>OY743178.1:31739955-32339955 GCA_963555705.1 Ligustrum vulgare
ACCCCCACCATCCCTACAAAGTCACAATTGATCACAATTACAAATTTAGTAACAAATTTCGCCCCCCACCTCACCTCACCTCATCTCACAAAGTCACAGTTGGTTTCACAAAATCAATTTTAGTCACAATTATAACTTTAGTTGCAAATTTCACAACCACCCTCATCCCCGCCCCCACCCACCTCATCCCACCCCACAAAGTCAAAGTTGGTCATGCAAAGTCACAATTGAGTGACAAGTACAAGTTTCGCCCCGCCCCGCCCCGCCCAACCCTATCACATCCCACCCCCACAAAGTCACAGTTTGTCACAAAAAATCAATTTTAGTCACATTCCGAGTTTGTTTTGTCTACGAACAAGGAAGCTATAAGTAATGCAACTATGAATCTATTGAAGAGTTCAATCTTGGCTCGGGATGAACGCTGGCAGCATGCTTAACACATGCAAGTGGGACAGGAAGTGGTGTTTCTAGTGGCGGACGGGTGAGTAACGTGTAAGAACCTGCTCTTGGGAGGGGAACAACAGTTGGAAATAGCTGCTAATACCCCGTAGGCTGAGGAACAAAAGGAGGAATCCGTCCGAGGAGGGGCTTGCGTCTGATTAGCTAGTTGGTGAGGCAATAGCTTACCAAGGCAATGATCAGTAGCTGGTCCGAGAGGATGATCAGCCACATTGGGACTGAGACATTACTCGCAAATTTTACAACTTTCCTCACCCCACCCCCACCCCCACCCCACCACCACCACCACCCCCACCGACCTCACCCACATACCCCCACAAAGTCACAGTTTGGTGATAATTACAAATTTAGTAACAATTTTTTCCCCGCCCTCCCCACCCCAAAAACTCACAGGTTGTCACACAAAGTTATAATTCGGTCACAATTACAAATTTAGTAACGAATTTAGTCACAATCACAGTTAGTCACACTAAGTTACGATTCGATTGCAATTATAAATTTAGTCGCAAATTTCACCCACCCCACCCAACAAAGTCACAGATGGTCACACAAAGTTAGAGTTCGATCACAATTACAAATTTAGTCGCAAATCAAATCTTGTAATCAATAATTTAATTAAATGTGTCACATCCGTTAATCATTACGAGTCACACAAAGTCACAAATGACATAAATTTTGGTCACAATTACAAATATAGTCGCAATCAAACACTTTTTATTACATATTATTTATTCGTCACACTTACTCGTTTTCTTGATCACATTTGGGACCGTTAAATTTTGTAACATATAAATTAATTCAACGAGTCAAGTCAAATGGTCATACAAAGTCACGATTGGTCAAAATTACCCATAAAATTGATCACGTTTGTGACTGGAATGATCACATAAAGTCACGGTTGATCACAATCAAACGGTCACATTTTGTACTCGTCACGAGTCGCACCAAGTCACAATTAGTCAAATTTTTTGTCACAATTACCTAATAAACTAGTCACATTTGTGACTAGAATGGTGATACAAAGTCAAAGTTGACACAAATTCAAAGATCAAATTATGTGTTCGTCATAAATCGAACAAAGTCACAAAAATAAATATTTTTGTCACAATTACCTAATAAACTAGTCACAATCACAACAATTTTTCTCATCGATCACATCTCGTACTGGTCACATGTCGCACAAAGTGACAAGAAGTAAATTGACACAAATTATTAGTCACAATTACAAATTTAGTCACATATCAAATTTTATAACTTCAGGGAGATTAATTGTGAGTTCATAATATTAGGGATCAACTTTAATTTATGAATAACCTTTGAGGAAATGAAGCGCAAAAAACCAAAATATGGAAATATTGCATCTCAAGTCCCAGAAATCACTTAATTTACAACCCAAGGCCCCTATCTAACGATCTGCTCCACTGGCTCGACCACACCACCTGAACCACCATCTGCTCCACCGAAAATCTCCAACAAACGAGAGAGTTGGCAGCCTGACCAATATTTCTTCCATCACCACCATCCATTTTGAGATCTCCATCATGCCAGCACCTTTGTAGAAACCGTTTGTCGCCACTAGACACTCTACGCCCACCTCACCACCACCACTGCTGTGACTTCACCCCCAATCACCTCACCACAACGAACACAAATTAGTACACAAATCATTTAGGGTTTGAGGGTGGGGTTGAAGAGAGGGGAACCATTAATCGTTTATTATGATTATAATATTAAAAAGAATTAGCACCTGATTTTTAAACAAAAAATTCAAAATTATAGGCGTGGGTGTAATTTTCCCTTTTTTTTTTTTTACCCAATTTTCCAAGTTCCATCTGACTAATCCTGGAGGAGAACAAATGATGTGATCCAGAACCGTGATAATATGAATCGTAGTAAGCTTGACAAGAAAATTTAAATATTCAACCCAAGAATTCAGCAGGTTCGACGAGCTTTGAAGATCAAACCGTGTAAAAAAGAACCAGAAAATCAAGCAGAAGGCCTTTTACGGCCGTAACGCAGTTATCGCAATTTTTGGGCAGAACATGACTTATGACCGTAATCAAATTCGTCACGGTCGTAATTGTGGTATCAACTTTAGACCGAGAGGGCTTACGGCCGTAAGCCCGGTATTTACGGCTATAACTAGGCGGCGGATCAGATTTTCCTAGAATTTCGTATATTTTATTTCCTTTTCCTATTTTAGTATTTTAGGTCAATTAGGAGTCTATTTTTGAGCCAATTAGCGTCTAGGGTTTTTTGTTTGCTTATTTATACGCTTTTTCCATTTATTGTAAAACAGACTTTTGATGAATAAAATTTTTGAGTGTTTTTACTCTCTAAAGGTGAGGATTTTCCCTTTAAACAACGAACTTATCAAGATTCAAATCTTGTGGCATTCAAAACAATTGAACTTATCAAGGATCTGGACATTCCTTGTGGCGTTCCCCCTTTGTGGTTCTTATCTCTGCATCGTAACGGGTCTCGGGTTTAATATACCCCTGGTTCTTGTATCGTGAGGTCGGGGTTGCATTGTTGTCGTCTGCTCCAGCCTGAATTCGAAACTTTCCCGACGTTAATTCCGCGTGTTTTTCGTGACCCCCTCCTGGGATCACATCAGTTTGTTCAATTCCAGAACAATGTTGAGAAAAAACTCAATATATTTTTCATTCATGAAAATATAACTGCTATTACATTGAATGGAAAAGCATATAAATAAGCAAAATAAAATCTAGTCGCTAATTGACTCTGAATATAATTCTAATTAAGCTAAAATAGCTAAAATAACTAAAATAACAAAAATTATCAAAATTACCAAAATTGAAAAAAGAATAAAAAACCAATAAAGGAAATAAAAACTAACTGACATACTAAAATCCCGAAAATCTGATTCGCGCCGCTTACTACCGTAAAAGTCGGACTTACGACCATAAGTCCTCCTCAGATCAAAATGTCTTAATATTAGTTACAGTCGTGAAGATTTATGTTACGGCCGTAAATCTCCTTCTGAACGAAAATACCAATATTCATTTATGACTGTGAGAAATGTGATGTGGCCGTGAAATCCATAAGTAAGTTACGGCCGTGAGAAATAATGTTACGGCTGTAATTGCAACTCTGCTCCAAATTGTGCGCCATTGACGTGATTTGAATCTCGACTCGAGCCAAACATGAGACTTGTTCATTTTCCTATGTAGAATATTGTTGAATTACCCGTATCTTGATTTCTCATTTTTGACGCTTTTCCCGGATCACATCACCCCCTCCTCCTTTAAGATGATTTGTCTCTAATCATAGCATTGTTCTTGGCTTCTTTTTCGGATCACATCATCCCCTCTTCCGTTTAAGATGATTCGTCCCGAATCATAAAGTTGTTCTTGGCTTGCTCACCTGGCTTAGCCTCGAACCTTCTTCGTACAAGCAATGTTTGATCTTTGACGTTCTTTAAACCTGCTTGACTTCATGTTTTGGCTTGAATTATAGATTTTCGGTCAAGCCCACCCAGATTTGTACCATTCCCTCCTTCTTTAGGATAATTCATCTCGAATCATGGTGTTTGTTGAGTGCATCTTACATGCATATTTCATACATTTGTGGTAATACTTTTTGAGTAATTTGGACAAATACCTACTTAAATGTGCATATTTTGTGGTCAAATAGGTTTAACATTCAACTACATGGAGAAAACACAAGATAGAAGCTAAATGAAGGATTTATTGAAGAAATTGAGGAGAAAAGAGAGAAATCTTGCAAGGATTAGAAGTTTGAGGACTGATCTGTCACTTTCGAAAAGCTGTGGACTTCTCGTGCAATTGGTCCATGGACTAAATTGAAAGTTCTCAAAAGATGAAGGACCTCGAATGCAATTTTAGACGGGCTTAATCGAAATAAGTCGAAAACTTTGGGGACCAAGTTGATCGATATCTAAAGTTGGAGGACCTCAATTGCAATTAAAAGAGGATCAAGCTGCAAGACATCAATCAGGTGAACCACGCGAACGCGTGGTTAAGCACAGGTCACGTTCACGAATCAAGCCTAAAACCCAATCCGAGAGTTTTCAAGTCAACCACGCGATCGCGAGTCATTCAACCACACGATCGTGTGGTCAAAATATTGAGCGATAATCTGGGTCGACCCGGTGCGACCCGGTTCGGCCCAAATGCTGTTGTTCGCGGATCTACGGGAAAATGGGTGTTTTTAGGGCATTTTTACTAGGGTTTCCTCATACTTTTCTCTCCATTTTCTTCCTAAAACCCATTTTTCTCTCATTTGTTCTTCAACTTCTTGCTTTTCTCTTATAATTTCTCTTGTAAGTTGTATAGTTTTGTTCATGAATAGTGATTTGGGGAGAAATACCAACATTATTGTGGAAGAATAGTGATATTTTGAAGCAAGAATCATTGGTGAAGGGAAGTGTTTTTGCTTAATCTTCATATTTCTCTATTTATTTTACTTTATAGTTGAAATGATGTATTTAATTCTTGAAGTTTATTGTTATTTCACTATGGGCTAAACTATTTTGTGTTGGGATGTTGATGAAGCTTGACCTAACTTAGTTGATTTTAATGCTTGTATTAAGAATTTAGGTTATTTATTATCTTGTGCATTTATTGTTGTATTTATTGACTTGCATTTATTGTGGCCACATTTATGCTTGGATTTCATGGGATGTGCAATTATTGAGAAATTGTTGTGTATTCTAGATCAATACAATATTTGCTCTAGGTTCTTGTTTAGGATAGAGATATACCTAAAACCCTAGATGATCCATTGAGTTATTTTCACATAGGTTTAATGCAATTGGTGTGTTTTTAATCGACATAGAGATATAGTAGGTTAATTCCACTAATTAGGGTTGATTTCACTCGAGAGAGGTAATTGGCTAAGCTTGGAAAATCGGGTCTAACATGATTAATGAATTGCATTTCTATTTGCTTGTTGAGAATTCAATTAGGTAATGGTCAAATGGAATCAAGAATCTCAACACCCCTTTATCATCTATTTATCAACATTTTCTAGTTATTTATTTATAATTGGGGTTTTAGCTCTAGTATTAAATCATTTCCAAAACCAAAACTTTATTGTGTGTGTTTCTCGTTAAAATTGATTGAACTAGAGTGTAATTGAAATGGACAATCCTTGTGGGATAGATAAAACGGACTTATTAAGCCCACTATCACTTGCATGCGACACGTGCACTTGTGGTGTGTTTCTAGCGAACAAGTTTTTGGCACCGTTGTCGGGGATTGTTTCTATTTAAATTACATTTTAGTTGATATTAGTTTTAACTATTAGTTACTTTTATTTCTTGTACAAATTTTCTTTTGTTTTGTTTTGTTTAAGAAATCTTCTAATTTCTTGTGTTGTTCTAGGTTGTTAATTGTGCATGAGTCGAAGTAGAAGTCTTGATCTAGTTGAAATAGATCCGGATATCGAGGGAACTTTTCGACGTAGGTTAAGGGAACAACGGGAAGCTAGGAGACAACTTCTTACTAGGATGGAAGGAGATAGGGTTAACATCGAGCTTAATGCCCCAGCTGCAATTCCTCCAAGGGGTGGAATCCCACCCGATTTTGACTCTCAAGCGGTTAGAGTTCAGGAGCCCGTTGTAAATGAAGAAGACATGCTTTTTGGAGACTTCATGAATCCTCCTATTGTCGAGAATCAATCAATCATTGTCTATCCCTCCTACAATTATCCAAATTTTCAACTTCGGCCGGATGTCATCAATTTATTCTCCAACACTATCTCATTCTATGGGAGGACCGATGAAAATCCACACGCCCACGTGGTACGGTTCCTAGAGATTTGTAGCAACTTCAACTATGAGGGTGTGAATGTGGAGGCAATCCGGATGCGCTTATTTGTACACACTTTGAAGGATAAAGCAAGTGAATGACTTGACACTTTGCCTCCGGGAAGCATCACTACTTGGGTGGAGTTTGCCCAAAGGTTCACTACAAAATTTTTCCCACCATCTAGAGTTGCTAAACTCAAGCGTGATATTACTACATTTCAACAATTCGAGATGGAGAGCTTTCATGAAGCTTGGGAGAGATTCAAGGATATGCTTAGGAAGTGCCCGAATCATGGGATTACATTGGGGCAACAAGTCAACCACTTCTATGCCGGGTTAACTCCTCCTTGCCGTTCAAATGTGGATTCATCTTCTAATGGGTCCATCAAGACAAAGAGCATTCGGGAGGCTTATGACTTGTTTGAGATCATGAGTGAACAAAGTGTAATGTGGCCGGATAGAAGTGCACGAAGGAGTTCTAGTGGTGCACGAGGGAGTGATGATTATGCACTTGTCTTGTCAAAGATTGATTCCTTAGCCAAGAAAGTGGAAGGGTTATCTACTTCAACCTCTCGGCCCGTCAACATGGTTCAAGTCCCTCTGATATGTGATATATGTGGGGCTAATCATCAAAGCTCTATGTGTCCATTGGTGGAAAATGGTTCTTCATCTACCGAGCAAGTTGCTTATGCTCAAAATTTCCAACGCCAAGGATTCAATCCATATGTGGGAACATACAATCCCGATTGGAGAAATCATCCAAATCTATCTTATGGCAACAATCACAATGTGTTGAATCCAAAGCCATAAGAGAAGAAAGAGGGATGGGAAGAGGCTATCACCAAGCTAGCAAATCATCAATTGCAATATCAAGAACGCAATGATGCCTCTTTGAAAAATTTGGAGAAGCAAGTGGCCCAAATAGCTAAACTTCTCTCGGAAAGGCAACAAGGAGCTTTGCCTAGCAACACCGAGAAAAATACTAGGGAGAATGTTCAAGTTATTACAACAAGGAGTGGGGTGCAATTGCCCGAGATCACAGCCCCACAACCAACAACTCAATCAAACAAGGCTCCCATTGAAGAAAATGAGCCTATTCAAGCATCCGAAAAAATTGTAGTAGTTCCAAAGGAAAGTGAGCCGGAAGCACCCACATCAAAGGCCCCAACACCAATCAAGGCTTATGTGCCTCCTATTCCTTTTCCTCAAAGGTTGTAAAAGCAAAAGCTCGACAGTCAATTTGGAAAATTTTTGGAAGTATTCAAGAAGCTACACATCAACATTCCTTTTGCCGATGCATTAGCTCAAATGCCAAGCTATGCCAAGTTCATGAAGGATATTCTATCCAACAAAAGAAGGCTTGAAGAGCATGAGACGGTGATGCTGACTGAGGAATGTAGTGCGATCATTCAAAACAAGCTTCCTCCAAAAATTAAAGATCTAGGGAATTTTACTATTCCATGCACTATTGGTGATGTTAATTTTAGTAAAGCTTTATGTGATCTTGGTACTAGCATTAATTTGATGCCTTTGTCCATTTTCAAGAAATTAGAATTGGGGAAAGCTAAAGCAACCACCGTGTCTCTACAATTGGCGGATAGGTCCATCAAATATTCTCGGGGGATCATTGAGGATGTTCTTGTGAAGGTCGATAAATTCATCTTTCCGGCGGATTTCATTATTCTAGACATGGAGGAAGATCATGACATTCCAATCATATTGGGAAGACCATTTTTAGCAACCAGGAGAGCTCTTATTGATGTGCAAGAGGGGCAATTGACTTTGAGGGTGCAAGATGAGCAAGTCACCTTCAATGTGTTGAAGGCCATTAAATACCCCTCGGAATCCAACTCATGTTTTCAGGTGGATGTAATTGATCATCTAGTGGTAAACTCCTTCAACTGTGGGATTTCTAAGGATCCATTGGAGTCGTGCATCGCCCACTCTTTGACTATTGAGGATGATGATCATGAAGTAGAACAAATGACTCATTACTTGGAGGCATCACCAAAATATCAACATAAGAGGGCCCCCTACTTTGAGGAGTTGAAAAAGAGTTCTTCACCGCCCCTACCATCTCTCGAGAAGGCACCTACCCTCGAGCAAAAGCCTCTTCCTTCTCATTTGAGGTATGCTTACTTGGGAGAATCTTCCACCCTTCCGGTCATTATTTCTAATTTATTCAATGAGGTGGAGGAAGACAAATTGCTTCGGGTATTGAGGGAGCACAAGGAGGCTATTGGATGGACCATCTCGGATATTCGAGGTATTTGTCCTTCGTTATGCATGTATAAAATTCTTATGGAAGATGATTTTAAACCTTCGGTGGAGCATCAACGTCGGTTAAATCCTAACATGAAGGAAGTGGTGAGAGCCGAAATAGTGAAGTGGCTTGATGCGGGTATTATCTATCCAATCTCGGATAGTGCATGGGTGAGCCCGGTGCAAGTAGTGCCGAAGAAAGGAGGTGTCACGGTGGTGGAGAATGAGAATAAAGAGCTTATTCCAACAAGGCCAGTGACGGGGTGGAGAGTTTGCATTGATTATTGTAAGCTCAACAATGCTACTAGGAAGGATCATTTTCCCCTTCCTTTCATCGATCAAATGCTTGAGCGATTGGCGGGTCACTCTCATTATTGCTTTCTAGATGGGTATTCGGGCTATAATCAAATTCCTATAGCCCCGGAGGATCAAGAAAAGACAACATTTACATGCCCATATGGAATTTTTGCATATAGGAGGACGCCCTTCGGTCTTTGCAATGCCCCCCGCCACTTTTCAACGGTGCATGATGGCTATCTTCTCCGACACGGTGGAGAAATTTGTTGAGGTATTTATGGATGACTTCTCGATTTTTGGTACTTCATTTGATGATTGTTTAAATAATTTGAGAATGATGCTAAAAAGATGTGAGGATACCAATTTGGTTTTGAATTGAGAAAAATGTCATTTCATGGTTCGAGAGGGGATAGTTCTTGGGCACCGGATTTCAAGTGAGGGGATTGAGGTTGATAAGGCAAAAATTCAAGTTATCGGAAAATTATCTCCCCCAACCTCGGTAAAGGGCATAAGAAGCTTATTGGGGCATGCGGGGTTTTATAGGAGATTCATCAATGACTTCTCAAAAATCACAAAGCCACTTTGTTCATTGCTTGAGAAGAGTGCCACATTTGACTTCTCTAAAGAGTGTCTTCAAGCTTTTAACACTCTTAAAGAGAAACTCATCACAACACCTATTATTGTGGCTCCGGATTGGAGTTTGCCCTTTGAGCTTATGTGTGATGCAAGTGATTATGCAGTGGGAGCAGTTTTGGGGCAAAGGAAGGACAAAATCTTGCATGTCATCTACTATGCTAGTAGAACCTTGACCGATGCTCAATTAAATTATGCTACTACCGAGAAGGAAATGCTAGCGGTGGTCTTTTCCTTTGATAAGTTTCGGTCATATCTTATTGGCTCCAAGGTGATTGTATATACCAACCACTCGGCCCTCAAGTATTTGTTGGAAAAGAAGGATGCCAAGCCGCGGTTAATTAGATGAGTTCTTCTTCTCCAAGAGTTTGATTTGGAGATTCGTGACAAGAAGGGGACGGAGAATCTTGTAGCCAATCACTTATCTAGACTTGAGCAAACCGAGGAAGTTATTGATGAAGAGATAAGTGAGGTATTCCCGGATGAACAACTTTTCCAAATCATGGATCTTCTACAAGCTTCTAGTGTACCATGGTATGCGGACCATGTGAATTTTCTAGCAAGTGACATCACTCCCCCGGACCGCTCTTATCAACAAAGGAAGAAGTTCTTTACGGATATCAAGCATTATTTTTTGGATGACCCGTTGTTGTTCAAAAGGGGTCCGAATCAAATCATGAGAAGGTGTGTGCCCGAGGAGGAGATGGAGAAGATTCTTGAGCAATGTCACTTATCGCCTTATGGAGGCCATTTTGGTGCAGTGAAAACTGCATCAAAGGTTCTTCCGTCGGAATTTTATTGACCCACTTTATTCAAGGATGCTCACACACTTGTGTCCAAATGCGAGCGATGCCAACGCTTGGGTAATATCTCTAATCGAAATGAAATGCCCTTAAATTCTATTTTAGAAGTGGAGATATTCAATGTTTGGGGTATTGATTTTATGGGAACTTTTCCATCGTCATTTTCTAATCAATACATTTTAGTTGTTGTATACTATGTGTCAAAGTGGGTAGAAGCGGTGGCACTCCCCACAAATGATGCTCGAGTGGTGGTGAACTTTTTAAAGAAAAACATTTTTACTCGTTATGGCACCCCTCGAGCTATCATTAGTGATGGAGGAAAACACTTTTGTAACCGCCTCTTCGACTCACTTTTGACCAAGTATGGAGTCAAACATCGAATATCCACTCCTTATCATCCGCAAACAAGTGGGCAGGTTGAAATTTCAAATAGAGAGTTGAAAAAGATCCTTGAAGTGACGGTGAATGCCTCGAGGAAAGATTGGTCCAAGAAATTGGATGATGCATTATGGGCATACCGCACCGGGTTTAAAACCCCCATTGGTATGTCTCCATTTCGCCTTCTATTTGGAAAAGCATGTCATCTCCCGCTTGAGCTTGAGCTTGAGCACCGAGCCTATTGGGCAACAAAAGCCTTGAATTTTGATATGAAGTCGACCGGTGAGAAAAGACTCCTCCAACTCAATGAACTTGACGAGTTGCGACTTGAGTCATATGAAAATGCTCGGATTTACAAAGAAAAGACAAAGAGGTGGCATGACAAGAACATTGTGAAGCGAGACTTCCAAGTTGGGCAACAAGTACTTCTCTACAACTCAAGACTTCGATTGTTTCCCGGTAAACTCCGCTCTAGATGGTCGGGACCATTCATTATTGCTCAAATCTTCCCACATGGAGCGGTCGAACTTTATCATGGAAGTAAAGGGAACTTCAAAGTAAATGGGCAACGCTTGAAGCCATACTTGGGGGGTAATTATGAAAAGGAGAAGTCATCCATCCCTCTTACGAATCCGGAGTAGTCGTATCCAAAAGTCGAGCTTACGACTTTAACCAAGCGCTTTTTGGGAGGCAACCCAAGTTTCTACTCTTTTAATGACTTGTTGATATTTACTTGCTGCATTTTTATTATATCTAACTTGGTTAATCACCAACTTTTATAGGTTCAAATTTTTTTTGAAATCATAAGTAACCTTGTCCTCAACAAGTTTGGGGGAGAATTGCGTATCAAGAGAATCAAAGCTTAGGTCAATTTGGAACATCATACACGCATCAATCCGGGGAAGTTCCATCACCCATTCCTTTCTTGTTATTATGCTATTATCAACATTGAGGACAATGTTTGATTTAAGTTTGGGGGTGTTGGATTATGTGCTATGTGAACATTTTAGATTGCCTTGCCGGCCCTTGGTGTTTTGATGTTTTAAATTGTTTATTTTGTTGGAATATTGACACGCTAGATAGCATTGCCGGGTTATAAGATTTTGATGTTTGAAATTGTTGTTAATTCATGAGTTATGACCAAATTTGCTACTTGTGCTACTTTCTATAAAATGCTTATCCATGTAAGATCCTATGTACATTGAGCACAATAGTCATGTTTAATTGTCGGTGAGTTTGGAAATTGTTGAAGGGTGAAGAGGTTAATGGAGTATAAGAACTAGGTTGTGAGCTTGTATTGTTTATTTTTATCAACCTATCAAATGTTTTCCAAATCTCTAAATCTATTGATCCTGATGTAAGATAAGTTTGGGAGTGGTCGACCCGGTAAAGGAGACGGCCTAGACGTGTGGTGATTCCATGCATGTGGAAGTAAATTTTTGTGTGGAGTATCTTTATCCAAGTATAAGCCAAGTAATGACCACATGCTAGAGTTCTAAGCCCATTTTAATTTTTGCATTGCATTGCCCTATCTCAAAGTCTTTTTGACTCGAGTAATTAAGCTCGTAGGAGTATCTTGAAACTTGGTGCCTTAAGTTTGAAACTTGGGAGTCACTGGCCGAAAGCTCGCTACATGGGTCAATTAGAAAGCTTAATGAGTAGGGTACTCATACACACACTTGAAAAAAAAAAAAATCACATTATCATTGCATTCGCTTAATAAGTCTACCCCACTTCGTAGCCTTTTTGACTCGAGTTAATAAGTCCGTAGGGGTATTTTGAAACCAGGTACCCTTTGATCTAAAAAATCGGGGAGCTGCCAACCTAAAGCTTGCTACATGGGTCAATTAGAAAGCTTAAGGGAGTGGGGAAGTCACGAGCAAACATCATATTAGTTGTTAGAAATCATGCATTTGTACTTGCATAAGGGCATAGATGAATAGTGTGTTTGAATTGCTTGGTATAAACTTGAATGTCGAAGCACTCAGTAGTGGAGAGTCACTGCATTTCTAGAGTGGAAAAAGAAAGTAATTTGAGAGTACCCTCTAGAATTGCATCCCGGGAGTGGAAAGAAAATTATTCATTGGGGGATGAATGTCACGAGTGGGAAAGGAAAGAATTGACCACTAATGGTGGGTTAGTTTTGACTTGAAACCTCTTTACTCATCAACATTCTTGAATCTTATTGACGATTGACAGTGGCTATGTACACATGCATCGATCGAACATCGGATAAGCCAAACTCATTTTTGTAGCATTATTTGGGAACATAATTGTGAATTAATTATGCAATTTCACACTTATGGAAGATTGCGAGCTATCTAGCATTGTTGATCAGTTTGTCAGTATTTTTGTTGATGCATGTAAATATTCTTGCTCGGGACAAGCAAGAGTTCAAGTTTGGGGGTATTTGTTGAGTGCATCTTACATGCATATTTCATACATTTATGGTAATACTTTTTGAGTAATTTGGACAAATACCTACTTAAATGTGCATATTTTATGGTCAAATAGGTTTAACATTCAACTACATGGAGAAAACACAAGATAGAAGCTAAATGAAGGATTTATTGAAGAAATTGAGGAGAAAAGAGAGAAATCTTGCAAGGATTAGAAATTTGGGGACCGATCCGTCACTTTCGAAAAGCTGTGGACTTCTCGCGCAATTGGTCCAGGGACTAAATTGAAAGTTCTCAAAAGATGAAGGACCACAAATGCAATTTTAGAAGGGCTTAATCGAAAGAAGTCGAAAACTTTGGGGACCAAGTTGGTCGATATCTAAAGTTGGAGGACCTCAATTGCAATTAAAAGAGGATCAAGCTGCAAGACATCAATCAGGTGAACCACGCGAACGTGTGGTTAAGCACAGGTCGCGTTCGCGAATCAAGCCTAAAATCCAATCTGAGAGTTTTCAAGTCAACCACACGATCGTGAGTCATTCAACCACGCGATCGCGTGGTCAAAATATTGAACGATAATCTGGGCCGACCCGGTTCAGCCCAAATGCTGTTGTTCGCAGATCTAAGCGAAAATTGGTGTTTTTAGGGCATTTTTGCTAGGGTTTCCTCATACTTTTCTCTCCATTTTCTTCCTAAAACCCATTTTTCTCTCATTTGTTCTTCAACTTCTTGCTTTTCTCTTGTAATTTCTCTTGTAAGTTGTATAGTTTTGTTGATAAATAGTGATTTGGGGAGAAATACCAACATTATTGTGGAAAAATAGTGATATTTTGAAGCAAGAATCATTGGTGAAGGGAAGTGTTTTTGCTTAATCTTCATATTTCTCTATTTATTTTACTTCATAGTTGAAATGATGTATTTAATTCTTGAAGTTTATTGTTATTTCACTATGGGCTAAACTATTTTGTGTTGGGATGTTGATGAAGCTTGACCTAGCTTAGTTGATTTTAATACTTGTATTAAGAATTTAGGTTATTTATTATCTTGTGTATTTATTGTTGTATTTATTAACTTGCATTTATTGTGGCCACATTTATGCTTGAGTTTCATGGGATGTGCAATTATTGAGAAATTGTTATTTATTCTAGATCAATACAATATTTGCTCTAGGTTCTTGTTTAGGATAGAGATATACCTAAAACCCTAGATGATCCATTGAGTTATTTTCACATAGTTTTAATGCAATTGCTGTGTTTTTAATCGACATAGAGATATAGTAGGTTAATTCCACTAATTAGGGTTGATTTCACTCGAGAGAGGTAATTGGCTAAGTTTGGAAAATTGGGTCTAACATGATTAATGAATTGCATTTCTATTTGCTTGTTGAGAATTCAATTAGGTAATGGTCAAGTGGAATCAAGAATCTCAACACCCCTTTATCATCTATTTATCAACATTTTCTAGTTATTTATTTACAATTGCGGTTTTAGCTCTAGTATTAAATCATTTCCAAAGCCAAAACTTTATTGTGTGTGTTTCTTGTTAAAATTAATTGAACTAGAGTGTAATTGAAATAAACAATCCTTGTGGGATCGATAAATTGGACTCATTAAGTCCACTATCACTTGTATGCGACACGTACACTTGCGGTGTGTTTCTAGCGAACAGTGTTGTTCTTGAAAAATCAAACTGTACCTCCTGGGTCAAACGGGAAATTTTCGATTCCCTGACATGCATTCAATAAATGATGCTCCTCCAATTTGTAGACAAGAAGGTATTGAAACACGAGGGGAATTGACCAAGGTTGATATAAATCAAACTTCCATGCACAATAAACCTACAAGAAAGATTTAAAAAAAAAATGGGGAGGGAAATTTTAGCGTCTCCATGTACAAGGTATGGATCCTTGTACTCATGATACAAAACCTCCACAACTTTTTTTCCCACCACGAGGTCCTTCTCGTCGCCTCCAAAAGTCAATATACTTTCTTGCTCATTCCCTGTTTTTTTTCTCAACCACTTCTTCTAATTTTTCACATTCAACCACCTCTTCAATATTTTTATTGACAATTTCAGCATTCAAATGTTGAACTTCTACCCCAACTTCCAATTCATTCCTATCATTGTCAACAATGCTATTTTCAATCTCCTTTTCCACAATTTTATTCTCTACTTCAAGACTCGGAGTTTGATCAACTACTTCAATTTCTTTTTTGGCACACTCAACCTCCACTTCTAAATTTCTGGGCTCAATCACCTCTCCTAATTTCTCATGATTTTGCTCATGCACCTCCTCATAAATAACTTTATCGACATGATTAGGCACCTCCTCAATACTACACAAATTTTTATCTTCTAACTCGTTCCTCAAGTCTTTCTCCTTCTTTTCAACATTCATATCCAAAGGCTTTTCTTGTAATTTAACTACCTCCTCTCTTCCCCTTTCTCTCTCTTGCAACTCAGCTAACTTTTTTCTAGCCTCTTGTGCCTTCATCTCTTCATCTCTTCATCTAACTATATTAATTTCTTGGCCATCTCCATGAATTCATCCTTCATACTCCATTCATCATCTCCGAATTTTCTTTGCTCATCCCTCTTTTCTCGGAATACTTTATCTTCAAGTATTTGTTCCGGGGTTAACGGAACAAGCTTAATACTTTTCCCATCCTTAACAAATTTATATATATTCCTACGCTTATCGTAGACTGCTTTCCTCTCACACTTCCACGATCTACTCAACAAAATGTCACAAGATTCTAGAGGCACTACATCACACCACAGTTCATCGCTATATCTTCCAAGTGTCAATTTCACCATAACTCCATGGGTTACATTTACCTGCCCACACTCATTTAACCACGTCAGCCTATAAGGATTGGGATGCGGTAGTAAAGGTAAGCCCAACTCCTCAACCATGGTGGTACTGGCCAGATCGCAATAATACTCCTTATCAATAATAATATTGCACACTTTAGTGCCCACATGACACCTAGTCTGGAAGGTAGGATCGAACTCATAATTCATCCCTTTATGTAGCTTTCAAAAATTTGAGAGACTCAAAATAAGAGGGTCCAGATATTGACAAATATCAAGAAGGAATTTAATGTTGACTTGAAAAGGAAAATAATATCAAGAATTTTAAAGAAATTCAAGAAAGTGGTTCTTGAAATTGACTCGAAAGGAAAGAATATCAAGAATATTTTAGAAATTCAAGAAAGTGGTTCTTGAATTTTGACTAGAACGGGAAGAATATCAAGAATTTTATTTTGACTTGGAATGCAAGGAATTATCAAGAATTTAAGGAAATTCAAGAAAGTGGTTCTTGAATTTCGGAGTGATTTTTTTTTTCTTTTTTTTTGAATTATGATGAATTTTCGGAATTAATAAAAATAATTAAAAAATAATTTATTTTTTTAAGTAAAATCCTAAAATTCGACATGAACGCAACAAAACAAACAGAACTGGATTTGGATGAAAAAGAACAAGAATAACACTTTTGATTTTTTTGAGACTGACTCTTATGGGTCAAACTGGAAAAAAATTACTGGCAAGAAGAACAAGAAAAATTGAAAACAAAGACTCAAATAACAAAAATAGGATATGGATGATGATAAACATAAAAATCAAACTGGATAGAAAAACACAAGAACCTGAATTTAGAGTCCAGCTCTGATACCAACTGATGTGATCCCGGGAGGGGGTCACGACGAACACGCGGAATTAACGTCGGGAAAGTTCCGAATTCAGGCTGGAGCGGACGGTAACAATGCAACCCCGACCTCACAACGCAAGAACCAGGGGTATATTAAACCCGAGACCCGTTACGATGCGGAGATAAGAACCACAAAGGGGGAACGCCACAAGGAATGTCCAGATCCTTGATAAGTTCAATTGTTTTGAACGCTACAAGATTTTAATCTTGATAAGTTCATTGTTTAAAGGGAAAATCCTCACCTTTAGAGAAAGTAAAAACACTCAATAATTTTATTCATCAAAAGTCTGTTTTACAATGAGTGGAAAAAGTGTATAAATAAGCAAACAAAAAACCTAGACGCTAATGGGCTCAAAAATAGACTCCTAATTGACCTAAATTACTAAAATAGGAAAAGGAAATAAAATATGCGAAATTCTGGGAAAATCTGATCCGCCGCCTAAAATACTAAAATTATTTCTCGAGGTAAATTTTAGTGAGATATAGTAGAGGTATTAAATTATTTTCCTATTATAGCATGACTATATAAAATGCTATACCTGTCAAACACTTGGCACCACATATATATGTTAACAATTAGTAGTAGTTATCTCTCTGTGTAAACCATTTCGTTATTTTGGGTGCATTTGGCAATAGTTTCCACTTATGCTAGGATACATTGTCTTTTATGGGTGAAAATTGTTTTTCTTTGGACCTTAAGTATGAATTTCTTTTGGCCATAAAGTTTCCTCTTATGCTGAGATACATTGTCTTGTATGGGGGAAAACTGTTTTCCCTGATTCAATGTTGCAATGTTGTTTTACATTTAGAAACTTCAAAGAACATTTTTCAACTGATTCTAGCATGTAGAAATTGAATGCTATTTCTATAAATCTCATTTGACAATTTATGAGTTTTGATTGGCAGACAAAGAAGCCATATTTACTGGCAACTTTATGTTAAGAAAATTTGATTCATAGTGGATTTTCTGTCCCATGCAACAATAGAAGAAATTGTTTTGCAGTAACTCTTTTTTTAGTGCTTCTTTAGATCTCTCTTAGAAAAATAGATATATTTCTTATTCGTAGGTTGATAATATTGGTAGCATGCCACATTTACGTTACTATAAATGGAAAAATATTTAGTTGCATCTAGAGTAGCAATTTAGATATTTGATCAAATGGATAGAACCCAAGGAAGAGTAGGAAATGAGTAGAATGGATTTGTTGACTTCAATTTATTGGTTATAATCATGTAAGGGAGATTTATTACATTAATTTATTTATTGTTAAGAATTACATCGTTATAATTCCACAATATTATACTATTTCATTTATTTGGTATTATATTAACTTACCATCACATTTAACAATGTTGTAATAAATATGACATTATTACACTTTTTGTTTACTTTTTAGTAAAAAATGTTTTATGCCTATGTGTTATTTTTCTTTATTGTTTATGTTTATATGATATTTTTTTTTTTTCCTTTTTTCTTCGTAATTGAAGAATAATGGCTATTCTTTGTAAAATTTGGTAATTTTTATTTAGAATAGGCATTTCCCACTAACTATTTAAGCATGGTTACAGGTGGCCGAATGGAGACAAGATGGCGTGATTATTCATAGTGGTCAATCTGTCCACATAGTTAGCGGTATATGTTGGTCAGGTTTGAATTGACTCCATGGTTTTGAACTCATGCGTGTTTCAGATAATTGTATCCAATTTATTATTGAATCATGTTATCTTCTGTTTGCTATATATACTTGCATTTTGAGTGTAATATCCTCCATCTTCCATTTTGTAACTATACGTATATACTGAAAACTTCGTCTTGGTGGAGTGAGTCATCAAATATGCATTTTATACTCAAAACATATGATTGACCATTAAGACTTGAGATTTATGAATGTTTATCGCTTATAAATTATGGGAGTTACATGGTGGTTTAAGCTCATGGGACATGGAATTTTAATGCAATCAACAAAGGTATTGGCAAAAACAGAAAATAAAAATAACAAAAAATATTGTATACAAAGAAGTTTTATTGTAATTTTAATGTTACATTTTAGTTCAACAAAACATTGCATATATTGTTCAAAAATTATTTATTACTATGAAATAAATTACACAAATTAATCATCTTTCACATGAGATGAGTAATTTACAAAATAAAGTTATTGTAATCAAAACATTACATTTCTGTTCATTCAATATTCTCACATTATGTACATAGATTAAAAAAATAATATATATATAACATTTCAACAATTTAAGTTTTTTCCATTATTACGACTATGCATCATATTCATGCTATACATAAGACGTGCAACGCACGTGTTTATCACTAGTATATGAAAAAGGCTTTGATCCCGTGGATAGTGGAATGTCTGCTTGTCTCTATTTTAAAGCAAGTCCTCCTTGCAAGTAATTGATTGATTTATTTATTTATTATCAAAACAAGTAATTGGTTTATCAATTCACGACGAGATGTTTTTGTTGGAATTATATATGCCCATAGAGTATAATTCACGACATTTAAAATAAAATATTAATTGATTGTATTAATATGAAGTTGCGTTTGTCCACGGGTCGATTTGATATTACAAATTGAGTGTTTAAGTTGTTAAACACAGAAAGATTCAATTTGTGATTCGATCTAAAATTAACGTTCAGGATCAGTAAATAAATATAGACAATTTATTTTGATAAGATCGTCTCGATTTTATTAAAGTATATCTTTGACTTTGGTAATAAAATTGAGAGTACGTTTGGAACGTATTGGACGGGACCACGTGAAATTAATTTGTGATATTGACCATACAAATTTAATTTCACTTGATTGTCGTACGTGAGACCTTAATCCTAATCGGATAATGGACTTCGATTACTAACTTGAAGTTCTTTGAGGTATCAATGGGTGAGATCAAATTGCTGATCAATATCTCGGTACTTTGGGAATCAAAGTGAACTAACGAGGAACATATATTCGTATTATGGAATCCGTCACCTTTTAAGTATGATCATAATCTCACTGGTTCTTCAAGTGGACAGTTGAATCTGAGCTCAGTAATTCGACAGTGACTGTTGAATTCTATGATGTGATGGGATCACATCGAACTTTCAGATAGAAGATGAGAGTTGAGAATTTATGAATATTCGGAGAAGGGCATTTTGGTCATTTTAACTTGCTCCGAATATTCGAGTTGATCGACGGGGGTAACATGTAAGAACGATAAGTTAGAGGATATAATTATTGATTAATTGTTTCAGTAATTTCAATTTTACTAAGAGTGCAATCTCGTTCTTTTAGTGGAATAGAACGTGATTAATAAATTAATTTTGACTGATCAAGAGTTGATCGGGTCATAATTAATTTATTGGAGCTTAGTTTAATTGGGTCCGATCAGGTTCCCTCGGTGGCTTCACTATAATGGGTTTATACAGGCTTATTACCTGTAGTGGGTTGTGCAGAAATGGGCCTGGGTTATGGTACTAGGCCTGGTAGGGTTTTGGAGTGTAAAGAGGTTACAAATAGTCTCCCAAGACTATTTTTCTTAACCTAATTAAAAAAGTGGCGAGACACACACTAAAGTATGTAGTGTGTGTTTCCTCCTTACAAAGAAACTCTAATCCTAGTTTAACCTAGGCATTGAGAAAGGTGACCACACACCTGCACAACTTCCATTGGAGAACACCGGGGAAAGCTTGAGGGTTTGAAGCTTTGGTGGAATCAAGAAGTAGTTGATGAAGATTATTGTAAAGCACACTACAAGGGTAATCTTCTCAAAACAATTTTTGTGTGCAAAATTATTTATTCCAAGTTGAATACATAGAACAGAAAATCCTGTAACGGGATGATCTAGTCACAAGAAATCAATTTTTGTGAGTAGAGCAACCCGGGTTCCCAACAATTGGTATCAGAGCGTCAGGTTTTTGATACTGTTTTGTGTATTTAGGAATAAATAATTTTGTTATGCATGTGTTAGTTGACCGGTGTTAGGGTTATGTGATTTATGTTGTTATTGGATGGATGATGTTTGATTGAACTAATTTATGGCCTTAGATTTTATTTTGTAAAATCTTGTATTTGTATTATCGAGTCTTGTAACAAATGGGGTGGATTACGACTCCATGTTTTCCCCTTTGAATTTAAATTTTGCAATAGAATTTTGGTTTGTATTATTTCTATTGTAATTGTAAAATCTGAAGGACCAGATCTGCCGTTTTAATTCAGAGGGGCTGCTGATGCAATTTCAGAAGAAGGACCACTCTTCATCTTCTTCAAAGGCACAAGGACCTGCAATTTAACTTTGCTAAAAATTTTGAAAATCAGCAGGGGCACCACTGGGTGCGGCTGATGCGGTCGAAGGTCGAAGGCGCTGCAGTCTTGTCTTGACTATGGTGCGGTGAAACCACTAATAGCTGCAAATGAGGAGAGCGACAACGTGGGTGTGCTGCAACCATACGCGTGAAGCAGTAGTGTTTTAAACTCTGACGATGCGCGGTCGTGGCGGCGAGGTGGTACCATGGAGTCCGCTTTCTCGGTGATATTTAGTTTTCTCTCCAGTAGAACAAGTTTCGACAGCGGACCTATATCGCTGCTGCGTTTCTGTAGATATCCCGTCGCTTGTGCGTGGCGAGGTTCATGAAGGCTGGTGTTGTGGCCGCAGTGGTTGCAGCATTTTCCGGCGATGGCATTGATGAAGATGGCAGCTGCGTTTCTTTTGAATTTTGCTAGGTTACTCCCATGCAATTGTCGAGAGGAAGATGGGTCCAATGGATTTGGATGGTATTTGTGTTATCTTCAAGTTGGGCCAGATTCTGGTTTTGGACTAAAATGCTCAATATTCATTTGGGCCAAATTTTGATGAAATTAAATATGGCCCAGAAATTGTAAAATTGATCCATTTTTATTAATTGCAATGTGGGCTAAATTTTTTAGTTGGGCCAATGCAATGTGGACTGGATTTTACAATGGGCTGGAATATTTAATTGGATCATTACATTTTGACATTTGGGTTGAAGACTGAAGCTTTGCAGATTTGGATTGGACACTTGCAAATGAGAATTGAAGAATTGGGTCAGCTTGTGGCTCAATTGAATCTTCAATTAATTTGTAATCTTTGTATCTAGATTTGGCCATAAATTATGTTCATATTTATTTTATTATCGCATTTATTTATTTCTTTAATAATTTGTGAATGAATGTCATTAAATAACATGTCATGTAGATCGCATAAACACCGCTCTAGGTACTATACCGTCATGCATTGTTTGTATATTTTATTTTCTTTTCTAAATGTTAGATTAGAAAATAAATATATTTTTAAATAATTAAATCGATTTTAAGAGTTAAAATTGATTGGTAATTATTAAATTAAAACCCAACAGTTCAAAATATTAAGTGAGTGAGGGTGCAAAATAATTTGAACCCACGGCCTCCCCTATTAGCCCAATAGTAAAAATTTGTGTATGCCTCGTACTAATCTAATTAGTCTCCCTATAGGAGGGCTGGACTGTTTTGGTTACTGGATTGAGCCCAATTAGGTGATAATTTTTAAGTGTGAATTAATCATGATTACCCTATAGGTGACGTAATTAATTTGGTACTTGAAATATTATCAATATAGGGGCTAGACACTTAAATCAATGACATCGTGGGGACTTCCTATAGAATATCCAAACGATGTCAATGATGGCCAAATTTTAACGACTATAAATTAAATATTGCATGAGATGCTGGATATATTTAATTTAGTGGGAGGGTCCCAGCCTAACCATAAATCACATTTATTTCTCCTATAGAGAAATGTGTTTAAGATTTTGGGGTTTTAGGTTGTCGTCATATTATAGTATTTTTGGGTCTACTTGTGCATAATTTTTTATTCATGCATCATATATGAAAGTATTCATCATTTATGCAACTTGTGTTTAATACATTTATTTTATTTGAATGTTGTATTTCCACAACTAGTTATATGTTTAGACATCACCAACTAATTTTTGAAAACTGTAACACGTCTCATTCTAGTTCTTTCTACTTATGACATTTGTTCATGCTAGAAGATCCTTGTTCAAAAAATAATTATAAATCTTCCAATGAAAATTGTTTTATTTTGATGAGATGGTTTATTACATAGTTTTGATTCTCATATCAAGTACTTTGCAATAAAAATATCAAATGATGTGATTCTTGTTGGGGAATCACGGGATCTCGCGGAAATTGTATAAACACTTGGAAAGTTCCAAATCCAGATTAATAGACGATAACAATATGACCCGACACTCACGACTCAAGAACCAAGGATGTATCAAATCCAAGACCCGTTAAGATGCGGAATGAAGAACCATAAAGGGGTGAATGCCACAAAGGTTGTCAAATCCTTTGATAAGTTAAAGGGGTTCAATCAAGAACGAAGAAGAATAGGGATAAACTCACCTAATTCAAGCAATCTCATTAATCATAAAAGTTGTCTCTTTACAATGACAAAGAAACATAATATAACCTAAAAATGCGTTCAAAATTAACCCTAGCCGCAAAAACACAAATTAAAACGTGGCGGAATTTACGGCCGTAACATATGGGCTTACGGCCGTAATTGACCATTGGGTCCAAAAAACTGATTCACCTCTTACGGCCGTGACATGGGTTCTTACGGCCGTAAGTAACATACTGAATAAAATTCCCTAACTCAGTTACGGCCGTGAAAATGATAGTTACGGCCGTAAGTCACTTTCTGCCCCAATTGTGCGATATTAATTTTACGACCGTAACTCCAGAACTTACGGCCGTAAATGGCCTTCTGCATTCTTTTCTCCTTGTTCTTTGACCCAAATGCATTGTAACGGTTTTGGCTATCTTCCATCTCGTCATGCATTGAAAATGGAGTCTTCGACCGTGCACTTGAATATTCATCCACCCAAGCTTGCATAAACCCCTGCATTGCTTGCTTGATCTTCTTAGCCCTCAGCCTTGTTATTGGTCCCACCGGTACATGCAACGGATCCTTACTCGTTGTGCCACTTGTGCCACTCTAGTCCTCATCATCAAAATAGGACAACCAGTTTTATTTTCACGAGAGAAGGGTATTTATGATAATTTGAACATTTTAATTATGGAGTTATACAAAATATGCTATCAAGCTATAATATATCTCTACTTATGAACCGATCACGTTTTTGCAAGAGACCATTTGGTAAAACATGATTGGTCACTTTAACGTGGTGGAGAACCACTTGCAAACATTGATTCATGTGACATAATGCTTGAGAAATCTTTTAAGATGATCTCTTGCAGTTCAGTGTGGACTAAATTCACCAGGATGAACGTGTTCCTGAAAGGTTCAATGTAAGTTATTCATAGAGAAAATATTATTTTAAAGCAATGGATAGTATGGTGGGCCCTCTAAACTTTTTTTTGCTTTTTAGCAAAGATAGGATTAATGAGGAGGTAGCCGATTTTTGGAAACTCTATATGGAGTAATACTCTGTTCATTGTGTTATGATTAGTAATTAAGTCTATCTTGATTATAGATTCTAGAGTAACTAATCACTATTGCAAGTTATTGCAATATGGTCCTAGGTGACCAAATGACTCAATGAGAAATAGAGTATACTATAAGGATAAGCACGGGTATAGTAATATGGAGAGAGCCGTTGGGCTTTTGTGTTTGCGAAACAACTTTGATTGTTATTTTGTCTCTTTATTATTTGAGCGGAATTACTTAGCACTTAACTCTAGTTATTAGTTGGAATTAAGTTAAATAATGCTCTTATTATTGCGAGACAAATGTTTAACAATCTCAAAGCCTTGTAAATGGTGCTAAGTGTAATATTACTACAAGTGATAAGGGATAGATGATTCCTTGTATTAATGAACTCTTTGATAAGATCTTAAGATAATCATATTTATCTAAATAAGATTGAAAGACTAGTAAAGATAGCCTCTAAGTATTTTGGAGGTGGAATCTATGTGAGCTTTTGAATTTTATTTAGAGGGTAAAATGATTAAGATCTTAGGCTTGGTTACACTTATCCAAAACTCGATTCTAATACTAGTAAGGGATGGACCTCAAAAGGATCTGAGGTGGAATCTATATTGTTTTTCTGAATCTTGTTTAGAGGATTAGATAACCAAAAGTCCTTATACATTAAATGGACTTAATAGTTTGGAGATTAATACACTTTCGATATGTGTGGATTCTTTGGTGCTCAAGATACGAGAGAGTACGAGTAATTCATCACTTTTATTGATGATCACTCCAGATCTCGATTCTATACTTAATATCTCATTGATCTGAAATGTTTCTAGAATTTTGGACAGAAGTTGAGAAGTAATTAAGAGAATCGAGATACTTCGTTTTGATCGAGGTTTGTGTATCTCTCATATGAGTTTAGGAACCATTTATCGGAAAAGGAGAACAAGGTAATACCAAATCAATGATGAGTTATCCTCGTTACTAGTTTCATTTGGGAATGTATACCGGAGATAGTCAGGTTCCTTCATAGCCTAGTACCATTGATTCGTTTCCTGAAATACCCCTAGAGTTGTGGCATGGGTGCAAGCCCAGTCTACACCACATTCAGATTTGGGGAATTTTGGCACACTAGCTGAAAGCAAGGATTGACGAGATGTAGGCAACAATAAAGGTTTGATTATAAGGCATGCAATGAAACTAGAAATTATTTCTTCTATAATCCTCTTGTCAGGAAAGAAATAATTTGTTGAGTACAAATGTAGCTTTCTTAGAGGATAAGGCATATAGAAGAATACAAATCAACAAGTAAAATTCTATTGGATGAGATGTTAGAACGTGGTTCAAACAACTTGATTCCAGATTTTCGCATAGAATTAATCTTGATGATTTGGAACTTCCTACGGAACCGATGATTGCTGATCCTAGTGGGAGAATGGGCAAGTGGTTCAACCACTATTCTTGCCTGGTGATCCCAATGGACAGGGGAAAACCAAAGGTTGTATTCGAAGTTGTTCTCACTGTTCTGTCTCTTCTTTATGTTCATAAAGAGGCAGTGAAGAGGTTGATCCCAATTAGGACTATACCAAATAGTGGGAGAAGAGGAAGGGACTCTGTTTGAACATAATGGAAATACACTTCCAGCGACTAATTGGAGTGGGAGGGTTGTAAGACCACCTTCTCGACTCTTATTCTACGGAGAGCCTTTTTAGACAGTCTCTACTGAAATAAGAGAAGAACTCCTCATTTAGGGAAGTGGTAGAAGTTATAGACCTGAAATCATGGAAGGTGAAGTGAACTCGGAATTAGATTCCTACTAATCCAACAAGTTTGGATATTTGTAGACGCGACCAATGGGGTCAAACCTATAGGGTGTGATGATTTTTAAGATGATAGGAGAATGGTAGATGAGAAGGTTGATGTCTTCAGCGCAAGGCTTATGGCTGTGGGTTTGTGAGACCCTTCTCGCCAATTGCCATGTGAAAGCTTACCTGGATCTTTTATCCATTGTCGTTCATTATGAAAATGAGGTACGACAGATGGATGTCAAGAAGTTATTTTTTGAATGCATCTTGAGGAAATCATTTACAAAGTTTAACCTAATGAGTTCATACTAAAGACCATGAAAGTAAAGTTCATGACTTACAAGTTTCCAACTTTGGATTTGGGTATTTGTTCAAGATATGGAACATAGAATTTGATCGAATGATTGTATACATGTTCTTGATCAAAATCTTGATATATCTTAAGTATACTCATGTATACAGAAAGATGAGACAGTTTTCATGACTATTTATTTGAATGACACTCTACTTATGTGTGAGAGTATTTTCATTAAATAGTAGTTGGCATCAGGAATTAGACTTGAAGGACTTGTAGATGACTGTCTATTTTTTTCTAGACATCCGTACTTTTCGGAGTGGGAGAAAAATGAAATGGAATATTCTCAAGTTTCATGTAATAATAAGATACTATCTATATTTGCAATATTGAAGTCTTGAAAGGAATAATGTTCTTTGTGGACTTTATCTATCTTATGAGTATTCTCCTAAGACTCATGGTAAGATAGAGAAGGTTCCTTATGCTCCGGCTATAGGAAGCCTTACTTTGCACTAGATAGGTCATACCTTATGCTGGAGATATTGTTGGTGATTTTATCCAGGATCAGATCATTGAATAGAGGTAAAGCATATACTGAATCGTTTTTCGAAAAACGAGTAAATATTTGCTTATCTATTCAGTTTGTGATCTGATGGATTAAAACTATTTAAGATGTGATTTGACTAGGACTCTCGAGAGTTGTCAAAATTGGAACATAAGTGGGAGATAATGTGGTTAATTGGTTGGGTATAACACAATCTTGGATTGTTTGTTATACAACCGTGACTCACATCGAAATGAGTTATCATCTTGGTTGAGAACATAATCATTAATGTAATGATAATGTTGACAAGATGGATGATTCAATTTTCATGTATACTCTAAGGGCAAGTGGGAGATTGTTGGAATTATATATGCCCATAGAGTATAATTCACGACATTTAAAATAAAATATTAATTGATTGTATTAATATGAAGTTGCGTTTGTCCACGGGTCGATTTGATATTACAAATTGAGTGTTTAAGTTGTTAAACACAGAAAGATTCAATTTGTGATTCGATCTAAAATTAACGTTCACGATCAGTAAATAAACATGGACAATTTATTTTGATAAGATCGTCTCGATTTTATTAAAGTCTATCTTTGACTTTGGTAATAAAATTGAGAGTACGTTTGAAACGTATTGGACGGGACCACGTGAAATTAATTTGTGACATTGACCATACAAATTTAATTTCACTTGATTGTCGTACGTGAGACCTTAATCCTAATCGGATAATGGACTTCGATTACTAACTTGAAGTTCTTTGAGGTATCAATGGGTGAGATCAAATTGCTGATCAATATCTCGGTACTTTGGGAATCAAAGTGAACTAACGAGGAACATATATTCGTATTATGGAATCTGTCACCTTTTAAGTATGATCATAATCTCACTGGTTCTTCTAGTGGACAGTTGAATCTGAGCTCAGTAATTCGACAGTGACTGTTGAATTCTATGATGTGATGAGATCACATCGAACTGTCAGATAGAAGATGAGAGTTGAGAATTTATGAATATTCGGAGAAGGGCATTTTGGTCATTTTAACTTGCTCCGAATATTCGAGTTGATTGACGGGGGTAACATGTAAGAACGATAAGTCAGAGGATATAATTATTGATTAATTGTTCCAGTAATTTCAATTTTACTAAGAGTGCAATCTCGTTCTTTTAGTGGAATAGAACGTGATTAATAAATTAATTTTGACTGATCAAGAGTTGATTGGGTCATAATTAATTTATTGGAGCTTAGTTTAATTGGGTCCGATCAGGTTCCCTTGGTGACTTCACTATAATGGGTTTATACAGGCTTATTACCTGTATTGGGTTGTGTAGAAATGAGCCTGGGTTATGGTACTAGGCCTGGTAGGGTTTTGGAGTGTAAAGAGGTTACAAATAGTTTCTCAAGACTATTTTTCTTAACCTAATTAAAAAAGTGGCGAGACACACATTAAAGTGTGTAGTGTGTGTTTCCTCCTTACAAAGAAACTCTAATCCTAGTTTAACCTAGGCATTGAGAAAGGTGACCACACACCTGCACAACTTCCATTGGAGAACACCGGGGAAAGCTTGAGGGTTTGAAGCTTTGGTGGAATCAAGAAGTAGTTGATGAAAATTATTGTAATGCACGCTACAAGGGTAATCTTCTCAAAACAATTTTTGTGTGCAAAATTATTTATTCCAAATTGAATACATAGAACAGAAAATCCTGTAACGGGATGATCTAGTCACAAGAAATCAATTTTTGTGAGTAGAGCAACCCGGGTTCCCAACAGTTTTTTCTGAAAATGTTGTATTACGCACTTAAAAGGTCCTATAGAGGGGTTTTCGGCGTATCTAAGAAGGTGGGGGATTTTCGGCAATTGGGCTAAATGTCAGTGGAGTTTTGTGTCAAGAAAATCGTGATGGTTAATACTGCATACTCAGAAAATATATTATGTCAAGTTTTAATAGAGAAATTATATAGAATATTATTTTTCGTGGACAATAACAAGGAATAATTAATTAAACCTTCTAAGGATAAATTTTAATACGTAAAAATCAACTTCATTTCCTTGTCGTGATGTTAGGCATGACCTGTTGAATGGTTGTTTATGTAATCTTAAATAGATTCTAGTAAGGGATAATTGTATAGATTACTTACTTTAGATAATAAAATTGATTTTTACTATCCAAATAAAAAATTCTGAAAAATACTTCATTGTTACTAAAAAAAAATTGAAAAGTATCATAGGTATCATACTGTGATACTAACATATTTGAGAAGAATCAAAAGTATCAAATTGTGATACTTCACGTGATTATGAAGTATTTTTCAGTTTTTATGATTTTATTATAAGTAATTTTCAATTTTTATAAAATTCAAGTAAATTTCAATTTGATCCCTAAAAGTAGTGTAATTATGTGAATAGCCCTTCTAGTAATAACAACTTAGACCCGGACTTGATAATAGGCCCAGCAGGCCGTTGTCTTGAGCCCCAATTTTGGGCCAAATCTGAGGGCTCAAAATGTTCCACCATTTATTAAAAAAAGGGAAAAATACATATATAAGATAATTATAAATGCAAATTTCAAAATTAAGATGAAACTTGTATAATTTCAAAAATCAGGTTCTAATTAAGATTTATTAATTAAATTATAATTAAAAATATTTTATTAATTATAAATATTAAGATTACAACATTGTAAAATCACAGGTCACAAAATACAATCTTTTAAGTCACAATCATTATTTTTTATGTCACAACCACCATTTTTTAAGTCGCGGATTATTTTAGGGTCACAAACGATCAAAATATTAGGTCACAAATCAATTTATTTTTAGATCACATTAACAATTTTTAATTAATTTCAAAGTCACAACTTATCAAATCAGTAGATCATGTGAAGTTACTTGTATCAACAATTATCAATTACTGTTTTTAGGTCACATAATCAACACAATTATCAATTCCTATTTTCAGGTCACATAAACAACACTCCGCTGGTAGCACCATCTCAACGCCACCACCACTACCACAGTGTTGCCGTCGCCACAGCATCCCTGACCTCCCATCATCACCAGCAAAACCCTACCCCAACTCCAAATTCCAATACCAAAATTCCAACGCCACAGTGCAAACCCAAACATATCACCACCACCAACCACCATCATCACCGCAACCACGACACCACTGCAACCACACGGCACCACCACAACACTGCAACCACACGGCACCATCGCACCCACCATAGCAACACCACAGCACCATCTCACCACACCACAGCACCCACCATTGCAACACCACAGCACCACCTACCATCGCAACACCACGGCACCATCTCACCATCGCGACCACCTGTGACCCGAACTATTAAAATCACCTTAAAGATCTGCGTGCAGAAGCGCCCATCGATGGAGAGAAGCAGATGCCGCAACGAAATGCTTCTGGTGGTGTGCTTGTGGTTTGGGAGAGAAGATGTAGAGTGAGATACAGAAAATGGGGCGGACGGGTTAGGGTTTGAAATGAGGCCGTGATTCCGGTGTTTACGTGGTGTTCCTATGGTTTGGGAGAGAAGAAGATGCAGAAGACAGAAAGGGAGCGGAAGGGATTGGGTTTGAAATGAGGGTTTGGACCAATTGTTTGAGTGATTAATTTAAATAAAAAATTATGTTATTATTATTATTAAAATATTAAAATTTTAATTACCGCCTGAGAATTGAAGTTATATAAGTTTGGTCACATTTTTGAATTTGATTTTTAAAATACAGGTGTAGGTGTAATTTCCTCTTAAAAAAAAAAAAAATTAGGCCCATTTTTTTTAGAAGAAAAAGCACTGTCGTGCCCAGCAGCCCAAGTCCAACCAAACAAGAAACGGGCAAGTCCAATTTTACAATTCCAATACCGCTAATAACAAAATCAAAATCATGGTAGAATTGTAGAAACCCTCCTCACGCTCGACGCCTCGACCTCGATCTCGACCTCGACTCTCCAACTCCAAGACTCCAACATCTCCAGATTCTCATTTCTCCAGATGTATTGTAACTACTGTTACTGCTTTTACTTTAACTTTTCATAAATCATAATTTCAGATTTTTGATTATTAATTTCTTCAACTTAATTCCTGTGTTCTGTTCGTTCTTCCATGATAATGAATCAATGATAATATTAATTAATATAATTATATAAACCCATGATTTTTATTTTATTTTATTGTTAATGTGCTTGAATTAAAGGGGTTCTCATTAATCATCATTAAATAATCTATTTGTGTTTTCTTTGAAATTATCAATTTTTTAAATTATTGAAATGCTTTATTATTATTTTTTAGGTTCTTCAGTGATGAAATAATTGAAATGCCTCCTAAACACTTGTTCGAAGCTCAGAAAAGGAAAAGAAAAAGAAATCAAAGAGAAGAGGCATTGATTAAAAGTCAAGAGGGAGATATCTGTAAGCACTTTAATTTTAGTAGTGATCAAAGAATAGCTGGAAATTTGGTGGATGAGGATATACAACAAACTGTGCATGAAAATGAAATTTTGAGTGAATCCAATGAGAATAACGAAGAGATAGAGCCTCTTAATATGAATGGGTCGGCGATGAGTAATGAAGAACCTCCTAATGTTCAACATGAAGATTTAAATGAGGAGAGTTCTTCTTTGAATTTGGAGGATCCCCGAAAATTGTAAAACATTGATCAAAAGATGAGAGATTATTTGGTTGAGATGGACCAAAAAAGAGTTGATTGCGTCTTTTATCCTAAAGATAACATTGGCAAACATTTTGAGCCTTCACAGTATAAGAGGCTACTACCAAATGAACAGATAAATGATAGAATATGGCTAGTGTATTCAGTTTCTTTGGATAGAATATTTTACTTCTGTTGCAAGTTGTTTAAATCACAAAACTTGATGAATAAAATTGACCAATTGGGTAATGAGGGATTTAAAGATTGGAAGAATATGCATTATCATCTCAAAAGTCACGAAACGAGTAAGGAGCATATAGAGTGTATGAATAATTGGGTTGAATTGGAAAAAAGGCTTGGAAAGAAAAAGACAATTGATGAAAGTTTGCAACTAGAAATCAGCATTGAAAAAGAACATTGGAGAAAAGTGTTAAAAATGATTATTGCTATTATGAAAAGACTCGCAAAAAATACATTAGCATTTCGAGGAGATGATGAAAAGCTTTTTGGTTAGAACAATGGCCTTTTTTTTTGCAAATGACTGAAATGATTACTGAGTTTGATCCTGTAATGGAAGAGCACATTTGGCATGCTCAGGCTCGTGAGATTCAGTACACATATCTCGGTCCTAAAATTCAAAATGAACTGGTATAGTTGTTGGCAGGTGAAGTTAAAAATTCAATTGTCCAAAAAGTAAAACATTCAAAATACTTTTCAATCATTCTTGATTGTACTTCAGATGCAAGTCACGAGGAGAAAATGTCTCTAGTAATACGATGTGTGGATGAATTGAGAGATTCGCAAAAGGTAAAAGAATTTTGAGTTGAATTTTTGAAGGTAAATGACACATCAGAACATGGACTTTCAATCGAGCTTATAAATGTGTTAATCAAACTTGGGCTTGATATTGATGATATAAGAGGGCAGGGATATGAAAGTGGATCTAACATGAGCGGGAGATATAAAGGTGTGTTTTGTGAAAATTGCACGATATCGTTAACAAGTAATAAAATGGACTTTTTGATTCCGAGTTGTCGATCCCACGAGAAATGTATACTTTATTATACTCTAGTTAATTTAATCTTAACAAATAAAAAGAAACACACAATTAAAAGATGAATTTTTGACAATTCTAAATTAAAGAAACTAATTTTAAACCAAATTAAAATAATGAAAATGAAAGATAAAATAGTTATGATTCATGATTTCACTTAACTCTCGCTTAAGTAATATTTCAACACATGTAAATTAATAAATTACTCATTTACGATGTTAGATCCGATTTTTCAAGTTTAGCTAATTACTTCTTTCGAGTGAAATTAACCCTAATCAATTGGTTTAACCTACTATATCTCTATGTCAATTAAAGCTCAATCAATTGCATTAACTCTTTGTGAAAATAGCTCAATGGATCATCTAGGGTTTAAGGTATATCTCTATCATTAACAAGAACCTAAAACATTTGTTATTTGGTCTAAAATGCATAATATTTTTTGATTATGATCATACACTTCACAAAACATATATTTGATGATCAATCAAATATATGGAATAATCTCAATAACAAACACACACGAAATAAGCTCAAAATTAGTAAACAAACATTAAAATTACTTAAATTAAATTAAGCTACATCAATCATTCAAACGAGTTATTTAACTAGTCATGTTCTTGAAAATAAAAAGCAATAAATAATAAAAGTAGCACCCGAATTTTGAAGGGTTAAAGAATTGGCCTCTTTGCTCCCAATAGACTGACAACAAACCAACTAATTCTTCCACAATTTGCATCACAGCCTACGTGCCACTTTCTTTCCACCTTGCTGCCGTCTTCGTCTCCTGGTTGCTGCCTCAATATGACCCAGCTAAGTATCACAGCCAATAATGGAAACAGGCTCCTTCTCTCCCTCAGCAATCTTCTCTATCTCCCTTCCAGCCGGCAGCTCCCTAGCACTAGCACCAGCACCAGCAGCTTCTTAGCACCAGCAGCACTTCCAGCAGCAGCAGCAGCAGCTTCTAGCAGCCTCTTTCTTCACCCGCAGCAACAGGCTGCTTTCCCCCCGGCTGTCTTCTCTTCTCTCCAGCACCAGGCTGCTCACTGCCTATCTATTATTTCACAGCTCCCCCCCCCCCCAGCTGCCTTCTCTCTCTTTTGTATGTACTAGTTTTTCTCCACGTCCTTCGCACGTTTTATGTACACGATAAATTAAAAACAAAAAAAAAAAAACTTAATTTTTGTCCCTTCTATGTAATGAAGAATAAAATAAAAAGCACTCAAATTATCATATAGTCATTGATTATAAAGTATAATAAGTAATATATTGTTATTTATGATAGATGGAATTAAAGTAGTTTAAGGAGTATTATCACTAAATCATGTTAGGCACAATCTTTTTTAACTCTTGTGGCTGCAACAAGTAGTATCAGCAATTTTAACTCTAATAGTGAAAATAGTTATTTATATGAAAATTACGCATTTACTTATTTATTTATTAACTTGTGAGTAAATTTAGAATTGACATTTTATTTTTTCTCAATTTACTGTACGTAAGGACATTTTATAAAATAAAATGTAAATAGGTAATGAAAATTCAAAAAGACATTGAAAATATGTTTCAACCATAAATATATTTTCATTTTTTGGTCAGATTTGAACAATTCGGGATTTTATTTTTTATTTAACTACGTTCATCATATAAGTAAAGATTGAATAGTTATTTATCTATAAACATGTTATAAAATTTTATCTCTTATTGCGCTTGAGTAAATAGTAGATCATTTTCTTCAAAGTGACTCTCATGTTAGTATCCAAATAAATAAGTCACTATTTTTTACTTTAATATTCAAAAGATTATTGGTTTTAAAATGTATTTATTTTAACTCAACTCATAGTTTACCAATTATTCATCATGTTGATTATTTTAATCTAATCCATACTATTTTTATTGTGAAATTATCTTAATTCTGTTATAATATTATCTCGTATTGGAAAAAAAGTTTTATTTAGCGTTGTAATGATTCAGTTAATGAATTGTATAAATAGATGTATTGAATTAGAATGTGGTAAAAGATTGAAAAATATTATCAACAAACATGTTTTATAAGTTATGTGATTGAATATAAGGATTTTATTTTGAAAGTTTAATTTATTGTTTAATTAAATCAAAGACATTTGAAAAGTCACTCTATATTTATTTATATGAATATATTTTAATCAATGATAAGGGTAGTATAGACAAAAGAAAAATAGAAGTAATGACATAATTTGTAATTAAAAGATTTCCACACATCTACACTTTTATATATTAGTGATGATAGTGATATATGTGAATATATCTCTCTCCAAGCCTAGCCGTCCCCCAGCTTCTTCTCTCTCTGCTGTGTATCTCTCTGTCCTCCAGCAATGCACCCCTCTTCTTTTCTTTTTAAATTCCAGCCATGTGCCCCTCTTCTTTTTCCAGCTGTGTAAATATTGTTTAATCCAAAGCTAAGTCCTCTCCTCTTTGTCTTCCCTGCTCGTGGCTGCCCCTTCTGCTACTAGGACGCTGCTGGAAGCTGACTGGTGCTGGAAAATACGCTGCTAGTGCTGTAAGAACACGGATGGAAGTACAGTTGATAGGAGGAAGAAGCTGCTGGATGCTAGACTGAAACGAAGAGCAGGCTGCTGTTTCAGAGAGATGAGTGCTGCTGGAGAAGACAAATAAGCATGAAGTGAAGTGGAATTACAAAACAAAGTTCAAAGAATTTTTAGAGTAAAAAATCAAGAGAAGTACTGTATTTCATTTTTCTTGTATTTCCATCTTTAATTTCTATATATTTTGTGATGTATTTTCATAAACCTTATCTTTTATGAAATATTTATATAATGGGCTAATTTATTTGTTGGGATTTATGGTACTAGTTTAACCTAGCTTGGATTAATTTCAATTTTTGTTATTTGATGATTAAATGGTTAATTTCATTTGTATTTGTTATTGAAATTATTCTATGTGTTTGATTGATCACCAAATATATGTTTTGTGCAGGGACGGATCCAAGATTTTGAACGAGTGGGAGCCAAAAATTTCAAATTTGGGGGGGGGGCCTCCCGAGGGTTCCGGGACAGAGCCCCCGAATTTTTTTGACCCAAAATGATTGAAACAACGATTTTAAGTACCAAATCGAATATAACGATGCTAAAAGACTAAAGTGTAGACATCCAAACACTGAACAATCCATTGATTGTGTACTTTAATTTCTCCGAATTAGAGAAAATTGAACACCATGTAGAATTTGAACTCTTTTTTTTCTCAGTGGGGTCTTTTTTTTCCTTAGTTAGATTAAAAATATATATATATATATATATATTCTCAGTTGGATAAAAAAAAAATTTCTCAGTGGGCTCTAAGGACCCCCACTCGTCTTATATAAGATTCGTCCCTGGTTTTGTGAAGTGTATGATAATCGAGAGATATTGTGTATTTTAGACCAAATAATAAATGGTCTAAGTTCTTATTAAGGATAGAGATATACCTTAAACCCTAGATGATCCATTGAACTATTTTCACAAAGTGTTAATACAATTGATTGTGTTTTAATCGACATAAAGATATAGTAGATTAAACCAATTGATTATAGTTAATTTCACTCGAGAGAGGTAGTTAGCTAAACTTGAAAAATCGGTCTAACATTGTAAATGAGTAATTTGTTAATTTGCATGTTGAGAAATTAATTAGGCGACGGTTAAATGAAACTAGAGATTGCAATGGGTAGGGTATGAGGGGTTTGGAAAATCCATACCCTACCCATATACCCACTTAAGAGTTGCGGGTCGGGTGCGGGTATACTTTTATACCCATTTAAAACCCGTTACGTATTTTAATTTTAATATTTTTTTATTTTTTATTTTTTTTTTTGGATTAATAACGAAGTAAAAATATAACATCCATTGTTCAAAAATAAATAGACTCCAATTTTCCAAAAATAAGCAAATATCAAATAGTCTACTTGTCCAAAATTATATACTGTAATTTTTTTTAAAAAAAAATTAATGAGTATATGGGTTGGGTATGTGTTTTTCTACAATACTAATACCCTACTCATACTCATGTCGGGTTTTTAAATCTATACTCATACCCTACCCACAACCTATTGGGTAGGGCAACTTTTAATTGTGTGTTTCTCTTTATTGTTAGAATTAAATTAATTAAAGTTGCATAATCTAAAGTAAATATTTCTTGTAGGATCGACAATCCGAACTCAAAAAGTCCATTTTACTACTTGTTTGCGATATTTTTCACAACAAGTTTTTGACGCCGTTGCCCGGGAACGGAGGGTCAATAAAGAAAGGAGTTAATGGTGTCATCTCTTTTTCTTTTCTCCACCAGTCGTATTTCACTTTCATTTGCACCCACATGTGCTGCTTTTCTTCCAGCCTCATCTTTCTTTGCAATATATATATGTATTAGGTTTTTCAATTTTTTTCCATTTTTCCACATGAGTTTTTACCTAATTGCACACAATAAATAAAATAAATAAGTAGATGTTTGCTCAATTTGTCAATTAAAGTCCTAATTTATGAACTAAATAAGTGTGTAAAAAAAAAAAACACTTATCAGTGTGCAAAGCAGATTACTTGAAATGAATCACAGAGCTTTCTATACTCCATGTGGCTGTCACAGTCTTAATTTGGCACTTTATGATATGGAAAAATCGTGTCTTAAAGCGAGTGCTTCTTTGGAGTGATACAACGTATCTACACATTGTTTTCTTCTTCTCCAAATTGATGGAAAACTTTCAAAGATAAAGTAGAGGGGCTGACACTAAAGCCATTATCACAAACACGTTGGGAAAGTCACGCTGAAAGTGTAAGAGCTATAAAACAACAAGCTCCTCAAATAAGAGATGCTTTACTTCACTTGGGAAATACTAGCGATGATCCTAAAACAACGAGTGAAGTTGAGTCTTTAGCAACAAATGAACTTGAAAGTTTTGAGTTCTTGCTTGGCATGGCAATATGGTACAAATTGTTGCATGGAATTAATACTATGAGTAAATTTCTTTAAGGTGAAAATATGGATATTGAAGTTTCTATCAATCTCTTGCAAGGACTTGTTGGGTTTCTTGATGAATATAGAGAAATTGGGTTTTAGTGCAATGGATGAAGCTAAAGAAATGGCAAATGAAATGGGAATTGAAGCTACATTTCGAGAAAAACGCATCATTCAAAGAAAGAAACAGTTTTACTAAAGTGGAAGTGATGAGGTATTGCAATCAGTTGAAGAATCTTTTAGAGTAGATCAAACTCAATCTTCGCTTCAAACTCGATTTGAACAATTTAAGCAATATGAAGAAATATTTGGATTCTTGTTCAAATTGTAGAAGTTAAAAAAGGAGCGTATTAACATTTTTCTGAAATCTTGTGAGAATCTTGAAGAGTCTCTGTTGGATCGATTTGAATGATAGAACAAAAATCATCAAAAAGTAAATACAAGAACACCAAGATTTTTCTGTCCGAAGACTCCGGAGGTTCGATAATTTATGAATCATCTACATATCCCGTTGAACAATCCATTAAATTTGAATTACACTCAAATTCCACTAGGCACATCAAGAAGTTCATCACGTTACAAGATTGATATCAAGAACACTTAAAAATATTCCTAAAAGCGAATCCTACACCCCACCAAATAATCAATCGGATTTCACCAAGAATAAAATCCATCTTCTATGTTTTACACCTTTTGTAAAACTATTCTAATCACCAAGAAAAGAGATACTCTAATTACCAAGAAAAGTGATAACAAAGGAAGAACTACAATTAGACATCACCAAGAAGTCTTGTTCAAACCCTTAACCTAAAATTGCCCCCACCAAAATGAGAGCAAAGAAGAAGAGAGTCCGATTCTATTGTGTTGGAGAGAAAATGGAATGCCTCCTTCACATTTTCTTGTGTCCCTTCAATTATATCTTCATCCCACGAATATCAAATATAAGGAGTGTATATATAGAGGAATGGCCAAGTAACGTAGGTCAAAAACCATTTTAGGCCCAAAGTGCTAAAAACGTATTTTGGCCCTTGAAAGTGAGTAGCACATTTCCAATATTCTCCACCTTCCTACGAACTTGAGTGCACCAATAGTGAATTTGAACAACAAATTTAATATTATCTTGCTCCCCACCACCTGAAAAACAAGTTATGACTTTAGTACCATATCTGAGGAAATGATTGAAAAAAACATTTATTCAAGGTTTATTCACCGAATGACATATCTCAAATAAACAGCGTATTTATTCAAAATTTCTTTCACGTTTGACAACTTAAACAAAATTCATCAAATTTTTTTCTCCATGTATAGTGCAACTGTGAAAACTGGATTTTTCATAAAATGTATAACATGCTAACAGTCAAAGTATATATTCATATCACCAATATAACCACAATGTCTATTTAGAAGATCATTTAATGACTCATAAGGTGCCAATATACTCAGACTCGAACATGGAAAAAAGAACTATGTGCAAAAAATATGTGATTTGCAACTCACACAACCATCACAACATCCAATTACCGATATCCCTGCATAACATACATTTATAAATCCTCACAATATCACATTATGTATAACACTTAAATATAAGACCCATATCACAGTACTCTCTCAGATTCAACGTACAAATTTCAAAACTTCTCATTTATAAGTATCAATAATGAACCAATCAAAAGAAATATCATCAATGTACACTAATAAGAACACCAAGTTACTTTTATTTCAACATGATGATATACAAGTAATGATCAAACTTATTGTATCAAAAGTCAATAACAAGAACAAACGAATCAAGTTATTTATACCATAATCAAGATAACTTTTAAGCCATACAAGAACATTTTAAGACAAAGGACATACATGCACATGTTAAAAACAAGAGGTTGGACCATAAAAACTTTTATAAAAAATGTAATTTCACATCTGGTTGTTCAAGTTATCATGACTAACTAAACTACCAACAAAAGTTTTCTTATAACCAACACCTCCTTCTATATGTGTACCCATATCTAGTAATCTAAAAGTTCATTCCTAGTGGGATCCTATTTTGATTCATAACAAGACAACTCATGTCTCCTATCATTGCTTATCCACTCTATTGATTGTTCATCCACATAGTCTCCTCACCTTACCTCACTAGTCAAATACTAGTCAACTCAAGAATATGATATAATGGGTGTATTCCTATCACTCTCTCACCACTATCTTTTAACTTCAGGACGCTGAATATGAAGTCTCCACCTCACTTGAGGTATCCTAGGTCTGGGTATAGTACTCTCACTATATCCAACTCCACCCGCAACTGATAACTAGCATACATTGTTGTTTTTCTCTCAATTGCACCAAAAATCATGTCCTAAACATGACATGACAGGCCCATTAACTGTGATCACACTACAACCAAAAGTCTAAAACATAAAATGATCAACACATTTATCAAGCAATCTATCGTGAGTAATATCACAAATACTTGAAGTAAAAGAAACATGTCGTTGCTTACCAAGCGACGATCACATAAAACCACATTACACATATAGTCTTTTTCAAGCATGTCTTCTATGTAACTTACCAAACACACAATGACCACATAAATGCATATAAAACACATAGTCTACATATAATTCGCATTTATCACAGAAATGTACATACGACACACAGTCTCCAATAACAGTCATTTCATCACCACAAAGCATGTCATTTGTGTTAGTAAAAGAAATAGAGGAATCAACATCTTTAATCACATAAATAGTGGTAACAAATACACCATTTCTTATAACCCGTTACAAGTTAAAAGAACACCCTTAATTATTATTATCATGATCTTATGCTCAATTTTATCAGTCAGACTCATTTTGTGTTGTCTAACCAAAAAACACAATTTTCATCGATAACCCTCCAAATCAACGCAATGCGTAATCATATTTGCAACAAAGCTTAATACAACAAATACACCAAGTAACAACTCAACCAAGTATTTTAAGTATAATACAAATTATGACACAAAGACACAATCAAGTAAAACATAAATTAATAAACAAACAAAATCACAAAAGAAAATGTTATTCCTTAATTCTAGGTCATTATATACTAAGTAGGTCTCATTTGACGTTCATTAAGTTACGGGTTTCAATAAAGTGATCAACCACAAAATACGAGAATTATCCAATTTTTACCAACCAAAATCAACAATCACAAGTCCAAAGTAATTAAAACATATCAATGTCGAACACAACTCACAAAAATATGTCTCCACGGGTAAGGTTACTATTTTCAAAAAAATAATTAACCTACATAGGTTTCTACCGGCATGATAGCTAATCTGTAAAGTAGGAAAAAGTTAAGGTTTAGGAATATCACGAGCGAACAATTTGTGTTCATATATATGCGCTTGGAATCTTGCAGAATGAATTGCGTAAATGAACTAAGTAGGCCCCGTAGATGAACTGTCAGAAATGCTCGTCGAAGTTTTGCAGGATCACCGTCGGACTTCCACCGAAATTTCGCCTGGAAAATCCCAAGTGAAGAAGATGCTCCTTGACCTCGTGAACCCAATGGTGGTGACGATTTCTTGATCGGAGTCTCCTTTTGGCGGGAATTTAGATTTTGAGGTCTCGGCCAGTTTTCCTCTCCGGCCAAAAACTCGTACTGCTGTCCCCAGAAACAATGATTCTCCACCCGCAGATGCACCTACTTTTCCTCACGAAGCTATCGGTTGTCTTCATTTGTTGATCGGAGCTGGGTTTGGCCGGAATCAAGATTTGGAAGTTTCGGTCAAAATTATTTTTCCTAGCTAAATCGCCGGCTACCATCATTATGTTTCAACACTGCCTCCAAATTCTTACAGCAACCAGCCGACCTTCCTCTTTCTTTCTTCTTTCCGGTCAGTATCTTCACCGAAAAAAACGTTGGTTTCCGTTCTTCCTTCTTCCTGGATTTTTTTATCAGAACTTCCGCTTGCCATTCTTCTTACTCACCTCAATTGATTGCAGTTTCTCCGACTAGTAGCTATTTCATCGAGAATTGCTTATTTGCCCTTTAAGAATGATGATCCCACATGTAAGAACTTTCCCCTTTTGGAAATTTCAATTTCCCAAATCTTGTTTTTGCAGGACAAATAGTGGCTCAATTCTTTTCCCCTTTTGGCAAGTGTTCCTTAACTTGTGGTTTTCCACTTTCTTCAATTTTTGCCAATTTTGGAATCTTTTGAGATTAATTTCAATCCTAAAAATTCAACCAATTCTTGATCCCAATACAAGGTTCTAAATTCAAATCACAAGACTCTGATATCACTGTTGGATAAATTTGAACAATAGAACCAAAATAATCAAAATGTAAAATGCAAGAACGTCAAGATTTTTCGGTCCGAAGACCACGGAGATTCGATAATTCAAGAATCATCTACATCCCCCGTTGAGCAATCAATTAAATTTGGATTTACACTCAAATTCCACTATGCACATCAAAAAATTCATCGTATTACAAGATTGATTTCAAGAACACTTAAAAGATCCTAAAAGCGAATCCTACACCCCACCAAACAATCAATTGGATTTCACCAAGAATAAACTCCCGCTTCTATGTTTTAAACCTATTCTAAAACTGTTTTATATCTACTGTAAAATTACTCTAATTACCAAGAAAAGAGATAACAAAGGAAGAAGCACAATTAGACTTCACCAAGAAGTCTTGTTCAAGCCTTTAAACTAAAATTGTCCCACCAAAATGAGAGCAAAGAAGAGGAGAGTCCGATTCTATTGTGTTGGAGAGAAAATGGAATGTCTCATTCCCATTTTCTTATGTCCCATTAATTCTATCATTCATCCCACGAATATCAAATGCAAGGAGGGTATACATAGAGAAGCGCCTAAGTAATGTGGGTCAAAAAACCATTTTAGGCCCAAAGTGCTAAAAACGTATTCTGGCCCTTGAAAGTGAGTAGCATATTTCCAACAGTATCTGAAACATAATGAAATTCCAGACATTAATGGAGAGGATTTATATTCGGAGTTAACAGTTTTGAGGTGATGTTTACCAGATGAAGCAGAAAGAGTCATTGATGTGCTACATTTTTTGAGGAAAATGAATGGTTATTATCCATAAGCTAATGTTGCTTATAAAATCTTGCTAACATACCGGTTACAGTTGCATCTATAAAAAGAAGTTTTTCAAAGTTGAAGCGCATCAAAAATTATCTCCGATCAACTATGTTACAAAACAGACTAAATGGATTGACTATGCTATCAATTGAGAAAGAATTGGTTGAACAACTAGATTACACAAATTTGATTGAAATTTTTGCTTCTAAAACTACAAGAACGGATTTTGTTTAAGTGACTTTTGAAATATTTTCAGCTTTATTATTATATTATGGTATAAATCTTTTATAAATTTTGTTTATTGTTTTTTTTTGTTAAGATAATATATTCAGTTATTAATATTCTTAGTTTGATCGATTTCAATCTTTGCCAGCTACTATTAAAAAAAGAAAAATTGCACATGAAAGTTCGCCTTTTGCCCTCACCACCACGAGTACGGCACTGTAACGACTAATTGTTGGATTTGGACACCATGCAAACTATTTCTAATGTCTTAAGTGTGTATTGGGCATTCTATTTGAATTCAATCATACGTAGAACAAAATTGATCGTTTGCTCGTCTTACTTGTAGTATCTAATAGTATGCTTTGAAATGAGAGAAAAATATGAGGAATGCTATTTGTACCATTTCCCCCCTCTACAGTAAGGGAGCCTGTATACAAGGGCCTTTTCTCGAAAAATATTATGTTCAACTTTTATATTTATGAAGGGGAAAAATCTCCTAATGAGCAAATATTGAAAACTTTTTAATTATAATTAAAATGTGATGCACAAACAAATATTATGGTGTGATGCAAATATAGCCCGTTAGGTATTGATAAAAATTAAATTTTTAGCAAATTTTAATAAAACATGATGAAATGTGTAATTGAAAATTGTGGATCTCACAAAATGTATGATTAAAATTAAATGTTTGCTAAATTAAGTTAACATTTAAAATTTTTAGTGCTACCAAACAAAGGCATAATTGCCCTACACAATTGGTTTATCAAGGACCTCATTGCGACAAAAACTAAATGTGGGTATATTAATGAGGATCCTTTTGCTAATGAGGATCGTTTTTAAGGCTCATATTTCTGGACTAAAATAAATAATAAACAAAAGATTTTCTAATTTCATATGAAGCCAAAAATAGAGTAAAATGTAATTCATCAATTATTTCACCCTTCAAACATTTGATTATTTACTTCACCCACAAGTTACAAACAAGTTCCAATATTTCAGCTGCAATCCCCTGCAAGAGAACGAAGAATCAACAAGGAAATTAACCATTAGATATAGCTGCAAAATTTGAAGACAGTAAGATAATCATTTCCCAAATCTCGTTGTTCTTCCAAAATTTGCTTTGCAGAGTCTTCAACGGATTTTGCACAGCCATGTACCTCAATCTTCCCTAGAGTTCGAATTTCTCCAATGCCATTAGGTATCATCTCCAAAAGGTGGCAGTTTCGCAACACTAGTCTTTTGAGACGGGGTAAATGAATATCAGTGGCAGCCCAATGTTTGATCTGTACTGCATCCAGTTCCAAGTATTTCAGTCGTAAGAGTTCAACTTCATTTAATACCCACTCGTTTCCCTCAATTGTATGATCTCATAACTTGAGAACCTCAAGGTTGGGCAACTTCTCAATTGTCTTCATATGATTCCAAGATAAATCAAAGTAACGGAGAGTTAGCTTTCTAAGATTCGAGGGAAAACTGATCAATTCAGAACTAATGTCATCAGACTCATAATTTGGCCAGAATGATATATCAAGGGATTCAAGCTGATTAAGGTGGTTCAAGGCAGGAGAGCGATAGCGTTCCTCAGATGAATCCCAAAACACTGTTGATTTGCATTTCAGTGTGCGAAGATGGTGAAAAGATCTCAAGATTTTCTCGTCATTTTCATGATAAATGAAAATAGAAGAAAGATTTTGTATATTACTCATTTGAAAGCTCTCATCATGAGGTGCTTGACGCCAAGATTCACTGAATTGTGCACTGCCACTGAAATGCACACCACCATAATTAAAAGGATAGCTGATACTTCTACTACTGCTTTGTTATCCACGAAAAGAAATTCAAGGTTCTTGAATATCTCTATTGATGATGGCATAGTTGAAATTGCCAAGAACCTTAAGAAAGCCAACGCTCCACTTCCTGTCAGATTATACAAATTCAAGGCTATGGTTGACATGTCCAATACCTTAAGATGCCTCAAGTTGAAAAAGATAAATGCTGATGGATCAGGTCAGGTAGATGCCCTAACAAAGAGTGAATATGAAGGCCGAAAGGCCTTGAGAATGCAGAAATTGAGTGAGAGTGAATGCAGAGGCGTTGGTGTCACTCATTTATTGAAAATTGACTGAAGAACCACAATATCCCATATCAGGAACAGCAACAATGGTGACATAATCACCACATTCATCAGTAACATTAGTAGGACAAATTAGAAATAATAACAAAAGCAAGAGAAAAAGATGGTGGACAGAGAGATAGCTTACTCCTTAATTGTCTTCATGAAGTTTTCCTTTTCAGCTAGTCTCGAGCACAAGTCATGCCAAACACCAGGGATAGTACAAAATTTGACTCGACCATTAGATCTTCTTTTAGCAACAAGTAATATGCTCTTATCAATTAGATTCATTATGTATTCCTCTGCCACATCTTCTGAGTTCTTATCTTCTACTTTCCCTATAAATCTTTCAGCATCCCATAACATTATCAACTTGTTTCCTGAGATTTCCATTCCTTTCTCAAATACTCCCAAGTAAAGAAAACACGGTTTCAAGTGCATTGGTAAATATTTATAACCCAGTTCTAACTCATTCATCTGTTCTGAGATGTATGAAGTTATATTTTCAGCAACTTTCATCCATAAAGATCTTTTCTTCTCCAAATTCTTAAAGAGTTAAAGCTATCATAACAACTACAATTGGTAATCCACCACAATTTCTTGCAATTTTCTTTCCGACATCTACCAACTCTATAGGGCAGCACTCTTTGTTGAACAACTTTAACTGTAATAAATCTCAACATTCATCCTCCACAAGGAAACGAAGAGGATAGTTGATGAAAAAATACGGATCCTTCACGGCCATATCCATGTTTCGGCTGGTGAATAATATTCTGCTTCCACAATTGTCGTCAGATAATATCATTTTAATTCAATCTCATGCTTTTATGTCCCATATATCGTCCATGACCACCAAGTATCTCAGCCCCTTTAAATGTTTGTAGAGGTCTTCGGCCAATTGTTCATCTCCCATATTCAGAATTGTTTCTCTTTTACCGAAACTTATTGACATCAAAAATGTCAATCAAATATTTCTCCTGTGAACATTTTGAGAAATAACACACCAGCACATAGTATGAAAATAACGTCGAATCATCGAACTATCAAATAATTTCTTTGCTAATGTTGTCTTGCCAAGTCCTGGCATGCCAGAAATGGAAATAATTTGTAATCTCCTTATTCCTTCAAAGAGTAAGTCGGTTATTTCTTCTTCTACTGAAGACTCAATGGTTCCATCTATTTGGAAACTGGTTTTCATGAGTCATTAACGAAAAATTTTATTTCATTGACTTTCTTAAGTTTTAGGTCCCCTTATCGAAAATCCTGTATATGCTTCTGATTACAAAATCTTGCTCAGTGTTGTTTGACAAAGTTTTTTATAAAAATTGTAGTATATTTTGATAAAAGTTTATAAGAAGCGTAGTTTAAATGACAAAGACGGCATGAAATGGCTCCTTCAACCTCCAATCTGAAACAACTTCTTGAATATCAATCCAAGAGAGAGATGCTTGAGATGTTTGATGGCCAGGGACAACTCATTCTAATTGTCAACCGGTTTATTATAAAATTATGTTCTGAAGATGATGAAATAATTATTTTATTAAGGAGTCTTGAAGATTCAGCGAAGCTTTGTTGGAGTTACAGTCAGAGTAGTAAAGAAAACTGAAAATTTTCCATCTTGTTCTGGTCTTTTATTGCAAAGCTTAAAGAATTCTTCAAAGTCACAAATTTTAAGACCATCGCAAATCCCAGATAGCTTGCTGCTGCCTTTATTGACCTTCTCGTTGAAATTTTAGAAGAAATATTGCATCTTCAGCCATATTTCATTCATGGATTGGTCAAGGAATTCATTCTAAGTCTAAAGGAGGAGCTAAGATTTCTTATCACCTTTCTTGGGGATACGCCATCACAGCTCACTGAGCTTGAGACAACCAAGAATGTACTGAGTGATATTGAAGTTGTGGCCAACAAGGTGGGATGCTTATTATATTCATTCTTTTTCAGCGAAAATCGTATTTCCATAGCTGCAATGAATAAGTCTGTTTCTGATTTGTTGGGAAATGTGGAGCTTCTAAAAGAAAGCATCAAGAAGCATTGTGTCACATTCGCGAATATATGGCCAAGTTGTATGACTCCAAAGACTGCAGTGATTTCGCTCTCTTTTGTTGATTCCATCCTTGATTACATCGATGATCTAGTGCATCACGATGATGATAGGATTGTTGATGTGAAGGACCAAATTAGAACAATCCATCAGAACTTGATGAGTTTGAACAACAACATAAAAAAACTTGAGATCAAACAACATAACGAACTTGAAGAATTTTCTATGCAACTAATTAACATAGCATATGAAGTTGAATACATTATCAACTCATTTGCTCCTGTGTCATATATCACCCTTAGGCTTCTTCAAGTCATAGAGAAAATTAAACCTATGAGGATGCAACTCCAAGAGCAGAAGAAGAATGAGGTTGAAATGCTAAAGGATTCAGAATATCCAAGGCAACATAGATCAATGCACGATCCCATTGGAGACGAATACCTGGTTGGCTTGAAGGATGTAGTAGAAGAGGAAATAACTGACTTACTCTTTGAAGGAACAAGGAGATTACAAATTATTTCCATTTCTGGCATGCCAAAACTTGGCAAGACAACATTAGTAAAGAAATTATTTGATAGTTCGATGATTCGACGTTATTTTCATACAATGTGCTGGTGTGTTATCTCTCAAAATGTTCACAGGAGAAATATTTTGATTGACATTTTGATGTCAATAAGCTTCGGTAAAAGAGAAACAATTCTGAATCTGGGAGATGAACAATTGGCCGAAGACCTCTACAAACATTTAAAGGGGCTGAGATACTTGGTGGTCATGGACGATATATGAGACATAAAAGCATGGGATTGGATTAAAATGATATTACCTGACGACAATTGTGGAAGCAGAATATTATTCACCAGCCGAAACATGGATATGGCCGTAAAGGATCCATATTTTTTCATCAACTATCCTCTACATTTCCTTGTGGAGGATGAATGTTGGGATTTATTGCAGTTAAAGTTGTTCAACAAAGAGTGCTGCCCTATAGAGTTGGTAGATGTCGGAAAGAAAATTGCAAGAAATTGTGGTGGATTACCAATTGTAGTTGTTATGATAGCTTTAACTCTTAAGAATTTGGAGAAGAAAAGATCTTTATGGATGAAAGTTGCTGAAAATATAACTTCATACATCTCAGAACATATGAATGAGTACATGAATGAGTTAGAACTGAGTTATAAATATTTACCAATGCACTTGAAACCGTGTTTTCTTTACTTGAGAGTATTTGAGAAAGGAATGGAAATCTCAGTAAACAAGTTGATAATGTTATGGGATGCTGAAAGATTTATAGGGAAAGTAGAATATAAGAACTCAGAAGATGTGACAGAGGAATACATAATGAATCTAATTGATAAGAGCATATTACTTGTTGCTAAAAGAAAATCCAATGGTCGAGTCAAATCTTGTACTATCCCTAGTGTTTGGCATGACTTGTGCTCGAGACTAGCTGAAAAGGAAAACTTCATGAAGGCAACTAAGGAGTAAGCTCTCCCTCTGTCCACCCTCTTTTTCTCTTACTTTTGTTATTATTTCTAATTTGTCCTACTAATGTTACTGATGAATGTGGTGATCATGTCACCATTGCTGCTGTTCCTGATATGGGACATTGTGGTTCTTCAGTCAATTTTCAATATATGAGCGACACCAACGCCTCTGCATTCACTCTCACTCAATTCCTGCATTCTCAAGGCCTTTCGGCCTTCATATTCACTCTTTGTTAGGGCATCTACCTGACCTGATCCATCAGCATTTATCTTTTTCAACTTGAGGCATCTTAAGGTATTGGACATGTCAACCATAGACTTGAATTTGTATAATCTGACAGGAAGTGGAGCGTTGGCTTTCTTAAGGTTCTTGGCAGTTTCAACTATGCCATCATCAATAGAGATATTCAAGAACCTAGAATTTCTTTTCGTGGATAACAAAGCAGTAGTAAAAGTATCAGCTATCCTTTTAAATATGGTGAAGTTGAGACGTGTGCATTTCAGTGGCGGTGCACAATTCAGTGAATCTTGGCGTCAAGCAACATCAAAGGGTAGCATTTATCATTAGGCAAAAGCAGGAAGTAAGTTCTGGTTGCTTCAAGATTTAAAAAAAAAAAAATGCAACGTGAGAACAGTCATTACTGAAACTTGGTGGGTAGGATTCATCATCAGGCTTTGATGATTTTTTTTTTATTTTTTTTTTGGCTATATTGGTACAGTTAACTTACAAATTTGTGCCCATAAATAAAGTACTGATGCAAAGATACAAGTCTAATTAACTTTTAATGGCTACTAATAATTATGAAACAATATAAATAATTGTATTAAACAAAAATAAAGCTTTCAAGGTCACAAACTCATGTTATGTTTTTAAACTTTAGAACTAACCTATGTTGAGGATTCACCAAATCAAGCATTGGCTTCAACTTCGCTTCTGAAAAATATGTGAATGCATAAAAAATTAAACGCATGAATATAAGTTCAAGTAAAATGTTCTTTAAATGAAACAACATAATTTTTACTTAAAAACAATGGAAAAACGAAAAACAAAGAGGAAGAACTTGGTACAAAAGGTTGAAAGATATACCTATGAGCTGATATATCAAATATCATCATCTTACCATAACATATTTCTATATGAGCATGGATTTTAATATTTATAAGTAAAATGCTCTCTTTATAATAACAAAAAAATGAATCTCACAATACAAACCATTCAAAAGGTAGGAAGATCCAATGAAAGCATAATGCAGTTAATAATAGAGGCGAATCATTTCACTTCTCATTATGCTTATATCCCAGGTTCTTAGTTCGATCAAAAAGGGAAAAAAAAATCCCCTGAGATAAAAGCATCAATAATTCAAAATAAAGTATAAATAGTCATATTTAGGCAATAGCTCTCTAATCATCTTCAATTTTTTAAGTTGCAGTACAACTAAGGGAAAAATGACAGTCTCATTATCAATGTGGATGACGAAATTACTTTCCACCAACAAAAGAAGTTAGTCAATTAATTTCTAACAATCATACTCTGTTGAACATCATTCTCACAATAAACTACAAAGTCTTAAAAATAACGCATCAACAAAGAAAAATAATTATGAGAAAATAAAAAGGAATTGTAGTCTAACAAAATGCCCTAAAACAAAAACAAAACTGAAAAAGAAGTAAGAGTACAGAGAAAGAATGAACAAGTTAGGATTTTCAATTCCCTCCCAATCATCCAAATTGCCAAGGTATAACAAATAATACGTTGATTATACATTTTGCAGCAACAATAGATCTACCCTGTCTTGTGTAATATATGGCAGAAGTATTGAATTTTAGGAAATTTATAATTTATAAATTACTCATACAGACTTAGATATATATACAGCATGGAAAGTGATGCTTACAAAAGGAAGCCGATGAAATCGTGCTAATTGGTCAGAACTAAATTAGGGTCACCGGAAACACATGCTTTTCTGAATCGAAGATTTTCGTGATCGAAGTTAGGGAAGATTTTCGTGAGGCTTGAATTCTTCAACGCCTATTTTTATAAAAAAAAAAAAAAGCAACAAAACAACGACCTATATCCAAAAATAAAAATGAAAGAGCAAAGTCAGGTAAGAAGCTTGATAAATTTACATGATTAAACTGTTAAAAGTTACAATACCTACCTCAAAATCGCCACAAAAAAATATGTTTGGGATTCATGGTCGGAAGTTCGGAACCTCCTGGGTTGGCAGTGGTGATTCTGTGGACGGGGCTTGAGCAGGGGCTGAGAGAGCGCGGACTATACGATGAAGAGAGGTAAGAAGCTTGATAAATTTACATGATTAAACTGTTAAAAGTTACAATACCTACTTCAAAATCGCCACCAAAAATAGGCTTGGGATTCATGGTCGGAAGTTCGGAACTTCTTGGGTTGGCGGTGGTGATTCTGTGGACGGGGCTTGAGCAGGGGCTGAGAGACTGCAGATAATATGGTGAAAAAGAGGTGAGATCGGCGGCGATGAAGTGTTAGGGTTCATTTGAGAGAGCGCATTTGGGATTCTAAATGGAGCTGAAATATCGAAATGAATTGGGCCAGACTTGGGAGGTATGAGGGTCGGGTAAAAAAAAGGGCTTAAAAGTCGAGCTCACCAAACGTAGCTTTATGGCTTCAAAATCGGCTACAGACACATACCTGGCTCAAATGGCTCAAAAACGACTTCAACGGCTTATGAATAGTGATTCAAAAGCAACTCTTATAATATAAAAAATACTAGTTTGACGCACGTGCCATGCAAGTGCCTTATTTTGTTAAGTATGTAATAGCGTGTACACGTGCTTTATAATCTTTTGGTACCTAATATCATACAAATTTGGTGAACATTGCACATTAAAATTTACATTTACATCTATAAAGAAGAAAATAAAATAAAATGAGTTAATTTACAGAACTTTCACTCCCTCTTTATACTAAAACAATTATTCTATGCCTTTTCCATGTGTTGAAACAGCATATTACTCCAACAAAGAATATGTATGACTTCAAGAAAGAACACAATATATATAGAGTTTATAAAAATTGTCAAATTAAAAAGGTTATTGCTTTGAAGTAGCATCATTATTAACAGAACAATTTAGAATTTAAATACTCCATAGTACCTAAATCCAACCCACGGAACAAATATAAAGGCGAAAACTTAAAAACAGTTAAAAGGCATTCAAAAAAGAGCAGCACTAAATGACACGCCCAAAAAAAAATTCTAAGCACAAAAAAATCTGGATCAAGAAATGAGCTCACTTGCTGTGCTATCACAATAACAATCAAACTTCCTTGTCATTATAACAGTTGCATCTTCTAAACTAATAAAAGATTATTTTCGATTATTCTTTTCAAAGGAAAAAAGAAAGGATATATATAAATTAAATGAATTTAAAAATACTGGTTTTGAATAACAATGTAGCTTCAAAATATATCCATTGGAAAAAGAAAAATAACAAGAACACTGAAAATACCTTTCCCTGCTGCACTTTTGGAGCCAAAGAATTGTAACAGCAATTTGGTGTTGATTTATTCGACTCATGAGAAGTCATAATTCTCAATGATTTGGAAGGAACCACTATTCTTTTGAGTAATTAAGATTCTGGGAGAAAAGTAAGATAAGTTACTAAAAAAAAGAAGAACATAGAATCAAACCAACAATTAACTCAAATGCATAAGAATGCCATAAACCTAGCACTCTGTTTTCATTGACAACAATGGGAAACCCCCCCCCAATGCGGGTCTTTATTTCCTTGTCTACTCATGCTAATTAAATTCATTACATGAAACAAATGCTAGTTCATTCTTAGGGTGAATAAATAGAAACTATTGCTATGGGATATAAAGGTAAATACCAATATTGTGATAATCATTATAGCAACCTATTATGCCCAAATAAGTATTGGAAACGGTACCTGCTCCAAAAAGCAATATTATACATATATGGTTAGAATAGACAAACTTAAAAAATGCAAGGCACACTATAATACTTACTTGTCAAGAGAGAGAATTAGAAACTGATTTCTTCCTACCTTTACTCACTTGACAAAATCCATGGTGTTCCTGATTGTCAAGTTTGTCCCTTTTCTTCTCCATCCTATAAGGATATTGTGATGTAAAGAGAATGTGCACAGGCCTTGGATCTAGCAAAATGAAACAAAGGCTAGTTCATTCTTAGGGTGAATAAATAGAGACTATTGCTATGGGATATAAAAGTAAATACCAATATTGTGATAATCATTAAAGCAACCTATTATGCCCAAATAAGTATTGGAAACGGTACCTGCTCCAAAAAGCAATATTATACATATATGGTTAGAATAGGCAAACTTAAAAAATGCAAGGCACACTATAATACTTACTTGTCAAGAGAGAGAATTAGAAACTGATTTCTTCCTACCTTTACTCACTTGAAAAAATCCATGGTGTTCCTGATTGTCAAGTTTGTCCCTTTTCTTTTCCATCTCCATCCTATAAGGATATTGTGATATAAAGAGAATGTGCACAGGCCTTGGGAAATATCTAGCAAAATGGGGGAAAAATCTAAATAGAGTGTGCAGAGAGGATGCGGGCACTATAAAAATCAATATGAACATCTAAAAAGAGAAGATGTTCTATCTTCCATAATTGTTTGGAAGCAGATGGAAAATAGGCTAAAATGGAAGTATGGAACTAAGAACCATAAGTCGAAAGGGTTGGTCATCATTGGTTGTTCATTCACTTCGTCCTAGTTCTTCATAATTGATTAGGAAGTTAGAAAATTTAAGAAGTAAAGAGGCACATCTTTGACAATGGCCATGGGTGCCACATTATGTCTCTACCCCAAAACTTTCTATCTCATTCTTCAATAAGTTTTTATACACTATTATTATCAAATTAAGGGAAAGATTATAGGCAACTAAGCCATACCTATAGCAGTTCTTATCCCCATTAATGAATAGCTTGCACTTGCCATAATAGCATGCATGTTAGAAAATCTATATTAATAAACCAGGAATCTGCAAATGATAAGAGTTGTCAACATTTATTAACAAACAAAAGCCTATAAAAAAACCTTAATATTCCCTTTCTTAGTAGTTACTTAAATTTAAGGCTCTAATCTAGTGTCGTCGGTTGAATCACATGGGAAGTGTTAGATGTTAGTTTCTGAACAACCTAAGATGTCTTTTTCCAAAACATAATTGTGGCAAAGCAAACTACAAATTTAGCTTCTCATTCTACTTCTTTATGTGTACCAGCCGCCTGTAGCTCTAACACCCCATAAAATATAACATGAATACTCACATAACCAAGACCACTATGAAACAAGAGAATAGTAATGAATGAGAAATAAAACTCGACACGACCATATTTCATTCTTTCATTTAACTATGGGAAGCACATCGCTCTGAATTAATGGCGTCTCATATTTCGTTTATTCAATTAAGGAAATATATAGTTATTGAAATAAAATAGATCTGAAAGAATAACAACTCAAATATACCTTAATCGAACACCAAATGTGAGTAAGAGGCCTGCAAAAGGGGGAAATACAATTTAAGCCATAAAGAGATAGGACATTGGTAGTTTTCTCAAAGTTTAAAGGCAAAAAAAAATATAAGAGAAAAAAATAGTTGTCATACTTCTTAAACACGCTTTCAAATTAAAAATATATATATTAGAATTTGTAACAATTATATGATCAAGTGTTTTTTTGTTAGACTTGATAGCATATGGGTACCTAAGGAGGAAAAAAAAAGGTAGAAGAAAATGTTTCAAGTATTTCAACAAGAAACGACCAAACTGAGATTCTAAAAACAACCACACAGATGATAGAAAATGAATAGAAACAAATACTAATACATAAATGACACCTATATTGCTCACAAATTTTCAGAAATTGAATAGCCGTAAGAGAAAATGTTATTAACCAATAAAACTTACCTTAATTACTGCAATGACACAGTAAGATATTGAACGAAGATTGTATCTGAAGACAAGAGTTTTATAAACAAGCATAAGAAAGAAATTTTGATGGAGACAAAAGGTATTTTAAAGGATCCAAGATACATGAACAGAAATAGTAGCAAACCTGCCCTTTAAGGATGACCAATAAATTCTCGTCGGAAAGAGCCAAAAGTATTGCAATGCTGGTAAATGATGTGCATTTTATACCCAAATACAAGTTAATGAAAACTTCAGATGCTTTGTTAACTGGGGAATGCGAGTTCAAACATCAACAAACTTTGCAAAGCTAAAATAGCAACCATAATAGTATTCCGAATCTGGTAGAATACAATTCAAATAAAAAAAATGATATTTTAGAAAGAAAAAATTCCTTACATCACAACAGCCAAGAGGATCTCCCTTGTAGCATCAAACCAAGTTGATATGATGGTGAAATCTGGGGCAAACTGTGAAGTTGTGCGTCGCTGTAAATTAAACACCATTAGTGGATAGCTGGATACAAGTTAATGGTTGAGAGCAGGCACAAGGCATAGAAACAAATTGGATAAATTCTATGGGGGCAAAAAAAAGAACAGTGAGGAAAACCATTATTCCATGGGGCCTAGTCGGAAGTGACCAACAAAATGCGCGAACAGTGCTTTGTCGGAAATGCATAAAAGAATATTTTATGAACAAATGCATGTGCCGTATTATTGTTAAGTAAGTAATAGTGTGTACACGTGCTAGATTATTTGGAATTGTGCCTCAAGAAGAAAGTTAACCTCCAAATGGTATGAAAGTAGATACAATCACAAGTATCATATATCATAAGTTCATGCTTATGCAATGTGCAAACAAACCTTCCAAATTAAGATTGAACAAAATCTCAATGTGAAATCCCAAAGAAATGATAGAAATATGATGTGTTTAAATATTTACATTTCATTTTCATTGGAAAATAGTTACATCGCAACCAAATTACCTGTAACCTTTCAATTGGCTTTGATTTCCATATATGTAAAGTGGATATTTTTGTCTTTATTTACCCCTCCTGTTATCAGACGGATGTTATTAAGCATAATCCATCCTACTGGATTAAAAATTAGTGCACTTAATAAACGGGGTTCAAATCGGAATCCTTGATGATCAATTCAAAAAATCTCTTATGTGATGGCACCAATTCCATGCTGGCAAACACCACTTTATAATTGATTAAAAGTTCAGATATGGAGCAGCAAGCAGCCAAAGGTAGATGAAATTTGAAATAAAGTATTGTAAATATCTTGGATCCAAAATAAATAAATAAATAGGCTTAGCACTATCAAAATGTAGATATTGTAGCCTTTCTGATTGTAAATACGCATACTTTCATCACTTTCATTTTTTTTACACCAAAAAATGACAATTGTGCTATCACTTTTCCTCAAAAAATTATATATACAATATTAAACCTTGACTTCCTATTTTATTATTTTCCAGCAATATTCCCCACTCATCTTTCAACTAAAAATTGGAGTAAAAATCAAAGTTTAAAGGCTGAAAAAATGTGAACAAAACATCATTTCAGAACTATAAAACAAACCCAATGCACATTTGTTTTAATAGACAAGATAAAAATAATTTATGCATTCAACTACCAAACAAAATACAGACATTTCCTTCAAGAACTAATTATTTTGGCCAGGTGCAGTATTTCTCTAATCTAAAGTAATACACAGAATTAAAAAGCAAAGTCAATACACATTTGTTTTAATAGACATGAGAAAAATAATTTATGCATTCAACAAAGTTACCAAACAATAAAAGTACACATATAAATGGTAGTCAGAAGACGGGGAAAGAAGTTTTTTGAACCTCTAGTCTCGCGATCAGGCGTGTTTGTGCAAAAATGGCAGGAAAAACATCAGGAAATGCTAGGATCGAAGATGGTAGAAGATGGGTGTGAAAACGGCAGAAGAGAGAAGAAATCTTTGTGCCAAAACGGTAGAAGCGATGATGAAGACAGAAGAAGGGGACGAAGAGAGGAGACGACGGAAAATGGCAGAAGTGATGATGAAGAGAGAAGAAGGGGACGAAGAGAGGAGACGGATACAGTGAATTGGAAGGCGGTGAAATGTAAAGGAATAAACCTAGACTAGAAGAATTGCTTTTTAGATCCACACACCAGACTCAACAAGTTGCGGCTAAACGGCTTCAAATGGAATGGAAGGGAAAATTTTTCCTCTTGTTCGGCTTCTAACTCAAACACGGCTCAAGCCAATAAACATGTGTCTTGTTTGGATTCCAAGTCAAGCCCAATTGAGGTAAAGAAAAATGATCATATGACTTATAAATAGTGTCCTAGATTCCAAGTCAAGCCCAATTGAGGTAAAGAAAAATGACCATATGGCTTATAAATAATGTCCTGAGAATACTCTTTTATTGTATATATATATAATATAATATATATATATATACTAGTTAGACGCACGTGCGATGCACGTGTCGTATATTAATTAAGTAAGTAATAGCGTGGAAAATGATTTTTTGTATTGAGAGAGGATATAGATTGAGTATAATGGAAAGAATGAAGAGAAAAAAGATGAGAAAGGGTGTAGAGGTAGAAATTTCAATTGTAATGTCCATAAGGAATATGTAGATTTCTTGATGTATCTAAATAGAGGCAACAATTTTAACAAATAACTAATAATGTAACCTCGATTGCAAGTGTATGTTGTTAAGTAGAAGGATACACAAAATAAAACATAAGATTCCCTTCATTTACATCACTTGAAATACAAAGTTCATTACAGAGATGTAATCAAATATGCATTTTTACGACATCATTGATAAGTAAATCAAATATGAAATGAAAACCCCTCTTCATTTACATTACTTACAACACAAAGTTCATTAAAGTTCAAAAGTGAAGTGGGAAACTACGTGATAGAGAGTAGCATACATGTAAGAAATCAAATATACAAACAAAACAAATGTAGATAAGAATAGAGTTGTAGCTACATTTGTTTAACTTGAGAATCAAAATTGCAAATCTATATATAAATTTCTTACCCGAAAGAGATGCAATTTTTGGTAGTTTTCTTGCAGTGGTTAATGAGATGTGTGAAGCTCTGTTTGAAGAAATAATAAGATGATTATATATATTATATACAAATATAAAATGTAGATAAGGTAAAAATGTTATAGAAAATGGGAGTCGAATGAGTAGGTAAAAGAGAATGACATCATAAGGGTACTAATAGTGAGCAAGTAAAAGTGAATGACATCATAAAGGTATTATGACTAATGGGCAGCATTGAGAACAGGTACAATGTAAGATTGAAATTTTGCAGTTACTGTGGAACAACCTGTCTATCGATCAAAATCACTACAGAAATAACATACTGCCAAAGAAATCAGATTTTATAGTATGATAAACATTTTTATCCCCAAAATTTGGTAATTCTCTGGGATGGACTTTGAAAGAAAAATAATAATTAATGTGAAATCGATTGAAACATTAAATTTAGGTAAAAGTTTTGAAGTCAAAAAATTGGAATTCTATGGTAATGACACAAATATATTAATTGAAATGTGTTAAGCTTGTATATTGATTAGAAAATAATTATGTATTCTTATACATAAAATGCGATATTTTGTTCAAACAATAAAAAACGGAAGGGGGCGGGGGATTAACCCAATATATATATATTAAAAAAATAGTAAGAATGAAAAAAAATGTTTTTTTTTTTATTTATTTTTTTCCCAGCGAGAGGTTCTATTTAAAAGCTTATTAAGTATTGCAATTATAATAACATATGTCTATTTTAAAGAAGACAATAATTTCATAAGGAAGAATATGTGTAATGAGATGTATAAAAATGTTAAGCAGTGAAGCATGTAATAAATTCGAAATAAAAAAAAATCGAAAATGCAATTATTATGTATAATATATATTATGTTGTTGTGTGTTTATCTTAATATGAAACGATTTGTGGAGTTAACTTTCAAAAAATAATAGTTTTTGAATGAAGTGTGAAGATGAAATAGTTATTGTATAAACTAAAGTTTAAAGATGGAATACTTACTTTATAGCTAAGAAATAGAAGAGTTATGTTTTGACATGATTCCTTACTATATAAAAAAAATGGTATCACATTATAGGTGAATAGACTCTAAAACAAATGTAATTCAATCAAAACTATAACATGAAGTCAATCTAAGCAACATGTATAAATCCTACACAAGATGGACAAATGGGACAAAAAATGCATTCTCGGTCATGTGACATTCAATTTTTAGCAATTCTCGTTTATACTAAAACAATGTTCTATGCCTTTTCCATGTGGTAGAAAAGATAGAAAAATGTACCTCGATTAGAATTGCAGAAGTCTAAATAGATAGAAACCAAACTTCACGTTCCAAATCGCATTCAGCCACACAAATGGCAACACATAGAGCTCGATTGAGTGTTCTAAATGGAGAAATGAAGAATGCTTTAGGTTCATGGGTGAGAAGAGAAATGAGGGACGAAATATTATAAACGGTAGGACTATCTACCGTATCATAGGTCCAAGCAATATCATCTTATTGTTACCCCTAAAACTGCATTGAAAATCAATTCCCATGTTAAAGAAAAATGACTATTATTTTCTGAAGATTTCCCGAGCTAGATTGGAGAAAAGTGGGGTGGGATTCGGAAAATGCATTCTAAAAAAATCATTACATAAACTTTCAGAGATGCAGATTTAGGAACAAAAAAATTAATTCACTTAATTCCATATTAATTTGTAATAATATACAAAAAATTGGAAATATAACATCACTTAATGTTTAAAGGTTTAAAAAAAATCAAGATTATATTATGCATAAAAAAATAAAAAAACTAACCAAGAAAAAACAATGCAAAATGTCTTATTAGAACTCCAATGCAAAAGCATATAATATATTTTCTGCAAATTATTAAAAATGTTAATATTAATTAATAAAAAAAAAGTACCTGACTTTGGAGATGTACAGTCTACCAAAAGAATAATGATGTCTTAGTCCACTTCACTACTTGTTTGCGATATTGTGCACCTGCAATAATTTTTCTGAACAAAGTCCAACTATAACAGATTTTGAAGAGGCAAGTTAGATCAAGATAGAACTCGGAGTATTTATATATATTTATACAGAGAGTGTGTGCTGGACTTTGTAGATGCATGAAACATAAGTGAGAATAACAGAACCACCACCTACCTAATGGACAACCAAAACTATGTTTTAAAATTATCGTTTCTGAAATTTAAAACATAGAAAAAATACTCTATATCATGGAATAATCAAATAAAATGTGATATAAATAACACCCATTAATTAATAATATATAATATTAGCAATACACTTCTCTGTCAAAATCATCTATATAACCATTGACGAATTTTCTTAAATTGTACAGGGAAGTTCCTTCAAATTTTCATAGAAATCTAATGACTTGCCAGCTTAACAGCATTTGTTTGCAGTCCAATTCCAACAGGTTTTGAAAAGACATGCTAGATCGAGATAGAACTGGATGTATTTGAATATAATAATAACAAGAAGAAGAAGCTCTGTATCACATACATTTTTTTTGGAGCAATTTCTTTCACAACTTCAACACTCAGCTTACGCAGAATATCAACGCATGGATCCTTGACAAAAATAATAAAACAACCGTTTAATATAGTGGATCCAAAATAAATAAACAAATAGGCTTAGTACTATCAAAATGTAGATATTGTAGCCTTTCTGCTATCTTTAAAAAAAAAAAAAAAAAAAGCCATTAAACGCAAACACAAAAAATAATGTAACACTAAACCTCACCCTTATCCAGCAGTAGAAGCATCATCACGGTCAAAGAGGAGCAAGACAGAGAAATGAAAGAGGAAGTAAGAAATTTAAACCTGCACATGTTAAATCTGGTGTTTTGTTACCTATAAACATTATGGAAGTTCGAAACAATGAACATTTTGAACACCTCAAACACAAAATTGCTGCAGTAAGCACACCCCAGACCAGAAAGAGCAGTCGTGTACCTACGAAGAGAAAAGGAATATAGAGCCACTAAAACGCGCACACACAGAAAATGTAATATGAAACGTAAACCTCACCAATATCACGATAAGTTACCATTACCAAACAATAAAAGTACGCATATAAATGGTATGCCTACTACACTCTAAAATGTTGTCAGAAAAAAAAATCGACGAAACAAGATTGTTAGTCAGAAGAAGCGGAAAGAAGTTCTTCAAACCTCATGTGGTGCAATCTGGCGTGTTTGTGCAAAAATGGTAGGAAATGCTCAAATCGAAGACGGCAGAAGATGGAAGCGGACGACGAGAGGGCGGTGGTGATGGAGGATGGACAGAGAGCGGCGGAGGCAGAGTAGGTTTAAGGTTACGAAAAGAGATGTCTGAGGTGAAGAAAAAAGAATCCGAACAAATATTAGGGATTCTAAAATCTTCTAAACGCTGGGTTACATTTTTGGGCCGAATATTTATCATTACCGGGTCCAAAACAAAAGGATATGCAAGGAAGTCCATCAAACCGGCTAAAATGGCTACATATCGGCTTCAGTCATTTGTTTGGCTCATTTTGGCTATATGGCTTATGAATAGTGCCAATACTCTACACTCTTTTATTGTATAGGGATATAATAATAATAATATATATATATATATATATATATATATATATATATACTAGTGCATCACCCGTACGATGCACGGATATTGTAACAAAATATATTGTAAAATTAGTGAATAATTTTGGTATATTGAAAAGAGTAATCCTACAGGTACAGGTCCTGTACGAATGCAATTTTCCAATTGAAAATACAAATTTGATTTGTAATAAAATATGTCAACACTTTTCTTTTAAGTTTAGTATAAGCATTATAAATTCAATACTACACCATTTTAATCCATAAATAAAAATAAGTGAGATATTGAGGATGCTATGTTTGTCGGATACTTTAGTATTTTACTTAATACATTAGTAAATAATACTAAAGTATTCGCCAAATATAAATATATTGTAGAAGGTATCAATTATTTCTCATGATTTATGCCTCTCGTATTTAAGTTTTTCCAATTTTGATTCAAAAATATAAATCACAATAATTATAAATGTGTGCTTAATCTTAAACCCACAAATATTTGTATTTAACCAATAAAACTATATTTTTAATTATAAAATCAAGTGGTCAAAATAATAATTACATAAATTTAGCAATTATCATGATATGACAACATGCTATGTTGGTGACAAAAAAATTATAAGGAAAATGGTATACCATATAATCTTCACACAACTATTAAAATTAAGAATGATTAAAAGAATATTATTCGCTTTTAACCACAATTTTTGCATTTTCCTCACGTGTTTAACATTTTATCTAAATTTCTTTCAGAAACATCAATCACAATAATTATAAGCTTTTGTTTAATCTTAAGAGCAAATATTTGTATTTGACCAATAAAAATGATTGTTAATTTCAATAATTTTTATGAGTTATGGTCAACTTCAAATAAAATCCAAATTTAGTAGTTTATTTAATGGTGTATCATGTTTTTTATTTAATATTATGGATACAATATTGATTATGTGGAATGTATCAATATATTTCTAATGGTTTATGCATTCTCCTCTCGTATTTAAGCTTTAAATTTTTCATTCAAAAATAAGAATCATAATAATTATAAAAGCGTGCTAAATCTTAACCCACAAATATTTGCATTTGACCAATAAAATTATATTTTCACCTATAAAATCAAGTGGTCAAAATAACAATTTCATAAATCTAGCAATTATCATGATATAACAATCGACAATGTTGGAGTAAAAAAATTATAGCAAAAATCGTACCATATAACCTTTACACAACTATTAAAATTAAGAATTATTAAAAAAATATTATTCATTCTTAACCAATAACATTATAGTTTTACATATAAAATCAAGTAGTTAAAATAATACTTACGCAAATCTTGCAATTATCATGACATGGCAACTGGATAACATTGAAGGTCAAAAAATTATACCGAGAATTTTAGATCATATAATTTTTAGACAATTATTAAAATTAATCTTATATTTATTTTATTCAAAAAAATGTATTAATACTAATTAATACTTAAGCCAGCAAAAAATTGCATCGAGCATTTAATATGAAATGGAAAAATGAAAAGCCATTTCCCATCCACACCTCATTAATCAATTCAACATCAACAAATGAAAGGTCACTGGCATGACACGTCTTCCACCTATTCCAATACATATTCAAGTTGCTAATTAATGTTAAACAATTGTATCGGAAATCAGGAAAAAAAAACACAAAAAAACATAAGGTTTCCAAAAAAATAAGTGACAGTGGGCGGGAAATTGTTTTTACGGCTGTTGTGGTTTAATATATACTATAGATAATAAAATAATAATAATAATATATTATGCTTAAGATAAGATTTCTCCCGTACACAAAATGCATAAAAAATAATATATTAAAATAATTAATAAAATTTTACAAACAATAAAACTACTTCAAATTATAATAGCTTCTTTGAGTAATAAAAATCAATTTATATATTTAAGTAGTAAATGATTATTAAATTTTCCACATTTTTTCACAAAAAAAAAATGAAGTTGTTGTTCGATAAAAAATTGATATTATTTTTTATCGAAAATAACAGATATTTGCACATTGTTTGGAGTTGCATTTTTAAGTATTAAAATGAACATCCTTAATAATTTCAATTTCATTTCCCATTGCACTAAACGCATCATCAAGCCCCTGTTTGGTACCTATTATTTTTAAATATCATTTTTAAAAACTCATTTTCAACCACACATTATACTAATAAAATAATCTACACATAAGTCCAAAAATATTCTCAAATTTTTAACTACACATTCTCCAAAAAATTTACTATTTAAAATCACATTATTCCAAATAATGGGTCTCAAACAGGGACCAAATGCAGTCAACACGTCATCCATAACATAGTAATTAATTTCACTATGTAAAATGATTTCCATAATACCATTCAAATGTATATCAATGTGATGACATAATAATTAGTTTTAATTTCAATAAATTATTAATTATCATGAGTACCTCTTACGTTGATGCAAGAAGTTTAATTCAAATAGTTAAAAAAAAATGAATAGTCACCGTTTTCTAAAAAAAAAAAATTACTGCTTTCTGGAAAAAAAATCTATTAAGAAGTGTAAACAAAATTATTTGTCACTAATATTTTTAACTAAACAAAAAAGAACAAATATTAAAGTTTAATAAAATATTAATGCACAAATAATGCACGAAAAAGTAAAGTTATTTTTGTTTTTCAAAGTTAATGTGTAGTTTTCCAAATGTATTAATTTCTTTATAAAATTTATTTTTTATAAAGCAATTAATGATGAATATTAATGCATTCCAATTTTTGGAAAGTATTTTAGACTGGCAAACAAAAATGATCTACGGAAGTTGCAATTTAACAATATGAATTTTGATAAGTGCTTGTTAATTTTTAATGCTTATACATAATTTCTCCTGTATACAAAATGCATAAAAAATAATATTATATTAAAATAATTATTAAAATTTTACAAACAATAAAACTACTTCAAATTATAATAGTTATATTAAAAATTTTTATAATTTTTTTATCATCAACTCTTTATTAATTTCCACATCTTGTCTTTTGAGACGATTTTTGTTCAATATATTTGTTTTGTTGGAGAAAAACACTTATTTACCTCTCATATTTTTAAATAATCAAAATAAATAATTAATACAAAAAGTTAAAAAAAATATTTGCACATCCTTTCAATGCAAATTAGCAGAATATTTGAATAGAAATTGCGATTAGAAATAAAATTTATTAATTGATTGAATGTTATAAATAACAATGCGATTAAAAAAAGTTAAGGATATAAAAACAAAACTAAACAAATACCGAAGATCTATCTTGCAATTAAACTATGATGTAAATTTAAAAAAATGTGTTGTATGAATATAGTTCCCTAAAATAATATATATAGACAACCTATTAGCATTCAATACATGTAGTCAAGTGCCTATTTACAATGCATTACACACTTTCCCACATTAAATGTCTCATTAATTGTCAACAACTCATTTCCCAATTTCGGAAATTCAATTGAAAAAAAAAAATTCCAAAAATAGAAAGTGCAAATGGGCGGGAAAAAATTTTGACGGCACTTTTGTTTATATATATATATATATATATATATATATATATATATATATATATATATATATATATATGGAAATAAATATAGGGAAAAGTAGTGTTTCACCCGTGTTTGATGTTCACATTATGTTGAAATATATAACTACAACTTAATATTTTTAGAATTTTTTTGATTACATGTCGAATATGTGCTGATAAAATAAATAGGAAAACAATAAAATGATACTGTAATTTAAAAAAAGAAAATGATAATTTAAACAATAATCAATAAGTGCATAGTATTTAAATGAAAAATAATAACTCGCGTAATTAAAGATTATTTAAAATTTTATTTTAGTTCATTAATAATTTGCATAATTGAATATCATTTAAAATTTTATTTCAGTTCATTTGTTATATAAAAAAATATAAATTATAAATATATTATTATCATCTAGCATTTGAATAGTAAAAAAAAATGATAAACAAAGTACCAGAAAAATAACCATATGTGTGAACTACCCAATTTCATATAAACATTTTGTTGAAGCATTAAGTTTTTTTATATAGTTAATTAGATAATTTAGATCAAATTGCTCAAGCTTGAGCTTTAGATACAATTGAAATTGAATTATCTATATAATTACAGTGTGTTTGGACGTTATTTTTTAGTGCTATAATATTTTTTTGATTGTTTAGCTTCTTGTTTTACGTGACAGCCCTATAAAACTTTACAACTCAAAAAAAATTATTTGCATTCTCTTTTATTATTATCCCGGCCACCTTCAAAAGACTTTAAAATTACCTTATAAAAATGAATATTTTATCCCGATTTAATCCAGTTGAAATTTCAAGGAATAGATGTAACTAAATTAATTAATTAACCTAATAATAAGAAGATTCTAATCATTAAAATAAGGAATCCAAAGAGTTTCCTGTAATTGATGACAATGCATTGAAAATTTAAGGTGGCGTTCTGTTTGTATTTTATTTTGTATTTTCATTTTCGAAAATATTTTGTGTTTCCTGTTTTTATTTTTGTTTTCAAATTTGCTGAAAACGCGTTTAGTTTGTCATTTATGAAAACTGTTTTTGAAAATGAAAAGCTGAAAAATACGTTCTGTTTGAAATTTTGCAGAATAATATTTAAACTATTTTTTAATTAATTTGCTTGCAGAATACTACTGGCTCAAATTCAAATTTCCTTTCACAATACACTAAAAACATGGTTACATGCAACACACTAATGTAAGCATTAAGAGTCTATATTAACACAGCTTGGTCAGGTTCGAGATTTGAGGAAGCTCTAGTTCTATTAAAATTCAGAAAATGCAAGTTCTTTCAAAACCATCAGAGTCCATTTATCAAGATATTTTTTGAGATATAACAATAAGAATTCTCACTTAATTTTTTTTTGTAATGCTGATATTGAATTCAATAAAACTTTATTTAAGCTTAGTTCCAAGTTAGGATAAATCTTCAAAAAAAAAATTTATTTAGGCTTAATTCCAAATTAGGATAATTCTAAAAAATAAAAATAAAAACTTTATATTAAGCTTAGTTCCAAGTTAGGATAATTCTTTTAAAAAAAAAATCTCAAAACATGTTTTCCGCGTTTCGAATATTTTTTGTTGAAATACACACAAAACGAGGTTTTGAGCGTTTTGCGTTTTGTGTACAAATTTTTTTTTTCTTCCAAAATGCGTTTTCAAAAATAAAAACAGAAAACGACTTCAAAACAGTAAAGAGAATAGGGCCTAAGTATCTTATTTTAATCTTAATCTTAATATCTTATTATTATTATTATTATTATTATTATTATTATTATTATTATTATTATTATTATTATTATTATTATTATTATAACAACAACATAACCGTCATATAAATTCGCACATAGTTTCCCGCCATTTTTACCTGCCATTTTAGAAAACTTTGTAATTTTATTAATTATTTTAATAATTGAATTAGAAAAGTTTAATTAATGCAAGATTAATTATAGGTGACATGTAATAAATGATTTATTGATTTCTAAAAAATAAAATATCTAAAAAAAGGTCAAATTGTATATTATTTTTATTCTTTTGATAATTATAGTAATATTTTGACGTCAAAAAATATGCAATATGAGTGTCAAATTCAAGATCTTAACGAGAAGTTTAATACAAGCTAACAAATGAGAGCAAACTCTAAATATATCATTTGTAAAATTGTCTCAATCTTTTTAATTTATCTCATTTATTTAAGTTATAAAATGATATCTATCATTTCTTACCTAAATTCAATTTGACATAAATGATTAATTTCAATTTTTTTCTTATCAAATTAAAAGAAATAATGGATGTCCGATCTTTCTACGTTAATTCAATTAAATCATTTTAATTTCTACAACTTTAGGTTTCGATAAACTCTTTGGTAATTTTGAAATTAATTTTATAAATTTACTCATTTTGTTCATTTATCTATTTTTTGAATTTCATAAGTTTAAAGTAACATCAATTTGTAAAATATATACTATAGACTTTAACAATTAATTCATTGACTTCTATAGAAAATAAAAATATAAGCCCCTGTTCTCTTTGCTGTTTTGAGGTCGTTTTCTGTTTTTATTTTCGAAAACGCTAAAAACACGTTCTCTTTACCATTTTCGAAAACGCGTTTTGGAAAACAAAAAAAAAATTGTACACAAAACGGAAAACGCCCGAAACATCGTTTTGGGCGTTTTGTGTGTATTTCGACAAAAAATGTCCAAAACGCGGAAACGCGTTTTGGGAATTTTTTTTTTTTTATATAGAATTATCTTAACTTAGAACTAAGCTTAATATAAAGTTTTTATTTTTTTTATTATTTTTTTTAGAATTAGCCTAGCTTGGAACTAAGCCTAAATAATTTTTTTTTTTTTTTTTTTTTTTTAGAATTATCCTAACTTGGAACTTAGTTTAAATAAAGTTTTATTGAATTCAATATCAACATTACAAAAAAAAATTAAATGAGAATTCTCGTTGTTATATTTCAAAAAATGCAATGATAAATGGACTCTGGTGGTTTTGAAAGAACTTGCATTTTCTGGATTTTAATAGAAGTAGAGCTTTCTCAAGTCCCGAACCTGACCAAGCTGTGTTATTATAGACTCTTAATGCTCACATTAGTGTGTTGCATGTAACCATATTTTTAGTGTATTGTGAAAGGAAATTTGAGTTGGAATTAGTAGTATTCTGCAAGCAAATTAATTAAAAATAGTTTAAATAGTGTTCTGTAAAATTTCAAACAGAACGTGTTTTTCAGCTTTTTATTTTTAAAAACAGTTTTCAGAAATGACAAACCAAACGCGTTTTCAGCAAATTTGAAAACAAAAATGAAAACACAAAACACAAAACATTTTCGAAAATGAAAATACAAAATAAAATACAAACAGAACACCACCTAAAGTTTTAGAAACTTATTCTATTTAAAAATAAAAATATGATCAATACATTTATATAACATGCACAATTTTTTTTTAACATTACCAATTTCAATACTTGGTGAAAAATAAAATGTCAGGTTGCATTGGAAACCATTGAATATGAGTATGTTTGAGTCTAGACTATAGAAATAGTTTTAAATATGTGATTGAAAGTGAAAAAAAGTAATATAAAAAATAAAATAATTGTTAAATCAATCAATTGAGTGTTGAAAATTAAAGTTGAAAATTGATTTTCTTTTTTAGAATGTGTGGTTAAAAAGTAGTACGTGTAATTTTGAGAAATTAGTTTTTAAATAATATGTGGTTGTGACTGAACATTAAAAAAAATTATTTTTGAATAATCAATTCTATATGAACAAATAAACTAAGAAAACTAGAGAATGAATAATTAACTGTTTAAAAAAACATGCAAGTCATAACTATATTTTTTACTTTTTTTTTTTTTTTTTTGGTATTTTGATTGTATATTGAATACACAATTTATGCAATAAAGTAAGAAATCTTATAGGGAGAAATGAAATTACAAATTATTCACAATTTGTGTATGCAATTTTTTTTTTTTTTTTTTTTGTTCATTGTGTTATTTTTGACGGGTATTGTATTTTTACAACTTATTCAATAAATAATTTTCAATTATATATTCCATGCATCGTACAAGTGCGATTACTAGTTTAGATATTAAAATAATGAAATAAATAAATAAAAAATATCAAACAAACCACTATTTTAAAGAATTTGAGACTGATTTGAAATAATTTTTGTTTATATTTATAAAAAATGGGAAAATAATTAAAAAATATATGTCCAGAAAACTATTGCAACAAAAATTACATTAAATATTTAATTTCAAAAATAAATATAATCAACGTAAACATTGGCAAATATGAGATCGAATGTAAAATATAACAACATGTAATGGAATCCAAATGCAATAGTTGTACATGAATTCATAATTCATTCAAAATTAATATGTTTAGGCAAAAGAAAAAAAAAATACAAAGTACAAAAAATGTTCAAATAGAATATTTAAGTGAAAATGTTGTAAATTAAAATAAGATAAAAATTTAATCAATTACATAATAAGTTTGGAAATCATTTTTGTTCGCATTTATTAAAAAAAAATTAAAAATATATATCTAGAAAATTGTTGCAATAAAAATTACATTAATAAATAACAAAAAATTTAAAAACGCAAAAAAAAATCTAATAAACATAGGTAAATAAAGTATTTGTTCTAATATAATTCAAATACAAACTTAAATAGTTAAATATGTATTAACCAAATAAATATTAATCAAATTTTTAACCATGAGTCAAACATCCATTAGTTAATCAAATTGTTATAAAATATTAAAAATTAGGTAAAGTTAGGTTTTGAATGAAAATTACTCTTATGCCCCTGTAAAATTTACATATTACGATTGTGTCATTGTCCACCCCTATAAATAGGGGCCTATACTCATTATGAATAACACTTGAATGAATGAGAAGAATTCTCCTCTCTAAGTTCTCCATCACTTCATCTCTATAATTCTTGTTAAGATTTTGATAGTTTCACAACACGTTATCAGTACGAGCCTCTAACCAATTGAGCCTTGAATTTGATTAATCTGAAGGAATTATGCTCTGCAGTTGCCTCTAGTAGGATCCTCTGCATCAGAAACCTGATTATTACTAATCAAACACACACTTAAACCGAATTCCCGTGAAGAGATCATCCTTAGACATCTACTCAACTGTAAGTCTTCAAATTTATATCTTTGTAAGAATCAAATTCATTGATATTTCTCGATCTAGATTTCATAATCATTTTAAATATTTACGATTTTTATTAAGTATACAATAATTCTGAAATTACTTATTTTTGAGTTGTCCATATTCATCCTTTTGAAATTATTGTTTATTAAAATTATTGCTTAATTATTTAGTAGTTTTATGTGCTTTAGAATATCTTGAATTATTGTTTCTATGCATGATAAAATGGTGTGTTAGTCAAAAAGTTAAAGTTAAAGCTAACGTTAAAGATAAAGAAAAAGAGATATAAATATAATATGTGATAATACAATATTAAATATTTATTTTTCTTCTTGTTTATATTTTTGTTTTAGTTTAACGATCTTTTTAATTACCAATATAATATCATATTATGGAAACAATTAAATAACCATATTTGAATTAACTAAATACGAATTATTGTTGTACCCTTGCAAAACATTGAATTATTATGGATCTTGGACTCATGGACTTTGGACTATTATAACCTATGCTCTATTATGGATCTTGGACTTTGGACTATTATAATTTATGCTATATTATAGACCTTGGAATTATGCACCGTGGATTGTTATGAACTTTGAACTTATGGGTTTATCATTCTAAATTAAAGATAATTTATTAAAGTTATTTATCTTGATTTTATATGCACATTATATTCATATTATATCTTTATTATATTTGTTAGTCATTCATCAAATAGCTATATTTCTTAACTTGATTTTATTTTGTAGTCTTACATACATGGTCAATCTCACAAAATTAGAATTTATGGCTCTTGATATTTCTGGAAAGAACTATCTTTCATGGATCATTGATGCTGATATACATCTTGAAGCTAATGGCCTTGGGGATACCATAAAAGAAGAAAATATTGCATCTAATCAAGAAACGGCCAAGGTAATGATCTTCCTTCGCCATTATCTTGATGAGGGGTTAAAGGAGGAATATCTTACAATCAAGGATCCTCTCGAATTGTGGAATAATTTGAAGGAAATATATGACCATCAGAAGACAGTCATACTGCCAAGAGCTCGTTATACTTGGATGCATTTGAGGCTGCAAGATTTTAAATCAGTATCTGAGTATAATTCCGCATTGTTTAAAATAACTTCCACATTAAAATTATGCGGAGAAAAAGTTACTGAAGAAGATATGTTAGAGAAAACTTTCTCTACTTTTCATGCCTCGAATGTTATCTTGCAGCAACAATACAGGGAACGAGGCTTTAAAAAATATTCAGAACTGATATCATGTCTTCTAGTGGCTGAGCAAAATAATGAGCTCTTAATGAAAAATCACGAATCTCGACCGACCGGATCAGCTGCACTACCTGAAGCGAATAACATTTCATATAATAAACAAAGACAAGACCATGGTCCTAGTTACAATCATGGTCATAGTCGTGGTCGTGGTCGTGGCAATGGTCAAGATCGAGGACTAGGATAAAGCTACACTTGGCATCGTGGAGGACAAAATCATGCTCATCCTCACAATGGTCATAATAAACAATCCTTCAATTTTAGAGGAACAAATTATGGAGAAAGCGGGGAAAGTTCCCAGAAAAGAAAAGATGTCAACAAGATTGACGGACAGTTCATGCCATAGATGTGGTATGAAAGACCATTGGGCACGTACTTGTCGGACAGCAAAACATCTTGTTGAATTATACAGAGCCTCTCAAAATGAGAAAGGAAAAAATGTTGAAACAAACTTTGTTTTTCAAGGAAATAATGCGCACCAGTTATCATCAGAAGTAACATATCTCGATGTTGATGATTTCATTGAACCTGATGAGAACATTGCTAAACATGATAATGATCGAAGTTGAAAAGTTATTACTTGTAATTTTATGTATTCATGTATTTCAGTGTGTTAACGGTACTTTTTGATAATTTCTGCACGTTGTTTTTAATAAAAATATGTGTGATAATATAATATTTTTCTTCTCAATATAATTATTTTGTGTATAACCGTATTTCTCTTTGTTAATGAAGAAATGGACACTTCTGATTTATTGAATGGCTCTAAGATCATTGATGGAGATATTTGCTTAGCAGACAGTGCATCAATAAATACAATACTCAGAAATGAGAAATATTTCTTGAATCTGACAATGATGACAACTAATGTGAGTACAATAATAGGATTTGCACCTATTATTAAAGGATGGGGAAAAGCAAATATTGTACTAAGTGGAGGAACAAAAATGGTCATCCAAAATGCCTTATTTTTCCCTAAGTCATCTAGGAATCTGCTAAGTTATAAAGATATTCGAAGTAACGGGTACCATACTGAGACTGCCGAAGAAAGTAATAAAGAATATCTTTATATTACTTCTATTGTCTCTGGTAAGAAATATATACTTGAAAGGCTACCCGCTTTACCTTCTGGCTTGTACTATACAAAAATTAGTACAATTGAATCAAATGTTATATTATGCCAAAGGTTCAACGAGCCAAAGAATTTTATAATTTGGCATGACCGACTGGGACATCCCGGGTCAACTATGATGCAAAGAATTATTGAGAATTCAAAAGGACATTCATTGAGTAATCAGAAAATTCTTCATTGTAATGAATTCTCATGTGCTGCTTGTTCTCAAGGCAAATTGGTCATCAGACCATCATTAAATAAAGTTGGGTATGAATCTCCAATATTTTTGGAACGTATACAGGGTGATATTTGTGGGCCCATTCACCCTCCATGTGGACCATTTAGATATTTTATGATTTTAATAGATGCATCTACTAGATGGTCACATATGAGCTTATTATCCACTCGCAACCTGTCATTTGCGAGATTACTTGCTCAGATTATTCGTCTACGAGCACAATTTCCGGATTATCCAATTAAGACTATTCGTCTTGATAATGCTAGTGAGTTTACATCTCAAGCATTTAATGATTACTGTATATCGATTGGGATAAAAATTGAACATCCGGTTACTCATGTTCATACTCAAAATGGTCTAGCAAAATCATTTATTAAACGACTTTAATTAGTAGCTAGGCCATTACTTGTGAGAACAAAACTTCCCGTATCTGCTTGGGGACATGCCATACTACATGCTGCAGCACTCATACGCATCAGGCCAACATCTTATCATAAATTCTCCCCATTATAAATGGCTTATGGTCAGGAGCCTAATATATCCCATCTAAAAATTTTTGGTTGTGCGGTTTATGTACCAATAGCCCCACCACAACGAACAAAGATGGGTCCTCAAAGGAGACTGGGAATATATATTGAGTTTGAATCTCCTTCTATAATAAAGTATCTTGAACCCAATACGAGTGATGTATTTACTGCACGATTTGCAGACTGTCGTTTTGATGAAACAATGTTCCCAGCATTAGGGGGAGAAATTAAATAGCTGGAAAATGAAATAACATGGAATGCATCATATTTATCCAAACTAGATCCTCGCGCAAAGCAATGTGAACAAGAAATTCAAAAGATAATCCACTTGCAAAAGATAGCCAATCAATTGCCAGATGCATTCACTGACCTAAAAAGAGTGACTAAATCACACATTCCAGCTGAGAATGCTCCAGTCCGAATTGATGTCCTAGAAAGACAAAATAAAGCTAATGAGTCTAAGATACGCATGAAGCGTGGAAGACCAATCGGTTCCAAGGATAAAAATCCTCGAAAGAAAAAGGAGCATATAGTCAATAATCATATTAAGGAGGAAGAATCTCTCAAAGATTCCAAAGACATAATTCAAATAAAAACCCCTGAAGTGGTACAGGTACCTGAAAATGATGAAAATAAAGAGATCTCGATAAATTATGTCTATACGAGGAAAAGATGGAACCGAGAAGAAACAATTGTCAACAATATTTTTTCATATAATGTAGCGCTCGAAATTATTAATGATAGCGAGGATGATGAACCAAAATCCATCGAGGAATGTAAACAAAGAAATGATTGGCTAAAATGGAAAAGTGCAATTCAGGCATAATTGGATTCATTGGAGAAACGTAAAGTTTTTGGACCTATTGTTCAAACTCCGAAAGGGGTTAATCCTGTAAGATACAAATGGGTATTCGTACGAAAAAGAAATGAGAAAAGAGAAGTCGTGAGATATAAAGCACGACTTGTAGCACAAGGATTTTCGCAAATACCTGGTGTCGATTATGAAGAAATGTATTCTCCTGTAATTGATGCAATTACATTTCGATATCTAGTTAGTTTGGCAATACATGAAAAACTAGATATGCGTATGATGGATGTAGTTTCTGCCTATTTATATGGCATGCTTGACAATGACATCCACATGAAAATTCCCGAGGGGTTTAAAATGCCCGAAGTATATAATTCGAGACCTCGAGAATTATTTTCAATCAAATAGCAAAGGTCATTATATGGATTGAAACAATCCGGCCGCATGTGGTATAATCGCCTTAGTGAATATCTACTGAAAGAAGGATTCAAGAATGATCCTATATGCCCTTGCATTTTTATAAAGAAGTTAATGAATGGGTTCGTAATTATTGCTGTATATGTTGATGACTTAAATATTATTGGAACTCTTGAAGAAATTCCGGAGGCAATTGAGTACTTAAAGTCAGAATTTGAGATGAAAGATCTTGGAAAGACAAAATTCTGTCTCAGCTTGCAAATCGAGCATTTATCAAATGGAATTCTTATTCATCAATCAACATATACAGAAAAAGTCCTTAAACGATTTTACATGGATAAGGAAAATCCATTGAGCACACCGATGGTTGTTCGTTCACTCAATGTGGAAAAGGACCCATTTAGACCTCAAGAAGATAATGAAGAACTTCTTGGTCCTGAAGTACCATATCTTAGTACTATAGGTGCACTACTATATCTTGCCAACAACACACGACCTGACATTGCATTCTCGGTAAGTTTACTAGCAAGGTATAGTTCTTCTCCTACACAAAGATATTGGAATGGTGTTAAACATGTATTGAGGTATCTCCGAGGAACAATTGACATGGGTTTGTTTTATTCAAATGAAACTAAACCGGAACTTGTTGGGTATGCTGATGCGGGATATCTATCAGACCCACACACAGCTAAGTCTCAAACAGGTTATTTATTCACTTGTGGAGGTACTGCTATATCATGGAAATCCACAAAACAAACATTAACTTCTACTTCTTCTAATCATGCTGAACTACTTGCAATACATGAGGCAAGTCGAGAATGTGTATGGTTGAAATCAATGACTCATCATATAAGGGAGACTTGTGGTCTCTTTTCAAGAAAAGGAAATCCAATAATTTTGTATGAAGACAATACCGCGTGTATAGCTCAACTAAAGGGAGGTTTCATTAAAGGTGACAGAACGAAACATATTTCACCGAAATTCTTCTTCACACATGATCTTGACAAAAATGGTGAAATTGATGTTCGACAAATTCGTTCAAATGATAATCTAGCTGATATGTTCACAAAATCATTACATACTTCAACATTTGAAAGATTGGTAAATAAGATCGGGATGCATCGACTCAGAGATCTCCAACAACATCATCAGGAAAATTAAACACACCCTGGATTTCATTTTAGCTGAGTTTTTATCCTATTGAGTTTTTCGAACAAAGTTTTTAATGAAGCAGCGGGTGTACTCTTTTTCCTTGGTTCAGATTTTATCCCACTGGATTTTACTGACAAGGTTTTAACGAGGCAGCCCTTCAGAACCTCAAGCTTCAGTACATGATTTGTTCTACTTATCATTGGATGTTATTTCGAACCTTAGACTTAATGATTCACAATGGCCAACATCAGGGGGAGCAACTGTACTCTTTTTCCTTCGCTCAAGTTTTATCCCACTGGGTTTTCTTAGCAAGGTTTTAACGAGGCAGCCAATTGAGCAAACGAGTAATATGTCATTCAAGGGGGAATGTTATAAAATATTAAAAATTAGGTAAAGTTAGGTTTTGAATGAAAATTACTCTTATGCCCATGTAAAATTTACATATTACGATTGTGCCATTATCCACCCCTATAAATAGGGGCCTATACTCATTATGAATAACACTTGAATGAATGAGAAGAATTCTCCTCTCTAAGTTCTCCATCTCTTCCTCTCTATAATTCTTGTTAAGATTTTGATAGTTTCACAACACAAATAAATATTAACCAAATAGTTAACCGCATTGTGTTCACACCATGTAGTCACACTAAACCACTACTTTACTTTTAAAGATACTAGTGTTTCACCCTTACGATGTACAACATCATGTCGAAACATATAATTGCAACTTCAATATTTTTTTATTATATGTCAAATATGTATATAATGAAATAGATAGAAAAACAATAAAATGATACTGTAATTAATAAAGTTGCAATGTTTCTGCTATAAGTTTTGAAAAACTTCTATATAAACTAAATTCGTTGTTGAGTTTGTTCTATTTTCATCTTTTTCGCAAAATGATCATATTCAAACTACTGTAATTCGTCACTCTAGAGACTGCAAAGTACAACTGTCCATGTCTGAAAACTGACTTCTTTAAATAAAGATCAACATTGAAAATTGATTTCCCTTTACTCTTGTTGATATTTATAACATACGAAGCTACCAACTGAAATTGTCGCATCTTGAATTTGAAAGACAATCTTTCATGCGTTTGACTGAAAAGATGGAAAATGGATGGTAAGAAAATATTTTCTAAGAATTGATTTGTCTGGAAATTATTTTCCTGAAAAATGTCAATTGGAAGCGTCGGGTGAAAAAGTATGAGATTTTCCTTAATTTTTTGTTTGATTGATATTATTTTCCATTGCAAATAAAACAAATTTAACTATTTTAATTTAAAAATTATTTTTTTCCACTCATTTGTACTTGATAATAGTAATCAAACGTGATGAAAAATATATTTTCCACCTGAGAAAAATATTTTCTTACCAAATAGGTGAGAAAATATTTTCAAAGCAAATGAGTTAAGTGTGCTTTAATTAGTTGTACATTGAAAAATATTTTTCAATGTAAATTTTTCAATCAAACGCCAACCAAATACAAAAGGGGGAAACATTTTCCATGATTTGACATTTTCAAGGCAAATGACAATGAATCAAACGCATCCTAAATTGTGTCAGTGCATCCTCGAAATAAAAAAATTTGTACCTTGCAAGATTACTATCGAGAAATTTTGCTTCAACAACATGATTTTCAAGTTTTATAATAATTAATCTCGTACCATAACACATATCGATGAAGCATTATCGACAATCATGCAAAAGATCTTACCAATTCCCCAATCATGAAGCAAGAAATTAATTCCTTTGCTTCCATGTTACCATTATGGCTCACGATTTGAATAAAGCTTATGATTCTTTTTTGTAGTCTCCAATCATCTTCAACCCAATGAGCAGTCAAACACAAGTAACTAAGATTTTGTATTGTTTACTCAAATCATTCTTTAATTTTTTCTTCTCATCAAGAAAGAGTTGATATATATATATATAACTACTGTCACCTTTGAAGGAAATACAAATGTTGGAAAAAATACATTGTAAAAGATTGAAAACCCTCATCCTCAACATGTCGAAAAGGTAACTCAGAAAATATGAAGTACTTAGTAATTTGTTCTCTACCCTTTTATGAGTAAACATGACTATTTTCCATCATTATCACCATCATCAATTTTTGATTTACTACTAATATTCAGTGTCTTCTTTTTTTGTCCTTAAACCTAAACGAATACTTCTTGCACAACCCCTCTTTTTGATTTCTTAGTGTACTAGTGTCAATATTTTTAGAGTGATACTTATATACCTATCCACAATAAATACATTCTACATTCTTATCGTCACGTTCAGTAAAGTGAGCCCAAATTTGAGACATTTTATACCCCTTCCAAGCCTTCTTTTCTGTAACTATTATCCAAACTTTCAATCTCAATTGGTCTAATATCATCATTGTCAAGTTCACTATGTTCTTCTAAAATGGGATCCATTCTTCTAAACTATATTTTACAAAAGACAATTAGACACAATGAAACAAATTCAGTCTAAATGAAACAAAAAGAGATAAAATTATTACATCGTCACTGTACATCTGCTGCAATAGAATGTACATGTATACGTATGTGAAAAAAAAGAAGCATTACTTGGTACTAAGAATGTTGATTGCGAGTCTTCCCTCAACACTCAATAGGATAACACCTGCTCGAAGCAAGAAATCAATTAAACTCAACAGCGGATGAAGATGAAGGGAGGATGAACAAGCCAAAATGTAAGAGAGAAAAAAGAAGACAAAACATAAGTTGAACTTGAATTTTTTGAGCTATAGTTGGGAAAGTATTGCCTCTATATTGCGTGTTAAGTAACTAGCGAAATTGAAAATTTTAAAGACAAAAATCATATGAGCCGTTAATCCTTGAGAAGGGTACCAAGATCTGTCCCCAGTATGAAATTTGACAATTTGTAATGCGTTATAGACTTCATGCCAATAATGGGTATGATGGTCGAACAATAGAGTACTAAACATTAGCTATATTCCATATGATTTTTGACGCGATCCCAATCGGGAATCTCGACGAAACGCGGAATAATAATATTAAATACCTAGGAAAGATCTAAATCAGACTAAACACAAGAAAATAAACATAAAATAATTGGAAGAGATAGAATTGATGATAGAACCTTGACCCAACAATCGCAACGCGAAGATTCGACAATGTTGATTGAAGAGCCAACGTTTTCGAAACGCTACAAGGACTTGTCAATTTTCTTGATAAGTTTCTGATTGGAACGCCACAAATATTTCGCAATATTTGATAAGTTCAGAATTTTTCTTTGAAGAATACAAAAAGGGAATCCTCAACCTTTTCAAAGAGAAAAATCTCTCAATTTAATTAATAATCATCAACAACTGTTTTACAATAATGAAATTGTCAATAATATAATGAAAACGACCTAGCCCTAACCCTAGCCACATTAGGGTTCAAAAATAAGATTAATAATTAATAAAATCGAAACTAATTTAAAAATAGCGAAAATCTGCTTCCGTCACAACCGTGCGATCGCCCAGGCAAACCTGTAGCGATTGCGTGGACTCGCCTAAAACTCTCGGGTGGAATTTTGATGCCATCGCATGAGCGCGCTCATTTTCACCACGCAATTAGGTGGTAGTCTCGGCTGCACCTTTTTTTTTCCTTTTGAAACAACGTGACTCGGTTTGATTCTTGGTTCGGGCCCCTACAAGGAACTTGCTTCGTTTCTCATGTCAATCATTGTCGTATCGCCAATGGCTCGATTCCTACTTTCAATGTCTACTTCGAATCATATCATTCCCCCTCTCTTGAAAAGGATTGGACCTCAAATCTAGAACTGGTCTAATCCTCTTGCCACTCTTGTGTTTGTTGGTTCGTTGTTCATGCTTTATGCCTTTTGGGCTACTCCTTTGTGCCAATGAATCTCCTCCTTGTTTTAGGATCATGGTTTGATTTAGGTACTTGCAAAACAGATTTTATAGAGCTGGGGAGGGTTTGTTAGACTGGTTAAGTGCAAGGCAAGAATCCTTGTACATCAACCTTTGTGCAAAAAAAATCATTTTGGGTGTGGACTCTCTTTTCTTTTTCTTTTTGCACTCAAGCTCTCCTTTTTCTGAGGTCGTGGCCTTAACTCTCTTGTTTTTAGCTTTCACACCCTCTCCTTTTTCTGAGCTCATGACCTCAACACTCTTTTTTTTTTTCTCAAACTCACCTTTGATTTTCAATTGATCTTCTTGGACCTCTTTAGGTGATAGAGGGGCAAGAGTGATCCTTTTTCCACCTTTCACAAAAGAATATTGATTTTTAAACCCATCATGCACCACCTTTCTATCATGTTGCTAAGGCCTATCCAATAAAATATGCCCAACATGCATAGGTATTACATCACAAACCACCTCATCCTTGTAACCCCCAATGGTAAAATTGACCTAGCTTGCTTATTCACCTTAATCAGTCATTGCAATTTATAAGGGTTTGGATGTTTCATCAAGCTCAAGGCCAATTTTTCAACTAGCATTGTACTAACTACATTAGTACAACTCCCCCCTTTAATCAACAAACCACAAACCTTTTCACCCAGTAAGCATCTAGTGTGAAATAGATTATCCCTTTGCTCACCGATTTCATCCATCCTAACTCTAGTACTAAGGACACGCCGATTAACAAGTGAGCATTTAACATCATAAGTCAATCCCTCTTCGTCACTACTGCTAGCTCCAACATCCACTAACTTAGGCATTCCTTAAACTTATCCTCCGAACTAATTCACCATTATCACGCAAAATCATTACCCTCTTATTTGGACACCGTAATGCTATATGACTCGAATCTAAACACTTAAAGCACTTAATATTTCTATCTCTAGTAGGTTGAGAATCAAAAATATTTTTACCTTTTTTCGTAGGTTCCTCCTTTCCTTTCGGAACATGTTCATCATTGTGTTCCCGCTTCGGTTGTGATGTAGGATAAGAACCTGGTGAGTGTTTTGCTGCCCCCTTTCGCCTTAGTTGCCTTTCCACCTTCATTTTCATTTTCATATTCACCATATCCTCTAGTTCCACATAATGTCGCAGCTCAATGATGTTGGCAATATCTCTATTCAACCCACTAAAAAACCTAGCCATTGTAGCTTCCCGATCCTCCACCACATTAGCCTGACTCATCACCACCTCCATATCCTATGATAATCATCTACACTTCTCGACCCCTGAGTCAGACCCTACAGCCTCTGATAAATATCTCTATAACAATGAGTTGGTACAAATCGCTTCCTCATTATGGTCTTTAATTCACCCTAAGTCTCCACCGGCTCCTCAAGGTTCCTCCTCCTGCTCGTCACCAGTTGATCCCACCAAATATTTGCATAATCTATGAATTCAATCATTGTGAATTTCATCTTCTTCTTTTTTGAATAATTATGACAATAGAAAATCCGTTCAGCCTTTGTTTCCTAATCCAGGTACGACTCTGGATCACTCCTACCCTGGAACGGTGGTATTTTCATTTTAATTTTCCCAAGGTCATCATCCTCAACATCTTTGCCACTACAATACCCCCTAACATTACGTTGTTCCCCTTCAAACCTCATTCCATACCTTTCTCCTCTACCCCTCATTCGCACACTTGCCACCGAGGATACACTACCACTCTCACTACCCATGCTCTCATCATCCATACCAACCTCACGTCTATTACTTCCTATTCAGAGAACCATTATGAGATTGATCCCGACGTTGTTGTTCACGTTTTGCACTCTGTTCCTCCATCTAAGCCATCAACCTCCCAAATTGTTCCCGCATTACTGCAACCTCATCATTATCCTGCTCAACCCTCCTATTCACACCCCTGAATTGTTTTCTGTCAACCACAGAAGTTGATGATGTCGATTCCTCCTTGTAAGACATTTTATTTGAACTACTAGAAAATTTGACTACGAGAATGGCGAAAAAAAGGGAATTAGATTTGGACGAAAAAAGAACTCAGAAAACACTTTTGAATTTCTGTAGGATTTTTTATGGATCAAAAACTGAAAAATTTTACTGGCACGAAGAACACAAGAATCAAGAAAAACAAGAAAAGGCAAGAATCTAATTTAGATCCAAGCTCTGATACCATATGACGCTATCCCAATCGGGAATCTCGACGAAACGCTGAATAACAATATTAACAGCCTAGGAAAGATCTAAACCAGACTAAACACAAGAAAACAAACATAAAATAATTGGAAGAGATAGATTTGACGATAGAACCTTGACTCGACAATCACAACGCGAAGATTCGACGATGCGGATTGAAGAACCAACGTTTTCGAAATGCCACAAGGACTTTCCAATTTCCTTGCTAAGTTTCTGATTTGAACGCCACAAATATTTCGCAATATTTGATAAGTTCCGGATTGTTCTTTAAAGAACACAAAAAAAGAATCCTCAACCTTTTCAAAGAGAAAAATTTCTCAATTTAATCAATAATCATCAACAACTGTTTCACAATAATGAAATTGTCAATAATATAATGAAAACAACCTAGCCCTAACCCTAGTCACATTAGGGTTCAAAAATAAGATTAATAATTAATAAAAAAGAAAATAATTTAAAAATCACAAAAATCTGCTTCAGTCACAACCACGCGATTGCGCAGGCAAACCTGTAGCTATCGCGTGGAGTCGCCTAAAACTCTCGGGTGGAATTTTGATGCCATCGCGCGAGCGCGCACTCTATTTCACCATGCAATCGCGTGGTAGTCCCTACTGCACCTTTTTTCTTCCTTTTGAAACAACATGACCAGTTTTGATTCTTAGTTCGGGCCCCTACAAGGAACTTGCTCCGTTTCTCACGAAAATTACTGTCGTATCGCCAGTGGCTCGATTCCCGCTTTCGATGTCTTCTTCGGATCACATCAATTTTTCCTTGTTCTATATATTCATTTGGTGCAAAACGAACACAATACTTAGTTACTTACAAAATGATTACGCCTTACCGAGTATTTGAAGGAACGAAGAGAATGCTTACTGATTTACAGATAGGCGACTCGCAAAATTGAAAGGAAGATGAAGTTAGCGATATCCATTTCACGCTTTGGTGTTCAGTGCACTCAATATTGAAGAAACATATTTGGTTTAGGAATTAGATTGTCGGTCGTCTTACTGTCTTAGTAAAGTAAAGTATCCGAGTCAGGCATTGGGCCTTAGGGGTGGTGGGTCGAAGCTTCCTGGTAATCGGTATGTCTTGGGAACTTTTTTAAGCCCAAATCTGTAAAAGAATTTAAGTATTTAACTGTAAAATGAATCTCTAATTTTCCTTAAATAATAAATATAACTGCAATTTTTTTGCGGGTTAGCGGTTTGAAAGGGGTTTCAAAAAGTGAAACCTAAACCAAACCATTTGAAAACGGTTTGTTTTGGGTCAAAATCAAAACGTTGACGAGTCCGCGTGGACAGAAACCAACAATTTCAAAATTGCGATTTCAATTCGATTTAGCGGTTTGTCGGTGTCAATTTACAACCCTATTTAAAAGTATTTTAACCAATTAGAAGAGAGTTGATCAAGTATGACTTCCTCCAAAAGTACTACAAGATTAGAATGTGATTTTAAAAATGAATTTTCAAACAAAATTCAAAGTAGGTTTTTCGAAAAACACTTCTACAGAAGTAGAAGCATAAACAAAAGCAAAAGCAAAAGCAAAAGCAAAAGCAAAAGTTAAAGAAAAATCTTCTCAAAAGGACCCTAATTAATTCAGGTATAATTTATAGGACTGTGCTAAAGCAATTCAAATAAGTCAAACTGATCAATTTGAATTGATTTTTTAAGTTCAATTGGGTTGGATTCAAGATGGAAATTCAAATTGGAAAAAATACACAAATAAGGTTTTTCAAAATACAAATTTCAAAAATGAGGTCAAAGTTATATTCTTTCAAAAATCAGGTTTATTTAGAATTAATTAATTAATTAAATTAAAGAAAGAAAATATTTTACCATATATATGAAGGTCACAATATTATGTAACTGCAGGTCACAAAGGACAAATGTGTTAAGCTCACAGTCCATCAATATTTTAGATCACAAATTATTAAAATAGGAAGTCACAAATCAAAATTATTTTTAGGTTACAATCACAAATTTCAAGGTCACAAGTTATCAAAATAGATAAATCACAAAATGTCAAATTAATCAATCAAGTTACAACTTGTTAATTTATTAGATCACAAAACCTATCAAATTATTAGGTCACAATTATTTTATCCTTGTCAACTATTAGGTCACAAGACTCACAACATATCAAATTATTATATTTTATTATCAATTATTAGGTCACAAGTTTCTTAGGTCACATTTATCAATTATCGATCACCACCAACCGCCGCCTCCTCGGTATCACTACCACCACACACAAACCGCATCACAGCCTCCACCACTAGCAAACTCCGAAAAAGAAAGAAGCTGAGAAGGACTTTGCCCAACCTCTCCCAGATGCCTCTGCGCTGTGAGTCCTCCACGGTGCCCCACCACCGCCGCAGGCACCAACACACCACCACTAGTCCGTCACCACCACACCACCATCTCAAAGTCATCGTCACTACCACCCTCTCAATGTTGTCACCCTCGCCCTAGCCAAAGGAAAAAAAATGCTGCTGCAAAACCATCACTTGAACCCCATCACCACGTAGCATCGTACAAAACCACCGCTTCCATCACCACCCACAGCCACCACATAGATTTGAAGAGACAAATGACAAAACATCGAAGCCATTGGTGCAGCGGCGTGACGTCACTGCACGTCCACTTGGTTGTCGTTCCCATCACCACCCATTGCCACCACAGATCATTCACGGCCACTCAGACCTAAGTGTAGTACATCACCATAGATCAGTGCACGGTGTCTCGTTGCTATGCACCGCCACTTGCTGTTATGTAGCGACGTAACACCACCACAAATCTACACACAACATCTCGCCTCTGTGCACGACCACTGGCCGCTGTGGAGCGAGGACTAACTCTATTGCTGTGTCGGTGCCAGAGTCGGAAGGGGAGGAGAGGATGTAGAGACAGATTAAGGAGAAGTGAGGAAGAGGAGGTAGTACGAGAATGAGGAAAGTATGAATTAGGGTTTGGAAATGACGGGATGGATTTAGATAATTAATTTAATTTTGTAATATTATTAATTAATTAATAAAATCTTAATGAAACCTGAAAATTGAATATATATATATCTGTGTGTGTGTGTGTTTCACCTTATTCTTGTATTTAGATTTTTAAAAGTAGGGGTAAGTGTAATTTCCACATTCAAATTTGATATGAGTTGAGTTGGGCTGTATTTTGGATTACGAATTAAAATTAAATCCAACTCAAAAAATCAAAAAATATAAAACACTTTATACATAAAAAATAAAAATAAAATAAAAAACGTAAATATGCAGAATAATGAAGACGAAAGAATGATTTCAAATGTGCAATTTTTTATTTATTTATTTTTTAACTTATTCCCCGTTTGACAATCGTGATGTGATCCAGTTAGGGATGCTCGCAGAAGAATACCGTGAAAGTTCTATATTCAGGTTGGGAATGGACGGTAACATGGAGATCCGAGCCTTACGACGCAAGAAACTAAGGTATATTAAACCTTAAACCCATTAAGATGCGGAAACAAAAATATCATGGAGGAACGCCACAAAGGTTGTCCACGTCTTTAATAAGTTCAATTGGTGAACGCCATAAAAATTTGATAATCTTTGGTAAGTTCAAAAGTTAATATTTGGAGAGAAAACACTCAATAGAATTTTTATTAATTCAAATCTGCGTTATATTACAATGAAGATGCATTTATATAAACTATCAGAATCAGAATCATAGTTTACTTAGGAAACTAATAAAATCTAATATAATTAAGAAATACATAAAATTTCTAAGAATGGAGTCCTAATTTAATTGAAAACAATAATAAAGAAGAAAGTAAACATAAGCTTGTAATTATGGAAATATTGTAAATACATCTGCATAATTGACTTGTCGATTTGAAGTCCCAAACGATGGAATTTGGCCTAAAATTAGTGAGCTCAATGAGTTTAGCCCATGAGTGGACTTTAGGCCATGAGTTTTGCTTAATGGCCCGTTTCTACTCAAAAAACATATATTATGCATCCAATTCTGACATGATTGACTGGATTGTACTTTGTTTGGATTGAATATTTAGTCTTTCTATCGAGCCCACTATTACCATCTTTGTGCAATGCTTTCCTCATTTGCTTTCTATGTGACCCCTATAGCGAGCTTTAGCTTGGTGACTCCCAAGTCAGACGACCTTAGGGCACCAGGTTCAGAGAACCCCTCAAAATTAATTGTTCGAGTCACAAAGGGGACAAAGAAAAGTTAAAGATAATTTATTGTCTTATGTGTAAGTCCACTCTCTGTACTTGCTTTCTAATTGACCCCTACAACGAGCTTTGAGCTGATAGCTCCCAACTCAGTTGAGTTTAAGATAACAGGTTTCAACACCCTTACAAGCTTACTTGCTCGAGTGAAAAAGGCTTTTGAAAAGTAGAGTAAGAACTGCAACATTTTTCAATTTTTATGCTGATTATGGTTTATACCCGTTGACTAAATTGTTTTAACTAAAGTGCAAAACCAAGAACCACAGACCTCAAATATGCACATGCTAACCATTCTACCCCCAAACTTTCCTTTTGAGCATGTTTGGTTCTATTTTAGGTAGGAGATGTCTAAATATCTAAGTTTAGGGATTATCAAGTGATATCTAAGTTAAAGTTGCATAAATTTAGCCCCACATGTATTAAATACATTTCTACACAAGTAATAATTCAACAATGATTGTGCGCATGAAGATGAAATCTAGCAAGTGATAATTAATTCATAAAATTCATGTTTTCATGTTGTCCACTATTCAAATCAAAGAACAATTTGATCCAAACTATATCCAAGGTAATAAACATGTCAACAAAAATTTCAAAAATTTCAATTTTTTTTTGTATCTCAAATAAAAGTCTAATCAATGCCAATAAAAAGAATGAGTATGACATAAATGAGACATGATTGAGATTTTTCACCCCAAACTAGAAAGAGACATTGTCTTCAATGTTTGTCAAATAGATACAAATAAGCAAAACAAAACAATAGAGAGAGAACTAGAACTTCTTAGGTATAGAGGAGATGTCTCATTGCTTTAAAACTTCCATTTGGTTGCACTTGGATGAATTTGACCCTTTCTTTGCATTGTCCAACTTGGTTCGAGGTGTATTGATTGGTGTATTCCTTGCAAACAAAAAATGAATGACTTTAGAGGACATGAACACCAATAAGAAACTATCCAGGTTCTAATCGTGTGTGTGTGTACTTGAGATGACGATGAATACTTAAACTACTAAAATTGCATAAAAATCAAAACACCCCTAAACATGCAAAATAATGTAACAAGTAAAATTGTCTTAACATGAAAAACACTTAAAACATGTCACCTATAATGCATGTATCTAAAAATAAGTAATGAAATAAATACTTAAAACATAATATATAAAAGAGAAGAAAAGTTGAGTTGTGATAAGATTCGAAGGGCGGAAGAAACGCCAGAAAGTTCCGAACTCAGGTTGTGGTTGGACGGATGAATCATGACCCGATATTCACGACGCGATGGCTCGACGATGCGGAATAAAGAACCACGACTTTTGAAACGCCACAAGGATTTGTCCAATCTCCCTGATAAGTTTCTGGTTTTGAGCGCCACAAATATTCTCAAGAAATATTTGATAAGTTCGGTATTTGAACGCCACAAGAAATATTCTTGATAAGTTCGAAAACATAGGAATCCACCTATATCTTTTACTGAATCCTCAATAAAAATTGTTTTTATCAAAATCAAGTATATTACAATGAATGGAAAAAGCGTATAAATAAGCAAAATAAAACCCTAGTCGCTAATGGACTCAAAATAGAGTTCTAACTAACCTAAAATAGCTAAAACTGGAAAAGGAATAAAAAATACGAAAAAGGAATTAAAAATCCACCTTATTTGCGAAAATCCTAACTTACGGCGGTGACAACATCACTTACGACCGTAACTATTCTTCTGCTTAAGGATTACGGCCGTGACCATAATACTTACGGTTGTAACTTTGAAAACCTGGAATTCTTCATTTTGATCCGAGAGTGACTTACGGCCCTGAGAATATTTGGTTACGGTCGTAACTTTGCTTCTGCATAATTTTTGGTTCTTTTCGACACGATTTGATCTTCAAAGCTCGTCGAACCTACTGAATTCTTGTTTTGGCTTGAATTATTTGAATTTTCCCGTCAAGCCTGCTATGACTCCGATTGTTGAGGGTCCGGAACACATCAAGTTGTCTCCCAATAAGCGCTCCTTTTATAGCCTAAAGCCTGATTTTTTGCACTTTTCTTCAAGGAATTCTAAATAAGACTTTTGATGACTTTCTTTGTTTATGTCGTTTGAACTTGCTCCAATTTGCATTCATGCTCCAGAATTTTAATTTGCCCATGTCATGTATGTTGATTTCTTCACTCGATTTGAACTTCAATATATATAAACTTCAATCATCTCTTCAGTGCCAATGATGAAATCAATTTTTTCCTCAGTGATTGAACTTCAATGTATATACTTCAATCGACACTCTTAAGTGTCTCCTTATTTATTTGCTCTTTTGTGATCAACTCCTCTTTTTATATTGAAGTTTCTTCAAGCTTGATGTCCGGAATTTGAATTGTTGACATTTGGACAATGATATCTTCATGGTAGCTATTTTCTTAAGGTTGATCCAATCTTTCAGGTTGTTCTTCTTTTTCTTCAGCTGTTTCAGTCAATTTTTCTGACTCCTCTGATCTTTTCACAAGGATTTCTGGTAACTGCAATGGTTGACTCTCTGACATGCTTACCGTCAATTGCTCCATCAACTTCTCAATTTCATTAATTTCAGCTCGTTGATTTAGCAATTCCTGAATTATCAAATCTTGATTGTCAAAATCTTTAGTTTCAATTTGAACTGCATGTACTGGTGGACACCCCTGCTCTACCGTATAATAATTCCCGCAACAATCAGCCTTCCATATAGCATCCTTAGGTGCAATAGGGCAATCAAATACAACATGATTTTCCTAACAGAAATCACACATCAGATAAGTTTGAATTGCTATTCGATCAGAGTGCCATTGAAAACTATTTGCTGCCATCTTGCTGTGTTGCCTCCAACTATTTGAAAATTCGTTCAATCCCAGAATAAATAGGAAACAATTCACAACTTTTAGAAAATATTTCCAAAACAAAAACTAAGAAATAAAAACAAAACAATAAAAATGTTCAAAGTAAAGTAAGAACTAATTGATATCGATATTAATACTAAACAATCCTCGGCAACGGTACCAAAAACTTGTTCACTAATATTTCGTATTATAAAATATCCCCACAAGTGTACGAGTCGTGATAAGTAATAAAGCGGACCTAAAAGTCCGGATTTATCGTCCCACGAGGAATGCTATTAATTGTCGAAACATTTTAGTTCTAACCCCTATTTGAATGAACGAAATAGTTTGAGCTTTTAAGCTAAAATTAAGAAAATAAATTAAAGAATTAAATTTTGAAATTTGATTTGTCTTTAAAAATGATTGTAAAGTAGTTGGGAATCCCGATTTCACCTAATCAATTAAATTAACTCCAATTCCATGTTTTATTTCCTAAATATGTACTCGGTCGAATTCACTAATGTATATTGAAATTCCTCTCTCGAATTTAAATAATTTTACCTAAACAAGTCAACCATGTGTCTCTACATATGTCTGAATATTTCTTATCTAGATGCATAATACAAGAATTTACACACGACCGCAATAATAACAAGAGCATATCTCTGTCTCTTGTCCAATTACCGGATTTATTACTTTGATCTAAGTTATTAACTCACCTCTCGGATTATGGAAATAACTCACTAAATCATAAATTGATGATCAAGCAACTCAAGCATTAAAAGCAATAATAAATTAATACATGAAACAAATCATTAAAACTATGGAATATGGAATTAAAATAATAAAGTTATACTACATTGTTCATCCTAACAATGAATTTAGTTACACATCATAGTTAAATAACAAAAAAAAATAAAAGAAAACATCCATAGAAAATAACATAAAAGAATGGAGAGCTTGCACCAAGTATCAATTCTTCACGTGTTCTTCCAATCTCGCCTCTTGCTTTGCTCCAATCTTCCAAGAATTTAACATTGAAATCTCAAACTTATGATGTTCTTAGGTGAGGCAAAGGTCTGGGATTCGTGCCTCATATGATGTATATATAGATTTTGGAAAACCCTAGGTGAAAGAGGAGGAAAATCTGTTGAAAATCGCGGAAAAAAGCCCAACCCGACTTTCAGTGGATGCTTGAGTGGGCTCGCCAACAAAAATCTCGAGGGCTCGCAGGCTAAAATTTTTGATTCTGACCATTCTATGAGAGATCGTACGGGTTCAAAGGAAAAACTCACGCGGCTAAACAGTTATAACTTCCAATGCAATTTTCAAGTTTGAAATCAATTTGAGTAGGACCTTGACTTTTATTTGCACCTCAAACCCTCCACTTTCAATTGAAGCATTTTAGTCCTCAAACTTCTAAATCTTCTTAATTAGCTCATTTCAACTCTCAAATCCTTCTGTTGGGTCCTCCAACTTCTAATTAATTCACTTTCACACCATGGATGATTCTTGATTGTTGTCATAAACTCCTCAATTGCTCAATTAAGCTGATTAATTGTGGCATGATATCTTGTGAATTAACGAAGAATGAAAAATGTGCAACTTGTACCAAGTAAAAATGATTAAAAAACATTTTCAAGTGGAGAAAGATAATCTCAAATACTTTATTTAGTTCATGCCAATATTTGTGAAATTAATGGCATGTTTAAAGGTGGTAACAAATATTTCATAACTTTTATTGATGACTATTCTTGATTTTGTTATGTTTATTGATGAAACATCAAGAAGAGGCGTTTTATATGTTTAAAGCTTATAAAACCAAAATAAAAAATCAAAATTGCCTAATAATTTATGGGGGAGTGGCTTTGCTTGCTGAATGTCATATAGGTAAGTGAATTCCTTCTAAGAAACTTAACGTTTCTCCTTATGATTTATGGAAAGGTAGAAAACTAACATTGGATATTTTAAATTGTGGGGATATTTGGTTTATTATAAAAACACCGATCCTAGAAGGATAAACTAGGACTAAAAGGGATCAAAAGTACTTTTGTTGGATATGCAATAAATATCAAACCATATAGGTCACTTGATCTAACATTCAATGTAATTATAGAATCTCAAGATGTGGAATTTTTTGAGAATTCATTAAGTAATTATGAAATTCCTCAAAATTCATCAAAAATCCAAAATGAAATTCCAGCTTTTAATAAACCACTAGAAACATCCTCTCAAGATGTAAATGAGTCTAGTGAATCTAGAAGAAGTAAGAGAATTCGAAAAGAGAACGGATTGGAACATGGTGAGATTGATTCTGAACGAGTGTCCTTATGCTTGGTTGAAGCAGATAGGGAAGATATAGTAAGAACAATTCCTTATATTCTACAAATTGATAGTGATCATAAAACCTACAAGGAAGCAATAACTTCTAAAGATAGAACATTTTGGAAACACGCTATCAATGATGAAATGGATTATATAATGTTTAACAATACTTGGATTATTGTTTATTCATCGGGTGGATCAAAAAGGAAAAGAGAACTTGGTGTGTCTTTTAAATAAATCTTTATATGGTTTGAAATAGGCTCCCAGGTAGTGGTATAAATATTTGATACTTCTATAAAAGGCCTTGATTTGAATAAAAGTGAATATGATCCATGTTTCTATTAAAAAGGTAATGGTGGTTCAAATTCTTGTTATCTGTTACTTTATGTTGATGACATGTTATTTGCATGTTGTAATATTGTTGAAATTGGTCACATAAAATAGAAACTAAGTCATGAATTTGAAATGAAAGAATTAGGCCTTGCAAGGAGAATTTTAGGAATGGAAATGAAAGGGGGGATAAAATAGGAAATAAACTATTTTTACATCAGAATTCCTATATCTCAAAAGTGTTAAGAAGATTTTCAATGTCTAAATCTAAACCCGTTAGTTTACCTTTAGCCGGTCATTTTAGACTTTCTGCTGATCAATCAACTAAAACTAAAGAAGTGTTAGGTAGTATTAGTAAGGTTACTTATGCTAATGCTGTTGCGTCTTTCATGTACATCATTGTTTGCACAAGACCTGATTTAGCTTACTCTATTAGCGTGTTAAGCAGATGCAAGAGTAATTGATGTGATCCAGACCACGGATACAAGCCCGCACAAAGATCCGTTGAAGATCAAAGGAGGACCGATGATTCGATTGCAAACCAAGAGGGCCAAGGAAGCAATGGACAAGTTAGTTCAAGAAACAATGGCCAAAACAATGTTCGTGTCATCAAAAGAAATAAGTTCCATGTTGGGGCCGAGCCAAAACGATGAGTGGATCAACCTTATTCATTGTGTCGAAGAAAGTGGTGAAATTCCAATGTTACGGCCATAACATACAAATCCTCACGGTCGTAACCAACTTTCTGCTGAAATTGATTTTGCGAGACATAAACAATCACGGCCGTAAAGATTGAGTATCACGGCCGTAAAGGTTAATATCACTGCCGTAAAGGAGTTGCTGCTTAAAATTGGAATTGTACGTTTTTGGACTTACGGCCGTAAGTCATATGTCACGGCCGTAAGAGTGAATCAGAAGCAAGGTTACGGCCGTAAGAAAATCAGTCACGGCCGTAAAATCGAATACGCGTGAATTTTAGGTTATTTTTATATCCTTATTTTTAGATAGTTGTTTCCTTGTTTAATTAGAACTCTTTAACCTAGTTTTTGGCCCTATTTATAGGGATGTAATTTTCATTATTCATTACACAACTTTGATAATATTAACTGAGAGGCTATTTGCTTTCACAACCTTTATTCTTTATTGAATAAAATCCGAACTTGCGAGTTAATCTTGTTTGTTCAAATCTCGGTGAGAATTATTATTGTTTGTGATCAAGAGGTCAATATATCCCAGTGATTGTATTGGTTGCTTGGTTCAATTAATTTTAATTGGATCCATAAATCGAGGTTCTTGGCGTTCTTGGGTCGATTCCAATAATTTCTGGGTTGCGTAGCTACAATTGCTACGTGGTTTGCATCAGTAATCCTGGTGAATCTCACTGGGAATCTATGAAATGGCTTTTATGATACTTAAAATGTACTTCTAATATGGTTCTTATGTTTAACAAGCCTAAAACTGGAATTAGTTTAAAAAGCTATATAGATTCAGATTTTGTTGGGAATTGTGATAATAGAAAATCAACTTCTGCATATGCATTTGCCATTAATGATGCTTGCATTAGTTGGAAATCCCAACTGCAGAAAATTGTATCTCTATCTTCAATGGAAGCTGAATATATTGCAACTGTAGATGCTGTTAAAGAAGTTATGTGGCTTAAAGGCTTACTGAATGATATTGGGTTTGATGAAAATGAAGTCATTTTTTGTTCTCATAGACAATCTACAATTCATTTAAGTAAGAATCTTGTTTTTCATGATAGAACTAAACACATAGATGAGAAATTTCATTTTATTAGAGATGTCTTAGATAAAGAAATCATGAAAATTGGTAAGTTATCTACAAAAATGTAATCCTACTAACATGGGAACAAAAATTCTCCCTTCACATATGACGCGATCCCACTCAAGAAACGCGACGAAGAACGCTGAATAAACGACAAACAATAGGAAAGAACTAAATTTAGCCAAACACAAGAAAACAAGAAATAAAATAACGGAATTAAAAGATAAAACTGACTATAGAACCTTGGCCCAACAATCACGACTCGATGACTCAACGATGCGGATTGAAGAACCGAGGTTTTCGAAACGCCACAAGGGATGTCAAATTCCTTGATAAGTTTCTAATTGGAACGCCACAAATATTCTCACAAATATTTGATAAGTTCAGAGTTGTTCTTGAAGAACAAGAAAAAGGAATCCTCCTTTTACTAGAGGGAAAATCTCAATTTCAATTCAATAATATCAAAGTTGTTGTTACAATAATGAAAATAAAACATAATATAAGGTAAAAATGACCTAATACTAACCCTGGCCGCTAAAGGGTTCAAAAATATGGAAATAAATAATTAAAACGAAAATTAAATCAAAAATCTCAAAATCTGGTCGCTAGATAGTTACGGCCGTGAAAGATGGTATTATGGCCGTAAGTAGGTTATTGTTTGACAGTTACGGCCGTGACGATTGGACTTACGGTCGTAAGTATAGTTTTTCTGAAAATCTTCATTTTTACCCGAGAACAAGTTACGGCTGTAAGCTTCGTGTTACGATCGTAATGGTACTCTTGGTCCTTGAACTTCGACCCTTCGACTTGGCTTGATCCGTTCATCTTCTCAGGTCGACCCCAACATGAAACTTACTTTGTTTTCCAAGTAGGTCACTGTTGTATTGCCAGTAGCTCGACTTCTTCTTTCATCGCCTACTTTGGATCGCATCATCTCCCCTCTCTTGAAAAGGATTCGACCTCGAATCAACTTCTGATATGCTTTTGTGGGCTTGATGTTCATGTTGATGTCTCGTGCTTTCTTTCAACCTTTCAAGTTGCCTCTTACTTTCCTCCAAATTTCTCAGCCCTTTGGGGTGCTCATTTGTGCTTATGAATTTCTTCCCTCTTTTAATCTCATAGTTTGACCTAAGCACCTGGGAAACAAATTTAATAGAGCTAGGGAGGGATATGTTAGCATGACCAAGTGCAAATAAACTCATTTTTATGGTGGACTCTCTTTTATTTTTCACCTATTCTCTCTATTTTCTGTGGTTTGGAACATAACTCTCTTTTTTTCAAATTTCAATCCTCTCCTTTTTTCTGAGGTTGTGACCTCTACTCTCTAAATTTCAATTTTCTCTCCCTCTCCTTTTTCTGAGGTCGTGGCCTCAACTCTCTTATTTTTCCCTTAAACTCACTTTTTAATTTCAATTGGTCTTCCAAGGCCTGCGTTTGGGACAATGGAACTAGAGTAAAATTCTTCCCACCTTTCACAAGACTGTATCGATTAAGATACCCATCATGTGGCAGTGCTCTTTTATGTTGCCAAGGTCTCCCCAACAATATGTGGCCAACATGCACAGGCACCACGTTACAAAGTACCTCATCAAAATATCTACCAAGAGAAAAAAGTCACCAAAACCTATTTATTAACCTTAATTTCCCTTGACTCAGTCAACCACTGCAATTTATATGGTTTTGGATTGTTCATTAAAGGTAATCCCAATTTTTCAACCAGCATTATACTAATTACATTAGTACAACTTTCCCCATCAATCATCAGACTACAAACATTATCATTCACTAAGCATCTAGTGTGAAAAATATTATCCCTCTGCTCCTCCACATTATCCACAACATCCACCTTACGTCTAATGCGAAGAACGTGTCTATTAACAAGTAACTCATCCGCTACAACATTCTTCAATTTATCACCATCACGGGCATTCTTTAATTTAGGCATTTTTTTTTACTTTATCTCCAAAAACAACTTTCACATCACGCCTATCCTTTTTATGTGGACATTGAAGTGCAATTTGACCCAAATCTAAACACTTAAAGCATTTAGTACTTCTATCCTTAAGAGATTTGGAATTAGAAGTATTTTTACCTTTGGTTCTTGGTTCCTCCCTCCTTTTAGGAACATTATCACTACTCTCCCATTTTGATATCTCTTTTTGTTTCAATGGCCTTTCATCAACCCCATCTCCACCTCTAGCATTGGATTTACACCTCTTATGCCTCCTAGGTAGAGAATCCGCCTGAGATTGCTCCGTTTTCCATTAAGCAAGTTCTGCTTCTCTTCTATCCATCCTAGCCATCAATCTCTCAAGTTGCAATTGTGCCAATTCTGCTTCCCTCATTTCCATCCTAACCATTAACTTCTCAACTTGTACTTCCATGACCTCCATCTGTTTAAAATTCTTGTGGTCACCTATTGATGAAGATTTTTCCTTGCGAGACATGGTTAGTTTTCAAAGACAAACAAAAATTCCTCACGTGTTTTATTTTCACTCGTTTATCATACTTAATCCCCTTTTAAGAACCCCAAGAACACAATCCAAGAACTCAATTAAATGTAGGGCAAGATAAGACACGAATAAGAACAAGAAAATTTGAAAATTGAGAAAATTCGGAATATTTGGGAAAAATATTGAATTTTTTTTTACCCGAAAATTTAACTACGAGTGCAGCGAAACAAATAGAATTGAATTTGGATAAGAATTAACTAAAATAAACAAGGTTGATTTTTTTTTAGATTTTTGTATGGATCAAATAATGGAAAAATTTTACTGGAATGAAAAACAAAAAGACTCAAGAAAAATCAAGAAAATATCAAGAAATACCAAGAACTGAATATAGATCCAAGCTCCGATACCACCTGATGCGATCCCGCTCGGGAAACGCGACGAAGAACGCGGAATAAACGACAAACGATAGGAAAGATCTAAATTCATCCAAACACAAGAAAACAAGAAATAAAATAACGGAATTAAAATATACAAATGACGATAGGACCTTGACCCAACAATCACGACGCGATAACTTGACGGTGTAGATTGAAGAATCGAGGTTTTCGAAACGCCACAAGGGATGTCACATTCCTTGATAAGTTTCTAATTGAAACGCCATACATATTGTCACAAATATTTGATAAGTTAAGAATTGTTCTTGAAGAAAAGAAATCCTCCTTTTACTAGAGAGAAAATCTCAAATTCAATTCAATAATATCAAAGTTGTTGTTACAATAATGAAAAGAAAACATAATATAAGGTAAAAACGACCTAATACTAACCCTAGCCGCTAAAGGGTTAAAAAATATGGAAGTAAGTAATTAAAACTGAAATTAAATCAAAAATCTCGAAATCTGGTCCGCTAAACAGTTACGGGCCTCATAGCCGTGAAAGATGGTATTACGGCCGTAAGTAGGTTCTTGTTTGACAGTTACGGCTGTGACGACTGGACTTACGGTCGTAAGTGTCGTTTTGCTAGAAATCTTCATATTTACATAGACCAAGTTACGGCCGTAAGCTTCGTGTGTTACGGCTGTAATGGTATTCCTTGTCCTCGAACTTCAAACTTGGCTTTGATCCGTTCGTCTTATCCGCTCGACCCCAACATGAAACTTATTCTATTTTTCACGTAGGTCGCTGCTGTATTGCCGATAGCTCGACTTCTCCTTTCGTCGCCTGCTTTGAATCTCATCAACATAAGTTTAGAGATTCTTGAAATCTCTTAAACATTTTTAGTGGCTAATTTTTTATTTTTGCATATACCAGGAGCAAATGAAACAATTTGAGTTGTCACTGAGTCTCAGTCCACTAGTAATCAATTGAAGTATAATCAAGGTGGAGATTGTAAGTGTATTGTACCGGCGATTAAAACTTCAACTGTTTGGCCCTATGAAGCAGTCCAACCAGTGGCCCATTTACTGATCTGTGACCTGGCTGCCCACTTCCTTCATATGAGCAATCTCGCATTTTGCATTCACGACTTCAGATATTAAGCTTTGGATAGCTGAGATGTTGCCTACTGGAGTGATGATGGCCATTGGATGCAGGGTTGAATCTGAAGGGGCTTAATCTGGTATTTTTACCGAACATCCGGGGATTTTGGCGAAACAAATCTTGGTTTTCTTTACAATTTTGTCATTCTCTTGTATTATTTTGTGATTCTATACCAACAGATTACTTCATATTTCATTGGCATTTTGTGCAGGTTGTGCTTAATTACAATAATAATATGTTAATAAGAACAATGGCATAGCTAGAAATATATTCCAGTGGGGACAACCGGACAAGACGTAACTAAAAAAAATTAAAGCAGAGTAACGAAACAGTAATATGAACTGACTGGAGAACCCCCTAAATTCGCTCCTGGACTTCAAAAAATGCAAGCAAGGGGATATATCTTGTGGAGTACTTTTATATTGATCAGAATTTTGAAGTCGTTTATTGTGGAATTTTGTTCTTTGTTCTTTCATCAGGACAAATTACATTTTAGTGAACTAAAAGCATACAACAAACCGCCTCTATCGCACGTTATAACAACATTGACATTTATAAATGAAAAATTGCAGTGAATATCCCCATTATCGGCCCCCTTTTATGTGAGTAATCTGTCATGCATTTTGTACGTTTAACATTATTCTTCGAGGAGTTATATAGCATTTGGATTATCAACTATACACGTCGCCTTTACAATCGACGCCTTTGGATTTGTACAACCGACATTAATAACTCTGTCTGTACTAGTGAACCTCAATTCTTATTGGACAATATACCTGTATTAGCCCACATTTTTTGAAAATCAACTTTATTCAGCAAAATAAATTGGTTTATAAACTAATTTATAAATTATATAATTTTTCAAATCACTTTTTAATCACACATATTTTCTCCCTCCAATTTTCAATCAGTATTTTTTACTTTAAAATCATAAATAAATCAATTTACAAACTAAACAGTGTTATCAAACAAAGGCTAATCTCAACCATTCATATTAGTAAAGCCTATCATTTTTTAATTTTCAAATATTTTTTAACCATACATAATACATTCTCCAAAAAATACTATTAAAAATCAAATTATTCACAAACTTTTTCCATTTAAACAAGAAGATATCAGATATAGTCTTGTTCGTAAATAATTGTCCACCCGTAAGTCGCTTTGAGTAACATCTATTATTGTTATTCGTAATGAACGATCTCTACTCCAGTGCTGGTTTATTGCTAGAAAAGAAATACAAATAGTAGATGCATAACCAAGGATTTTTGTGAACGGAATATAGGATTACAAAACTAAAAGCAAATACGTATTCACACATAGAAATAAGTTTATAAATTCTCCAAGATTCTCTTTTGTCCAAGTACTGCATATTTTCATTCAAACAACCTGGGTAGCACCACTAGATGCCTTACCATGTTGTGTTTGATCATCCGACGAGAAGCCGTGCTTTGTCGGATCATACTTTTCTCCGTCGCCCCACAACGCATACGCTTCTTCACCGTGCACCGCATCATCCCCAATCTCCAATTCATTTTCCGGCATACGCAATGGTACTATAAATCTTATGACAACACAAATGATCGAAGTCACAACAATGTTCCATCCTATGACGAATCCCCCACCCACAATCTGTTTAAGGAATTGCACGCCACCAACGCCACCATAAAAGCCACCACGCGAGTTGGTGACCGGCAAGAAGAGGGCACAAAGCTGCGGCTCGGCAAAAAGGCCCGTGAGAATGCCCCCCATGTAACCGGCAACAGCGTGTGTATGGAAAACGCCGAGGGTGTCGTCAATGTTTTGGAGAAGCGTCGATTTCTTATGAACAACCATCATTGTGAACCATGGGACACTTCCTGAGAGAATGCCCATTACTATTGCAGCCCATCCTTGAACAAGACCTATGTAGAAATGATTAACATGTATGAAATGATACAATTGATTGAACTTCACATATTTGGCTAGAATTGTATGCACTGTGCATACAACATATTCCTAGTTATGTATAGAGGGAATAAGATATTCGTACAAACAAGGAGACAAACAGGATGATAAACTTCTCACATGGATGGGACTTGGGAGCTCACAAATATTTTATTGTATGTGGGCCCCTCCAATTGAGAGGTTTGTCATCCTATTTGTCGTCCAATTTATACGTCCAGCATTATCCATGTATAGAGATACCTGCACCGGGAGTGATGCAAACAAGGCCAGTGATCATGCCTTGAACAGCTCCAATAACAGAAGGCTTCCCGAAGAATATGACATCGAGCCATGTCCATACGAGTAGGCTTGTGGCCGCACATATATTTGTATTCAACACGGCCATGGACGAGTCAATGTTGGCACTGTACGGATCACCGCCATTGAACCCCGCCCACCCCATCCACAACAACCCTGCACCGGCCAGCGTTAGCAGTACATTGTTTGGAGGAAATCTCTCCCTATCAATTTTCGTTCTGGGACCCACCTGTAAGAAAAATTGCATTCTTTTTTGTCAAAAGGGAAATATTATTGACATTATAGAAATGAACAAGTCGTTTAATATATTATTGAAGTTTAGAGTAGTGAATTGAATGTAACATAAATTCAGATGAGATTATTGTATTATTATTATTATGTAGATTACGTGGATTTTTAATTTTCAAATATTTTAATTTATTCGTTTATGATATTTATTATCAATAGATGGAATAGAACAGGACAAAATTTAAGAAGATATATGTGTCTTGTTCAATAATTTGGAGAAAGATTTAAATAATTGTAGTATTAATCCTAATTCAAATTTATTTATGTTTTCTTCCCTTCCAAACGCCAAACAGCCCAGAAGGGACGAGACTAATAAGGTCAACCCCGAACATATTGCCATAAAAATAAAAATTAATAAATAAATTAAAAAATTTAAAAAATATATATATCAAATCAAATTCTAATTAGACAAATAACTACTTATACTGGTTTACTATGTTATATCATGGGGTCTTGGTCAACGATCTCCCTTAGTAATTTCCTAAACATATTCATAAAAATGGGTACAAAAGGTCAAGAACCAAGTGTAAACGGACTAAAGGAGCATGGACGCGTGAATCATGAGACATTTTAATAGGTTAAAAGCATTATTTCTTGACCTAAAAGAATGAGTGTGACAGGCATCAATTAAAATCCTATGAAAAAAAACTAAGAATCTAGTCGAATATTCAAAATTCAACCACACATCACTCTTATCAATAAGTTAACTTCGCTGTATCGAATAATATTAAAGAAATTAATGATCCAATATTATTAATTAAACATGTACTATATACTAAACGAATTATGCTATTTGAACATCCTCATCATTGGGTGTGTGGCCTCCAATTAATACATGAGGCTCCCAAACATCAGATGTGAGTAGCTTAAATTTGTGTATTCAAATAACATAATTCATATATTAAACATGCTTGAAGAAGAGTTTATGAAGGACAAAGGGAATAGTGACCGACCCAGTACGCGGCAGTGAGGCCAGCAATTCCTGATGAAAGATGAATAACATAGCCACCTGAATAATCAATGACGCCCCAGTGGAACAAGAACCCGCCGCCCCAAAGGCTGAACGCTCCCACCGTGTAAGAAAAAGTTAACCACAGTGGCACAAACATCATCCATGCCTTAATATTCATCCTCCCCAGCAAAGATCCGGCCAGTAAAATAAGCGTTATTGCAGCAAAAACGCACTGAAACCAAACCATTGACGCCATGGGGTAGTACGGCGCGGCCATGGCAGTTTCCACCTCGCCGTTGTGGAAGCGATGTTCGGTGGCTGGTAGAGCCGCCTGTTTGATCAAGAATTTCTGGCCTAAAGCCGGGCCGGCCTTTCCCCAGAAGGGGAGGAGCTCTTCGCCGAATGACATCTTGTACGCCCATATGACCCAGCAAAGTACGACGGCGGCGAAGGCGTAGAGAGCCATGAAGGCGGAGTTGACGGCCCATTTCTTCTTGACTATGCTGCCGTAGAGGATTACGAGGCCGGGGACGCTTTGGAGGCCGACGAGGGTGGCGGAGGTCATCTGCCATGCGTTGTCGCCTTTGTTTAGCCAATCCGGCACCGCAGCCGAGGTGTAGGCCTGGTAGGCTACTGGTACCGCCGTGGAATTTTCCATTGTCGTGGCACTTTATTTCTGGGCTATACTATCCTATCGAATTTGAAGAGCTGTTTCGAGTCATGCAAAGACTTAACTTTTATAGGAGGATTATTTTTTTGAAACTAATGTGTCATAAATAGGGCTAATTTTATCGGAAGTGGCCTAGTTTCAAAATGTTTCAATCGAATCACTGAATCTTGTAATTATTTTATTTATTTATGTGAACATGATTTGCTTGCACGAATTTATCGAAACTTGCATTGTGGCACACAACCGATTTTCATTCGAGTTCGGAATGAATTTTTTGACCAATTTGTGAAGGAATCGTGCTTACCAACTTTTACATTGAAATTTATTTTGCCCAATACTAAAAATTTCATCCATGTCAACATTCCAAGCTAGCAAGTTCAAGATTTTGTAACAAGAAGTTACATTGGGATATAGAATAGAATAATTTTGTAGATTGAGATTTTGTGTGCCCAATCCTAACTACATCCACGTTGATTGATAGGTCCAAATTAATTTTAAACTTTCAGAAACCGTACCTTACATAGTGGCCTTAATTGAAATATTTATAAAATTTTGTTATTTGATTATAACATTTTAAAGTTCGGTGAAATCTGATAAAATTAACCTATTGAAAATAAGTAAACGGTTACTATAATAATTGAAAAAAACATTTACTTAAAAATAAAAAGGAAAAAAAAAATGTTTCTTTTCATGGTGAAATAAGGTAGCGTTTGATAGTATTTGGAAAAGAATTCAAATTCCATATTAGTTAGAAAATAAAAGTAAGAAACGAATTCCATGTTTGTTGTACCTTAGAATTCTAATTCCAATTTCGTATCAAACGGAAAAAGTAAGAAATGAATTCCTTGAATGTAACATTTCCATGAAAATCAATTGTTATCAAACACTACCTAATTATTTTATGTTAGGTTGTGTGAATCCTGACATTTATGCAGTGAAAAAGAAAATTACATTAATATTTTTGGCTATTTCAAAATATTAATTAATTGGACAACTGTAATTGGACATATATATGTGTGGCGGAAATTTGGGAAGGAATCACGATAAATTATCCTACCGTGAGCTGGGAGGGAAAAATTCTGCGAGGAATCTGCATTTTCCTTAAAATATACTGATACAAGTTGACCGAAAATAAAAATAAAATAAAATAAGAACGGGAAGCTTTCTTTTCACTGAAATCATGCTGAACATGTATATAGTAACATAATCATCGAACTCAGCAGCAAAGTCATGACTCGAATGAGGACGTATTATTAATAATATTTTTAAACACAATAATAATTTACGATTTACATTCTTCACTAATCCACGTCCAGGGACGGATCCATATAGGAGCTTTCCGGGGAACGTGTCCCTGTAAAAATCAGACATTTTTTTTTAATTTCTAATTGATTCTTGAATATAGTCATTATCTGTGTAGCGACCGGGAATTTTCATTTCTTTTTAAATAAAATGTTTTAAAAACACTAAATGCGCGTCGCTACGACTTTTCCAATTTAATTTAAAAGAGTTGTCGTCTAGCCAAATTATAAATGAAATTAAATTAATTTTCATCATATTTAAATTTCCGAATTTTATTCAAAATATTCCAATGTCAAATTTTAAATCTTAATTCAAATTTAAACGATTTTAAAGTCCAAATTAATTTATTTCGATATTTTGATCTTTGTCCAATTTAAATTCCTTTAATTCCCAAATATAGTTTTTAGCACAATCCCAATTGGTAAAGATCCATTTCTCCCACATTTCCAATAATTCCACCTCCCATTCCATTTTCACTCTCCTGATTTATCTCCCTCTTTTTCCCTAATTACAATGACTAATGCCTGCAATCATCCCAATCAGACATTTCCCTCCCTTAACTCCCTTAATCAAGAGATTTCTATTGCAGCTTTCCAAAATCTGTATCCCCCTTTCAGCTCCTCAATTATGCATCCAACTAATCATCATTCCTTCAAAATGAATTTTTTGACCAATTTGTGAAGGAATCGTGCTTACCAACTTTTACATTGAAATTTATTTTGCCCAATACTAAAAATTTCATCCATGTCAACATTCCAAGCTAGCAAGTTCAAGATTTTGTAACAAGAAGTTACATTGGGATATAGAATAGAATAATTTTGTAGATTGAGATTTTGTGTGCCCAATCCTAACTACATCCACGTTGATTGATAGGTCCAAATTAATTTTAAACTTTCAGAAACCGTACCTTACATAGTGGCCTTAATTGAAATATTTATAAAATTTTGTTATTTGATTATAACATTTTAAAGTTCGGTGAAATCTGATAAAATTAACCTATTGAAAATAAGTAAACGGTTACTATAATAATTGAAAAAAACATTTACTTAAAAATAAAAAGGAAAAAAAAATGTTTCTTTTCATGGTGAAATAAGGTAGCGTTTGATAGTATTTGGAAAAGAATTCAAATTCCATATTAGTTAGAAAATAAAAGTAAGAAACGAATTCCATGTTTGTTGTACCTTAGAATTCTAATTCCAATTTCGTATCAAACGGAAAAAGTAAGAAATGAATTCCTTGAATGTAACATTTCCACGAAAATCAATTGTTATCAAACACTACCTAATTATTTTATGTTAGGTTGTGTGAATCCTGACATTTATGCAGTGAAAAAGAAAATTACATTAATATTTTTGGCTATTTCAAAATATTAATTAATTGGACAACTGTAATTGGACATATATATGTGTGGCGGAAATTTGGGAAGGAATCACGATAAATTATCCTACCGTGAGCTGGGAGGGAAAAATTCTGCGAGGAATCTGCATTTTCCTTAAAATATACTGATACAAGTTGACCGAAAATAAAAATAAAATAAAATAAGAACGGGAAGCTTTCTTTTCACTGAAATCATGCTGAACATGTATATAGTAACATAATCATCGAACTCAGCAGCAAAGTCATGACTCGAATGAGGACGTATTATTAATAATATTTTTAAACACAATAATAATTTACGATTTACATTCTTCACTAATCCACGTCCAGGGACGGATCCATATAGGAGCTTTCCGGGGAACGTGTCCCTGTAAAAATCAGACATTTTTTTTTTAATTTCTAATTGATTCTTGAATATAGTCATTATCTGTGTAGCGACCGGGAATTTTCATTTCTTTTTAAATAAAATGTTTTAAAAACACTAAATGCGCGTCGCTACGACTTTTCCAATTTAATTTAAAAGAGTTGTCGTCTAGCCAAATTATAAATGAAATTAAATTAATTTTCATCATATTTAAATTTCCGAATTTTATTCAAAATATTCCAATGTCAAATTTTAAATCTTAATTCAAATTTAAACGATTTTAAAGTCCAAATTAATTTATTTCGATATTTTGATCTTTGTCCAATTTAAATTCCTTTAATTCCCAAATATAGTTTTTAGCACAATCCCAATTGGTAAAGATCCATTTCTCCCACATTTCCAATAATTCCACCTCCCATTCCATTTTCACTCTCCTGATTTATCTCCCTCTTTTTCCCTAATTACAATGACTAATGCCTGCAATCATCCCAATCAGACATTTTCCTCCCTTAACTCCCTCAATCAAGAGATTTCTATTGCAGCTTTCCAAAATCTGTATCCCCCTTTCAGCTCCTCAATTATGCATCCAACTAATCATCATTCCTTCAAAATGAATTTTTTGACCAATTTGTGAAGGAATCGTGCTTACCAACTTTTACATTGAAATTTATTTTGCCCAATACTAAAAATTTCATCCATGTCAACATTCCAAGCTAGCAAGTTCAAGATTTTGTAACAAGAAGTTACATTGGGATATAGAATAGAATAATTTTGTAGATTGAGATTTTGTGTGCCCAATCCTAACTACATCCACGTTGATTGATAGGTCCAAATTAATTTTAAACTTTCAGAAACCGTACCTTACATAGTGGCCTTAATTGAAATATTTATAAAATTTTGTTATTTGATTATAACATTTTAAAGTTCGGTGAAATCTGATAAAATTAACCTATTGAAAATAAGTAAACGGTTACTATAATAATTGAAAAAAACATTTACTTAAAAATAAAAAGGAAAAAAAAAATGTTTCTTTTCATGGTGAAATAAGGTAGCGTTTGATAGTATTTGGAAAAGAATTCAAATTCCATATTAGTTAGAAAATAAAAGTAAGAAACGAATTCCATGTTTGTTGTACCTTAGAATTCTAATTCCAATTTCGTATCAAACGGAAAAAGTAAGAAATGAATTCCTTGAATGTAACATTTCCATGAAAATCAATTGTTATCAAACACTATCTAATTATTTTATGTTAGGTTGTGTGAATCCTGACATTTATGCAGTGAAAAAGAAAATTACATTAATATTTTTGGATATTTCAAAATATTAATTAATTGGACAACTGTAATTGGACATATATATGTGTGGCGGAAATTTGGGAAGGAATCACGATAAATTATCCTACCGTGAGCTGGGAGGGAAAAATTTTGCGAGGAATCTGCATTTTCCTTAAAATATACTGATACAAGTTGACCGAAAATAAAAATAAAATAAAATAAGAACGGGAAGCTTTCTTTTCACTGAAATCATGCTGAACATGTATATAGTAACATAATCATCGAACTCAGCAGCAAAGTCATGACTCGAATGAGGACGTATTATTAATAATATTTTTAAACACAATAATAATTTACGATTTACATTCTTCACTAATCCACGTCCAGGGACGGATCCATATAGGAGCTTTCCGGGGAACGTGTCCCTGTAAAAATCAGACATTTTTTTTTTTAATTTCTAATTGATTCTTGAATATAGTCATTATCTGTGTAGCGACCGGGAATTTTCATTTCTTTTTAAATAAAATGTTTTAAAAACACTAAATGCGCGTCGCTACGACTTTTCCAATTTAATTTAAAAGAGTTGTCGTCTAGCCAAATTATAAATGAAATTAAATTAATTTTCATCATATTTAAATTTCCGAATTTTATTCAAAATATTCCAATGTCAAATTTTAAATCTTAATTCAAATTTAAACGATTTTAAAGTCCAAATTAATTTATTTCGATATTTTGATCTTTGTCCAATTTAAATTCCTTTAATTCCCAAATATAGTTTTTAGCACAATCCCAATTGGTAAAGATCCATTTCTCCCACATTTCCAATAATTCCACCTCCCATTCCATTTTCACTCTCCTGATTTATCTCCCTCTTTTTCCCTAATTACAATGACTAATGCCTGCAATCATCCCAATCAGACATTTCCCTCCCTTAACTCCCTCAATCAAGAGATTTCTATTGCAGCTTTCCAAAATCTGTATCCCCCTTTCAGCTCCTCAATTATGCATCCAACTAATCATCATTCCTTCAATCCCCCCCCCCCCTCTCGAATCAGCAACTTACCAATATACAGCAACCAAACCATAACTTATATCCCATTTTTCATTCTACACGAGCTCACCCAAGCCAGACAATCATTCTTGTAATTTTCTACTGCATTACTTCAGCATCTCACAGCCATCTACACTGCATTCTCGAACCAACCCAACATTTATCGACACCATAGCCAACTACTGAAATCACACTACACCAACACCACCAAGCAGCCACCATCGCACCAAATCTAAACTGCCACAATGCCACAGTCCAACCACCACCTCCAAGAAACCATCACTGCCAATCTACTAATCAATACCAAGAATCAATTTTCACAATACCACAAACCAATTCACCAAGTATATCATCATCACCACCACCGGAATTCATCACTGCCCAATCAGGTTACACCACAAATTCCACCACAAATGCCTCAACTCCAAACCGGCCAGCCACCATTACCAAACCACCATCACCGCCTCAACCAACACCACCATAGTCTCTGAATCATCATCATCACCACCAATTTCGAACCCACTGCTTGCAAACAACCTCCATCGAACACCACCGGAACCACCTCCAAACTGCCCCATCTCAAATCCCCATCAACCTCAACCACCACTGCCATAAATCATTATCATCATCGCCACACCCAAACCACAACAGCCACCACAAAACGCAACAACCCAACCACCATCAACCGCCTGCAGCACCCCCAAAATTGCGGCAAACCCAACTCAAATCTCAATCCAAATCAAAACCCAAAACCCAGAATAAGCCAAGCCCAAGACGTACCTTCGAACGCCGTTTCTTCGACCGGAGTTTCATTTGCGAACCCAGCCTTGTTTCACCTTCGTTTTCTCACCAAATCAACCCAAAGATCTTCTGTTTACGCAACCCTCTACTCACCCCGTCGCTTCCATGTGATGGCAGCACTATCACTGCCAGGGCGCCGTCAGCCTGTACCGGCGATGGGCCGTTCACCGTCGCCAGCTCTCGTCTCCCTCTCGCCTTTCTCTCTTTCCGTCTCTGAATTTGGGATTGAAGGGGAGAGAAATATAAATTTTATTTAAAAAGTTTTCTTATTTACATCTTAGTCCCCATGTTTCAAATTTGTTTAAAACCAGTCCCTTTAGTTTCAAAACGTTATTTCAACACCTATATTTTTAAATCCAGTTATTCCAGACCTCTTTTATTTTAAATATTAAAATTTCAATTCCAAAAAGTATTTGCATTTCACCAAATCAGTCCCAAGCTTTAAACATAGTCATTTTAGTACATAACTTCAAAAGTTATTATTTAAACCCTAAGTATCAACCCATTTTATTTCAGTCCCTGCTGATTTAATTCATTTGATTTTAAACCCAAGTTTTAAAAGATTTACATTTTAGTCCCTCAACTTTCAAAGTATTCATTTTAGTCCCTGAACTTTCAAAAGTATTCATTCTAGTCCCTCAACTTTCAAATCATCAATTTCAGTCCCCAAATTGTAAATTATCGTTTTTAAACTATAAAATTTCAAAGGACTAATGTAACTTATGGGCTAGACGAGGCGTACGGAGATTTGAAAGATTGAAATCATTCCCGCTCAACCACACTCGTTAAGTTTAAGGTAGACTCGCCCCCACTAATTGATTTATATTATAATTGCATGTGTTATGTGGATTTGTGTGATTTTATGCTTAATTGCATGAGAAAAGAATATCTCTTTTGAGATAAAGAATTTATGTTATGCTGGGCATAACTTATCTGCTAGCCAAGAAAAGAAAAGAATGTGTTCATTTGCGTTCACTGTGTGATGCCTATGAATAAGAAAAGAATGTCACTACATTATTTGCATGATTACGTGTTCAATTATCTTGTAGATTAATTAATGGCGATGAGTCTACTGAGTATTTCATTTTTGAAATGCTCAACCCGTTATTTTAACATTTTTGCAGATTTCGGAGACGGTGGCGAGTGATGGGCAATGACGGCAAATTACAAATTGATATTTTTCTAAAAGTCGTGAACTTTGAAATGATTATTTCATTTTATCAAGAATTGTCATTTTTACAAATTTGTACGAAAATACTTATCCCATTTGAATTATCGCTAAATTTTTATTCGATAAATGCGATATTTAATATTTCATCATTTTTCCGCAACAAAGTTTATTCAAGAATTTAGAAAAGTGACGTTCCCGCGCTCCTCGAAACTCGGGGCGTTACAATCTGATTCCCTGAAATTATATTGAATTATTGTTAATTTATTTGCTCTTCATCTCTGTCTATTAAGAATGGAGATTTGGATTTTGGTGAATTGAGATTGAGATTTTGGAGTTTGGAAAATTTGAGATTTGAGAAATTATTGTTTTATTTGAATTTTTGTTTGTTTGAGAATTTGATATTTTAGGGTTAATATGTATTTACAATTATTTATTTGTTTGTTTATATCAGTTATGGAAAAATATTTTAAACGTAAATCCCCGTTTTCTTCTAATGAGCAAAGTAATGAAAATGAAGTTAGAGATAAAAGGGTTGATGAACTTGGTGAAGAAACTGATGTTGAAATTGAAGATGTGTCTCAATGTCGAGGATAATGTTGGAGATGTTAAGAGTGACACAGTTGAATATAATGTAACAAATATTGAGAAGGATATACTTAATATTGACAATGATGTGATTATGAAACATTATAAAAGTATGAAAATGCGTAGAGAACAATTATAATAAAATTTTAAATACTTTTTCATTTTCAGTTTTTTTCCTAAAAAAAAAAATTTCGACCCCCATACAGGCCATCAGCAAAAACACAAATCGTGCATCATTACTACAAAAAGTCTGCATCCGCCACTGTCCACATGACAGGGACCTTGGAGACGCCTAATGTTGGCGTTTAACCTTTTTGAGAATAGACATCCATATGGCACATGGCACAACAACAAAGGACAAACATTGTCATGACAGTGTCATCGTAAGGTCACAGTTCGATTTCTGGCTCTGAGTTACACATCCTGTGATTTACATCCTCCATAAGACCAAAAGGTGGAAGTTGTGAGGACGTTCTTGATGGGTCATTTTTTATTTTTTCGTGCAGATAATCATAAAGAAATTGATATTTATACCAACCGAAATTAGGTTAATTTAGAACAATACAGAAAGAAAACATGTTCACATTGTGTCAATTAGGTTTTTATAATTTTAATGCAACGGATGTAGCATATTATTTGAAAATAGTCTTTCAAAAGGGACCATACTATACACACAAAATGGACGATACACCCCTCACATGGAGGTGGGCCTCCTACATATAAGGGGTGTATCATTCAGTGTATCAACCGTTTTGATTTTTGTGTGTTTAGCATTATTGAAATCTTAAAATGTTATACTTTTGATAATTTAAAGGGTAATTATATTAGCATCACAATTTCTTATAAACACACCATATTTTAATTGTATTATTGGTCCCTAATCTTTATAGATTGTTATATTTATGTTCTTAATTTTTTTTTTGCCACATTCTTATCATTAAATTTTCAACAATTAACAAATTTCTACTCATAAATGATTTTCATCCAAAAAAATTTTGTTATCTTGCTTTAAAACGGTAGACAAGTATTTAATCATACTTTTGATTTTTTTTTACTTATTAAATATACGAGGGATAAATAAATCTTCTTAGTTCTCTTGTCGATTTTTTTTTTTTTTTTTTTATTGTAGAGCCTGATATGAGAGATAAGATGTAGTAATTAATGAAAGAAGCAAAATAAAAATACAATGAAAAAATGTTGGGTACATAGTTGTGATATTTACTAAAGATTATGAACATTTCATACAATTAAAATGTGATGCACATATCAGAAAATGTGATGTGAATATATTTAAACTAATTTAAATTGTTACCATTGTGTTAGAATGCTAGGAGATAGACTTTTCGTAAAATATATGTTGAAAATTTATTTTTAGTGTTGATCCAAAAGATTCTAAAATCTACTTTCAAAAAAAAAAAAAAAAAAATTCTAAAATCTAATTCTAAGGAAAGAAGATTGATCAAAGATGAGTTTGGTTTCTTGAAATTGACGAATTTTTATTAATTCATTGAGAAAAAACAGTGGGCACCGTTTCAAGAGTCATATTTATGAACCTATTAGTACAATCCAAAAATATGTCCCATTTGTCATTTGACAAGAAGAATAGAGCCAAGTGGAGCCATCAACTGTTTTAATTTTAAATATTGGCTTGAATAGGTTCGGCAAAAAACTGTTTAAAAACACATATAGTGAGGGGAAAAGTTATTATATTCTACATGTCGTTAGAATATGATTAGTGTCATTTTATCTTTTCCTTTAAGATTCTTATCTAAAATAACATTTCCCACTTGATTATCTTCATTCTTATTATTTTTTGGTAAATAAGGATAACTTGATTTCTTATATTTGTGACAAATCCAGGAAATCAATCCAGTACAAGCGGATATTACAAGGTAAGAAGAAAAAAATTTTGACACCAAAATTATAATGTAATTTTTTTTTTTTGACGAATCCAGCCCGAGCGGCCGAACGCCCTCGCCAAGAGTCAGATCCGTCCATTGTCACTGTCAACAATAAAATGTGCAATCACAAATCACTAGTACAAAAAGCTTCATTCGCGTTGGTTGTAAAAGACAATACGCTTCGGTTGTAAAGGCAATGTATATGACACAGAAGCGTAAAGTTGTAACTTTAGGCGTTGGTTGTAACGTTACAACCGATGCCTAAAGTGATTTTTTTTTTTTTTTTTTTTTTGAAAGCACTACATTTCTTTAATCCACTCCGCTGCAGGTCATACATTGCAGTCATCTTAATGTGGCCACTGCAGGTTATAGTATGCAATTATTTGAATGTGGCCTGCAATCACATAAAAGTGGCCTAGAATGATCTAGGTCACTGTAGATCATGACCTGCAATCACCTGAACGTGACCTACGATGACCTGAACATTCTCCACATACACATCATCAAATATATCGTCATCGAATATATATAATCAACATATACGTAATAAAATTAAATAAAAAATAATTATATTTACAAGATTTTTAATTTGTTATACAAATATGTAAATGCAAGTTTGAATGAAAATGATTTACATATACACATCAACGAAGTATTTTACCCATAATTTTTGAATCTTGATGATTTCCTCTGTTGAGTAGTATCTTTAAATGTCTACAACCAATTAAAACGAATAATTAGTTATTTGTTAATAAAATATAAAGTCATAATTAAAAATTCTCATTCTTCAATAATTTATACATTTAAAAACGACTCGGGTTGAAAGTGATTTGTGACTATCTCATACATATTTCTCATAACGTAATAGTCACATTTAGAACTCTCAGGTTGCTGAGGACACTGAAATTTTCAAATTGAAAATGAACATTAGTAATGAAGCTAAATAAAATATGGAAATAATTCAAACATCTGCAATAAATTTTAAAAATGTGTTTTCATACCTTTACATTTTTTCACGTTGTATTCATTTTTATCTTAAAGCCTCCACATGCCCAATACATTTGGAAAGCCCTAAAGTTTCAATTCTATTAACAAGTTACAAAATAATTATAATACTACAGAAATTTTAACAGAGTTTTCCCTATAAATTGAACTTATTCAACCTGTAGAGAGACCCTTTTATAGAAAACTATCACAACTTCTCAACAATTACAACATAAATTCTTCAATTCACCACAACTTCACAATCGATTTCACTACAACTCCACAATTACTTCATGAAAATTAATATCCTAACTTATCCACTTATAAAAAAAAAAAAAAAAAGCATGATCAAGGAAATAATTACTTACGTGTTCAATATCGACTTTATATCAATGTCACGCTTTGATGTAGTAGCTGAATCCAAGAAGTATACCGTATTCTTCTGAGGAGAAATCACTAGCAACATTCAATAGTTCCTGCGTATTATGAATGTGTAAATATAAATTAAAACATCATATGATTCAACTTAGGTAAAAAAGAGAATATCAGTGGTTTTACTTCTAAAATACGGTGCTAGAATGAATTTCTTAGATTGCATTGTCTTCATGGTGTCGGCCATATATGTTACAACACCATTTACATTTATTCTGATCGTAATCGACGCAATGTGTGTCGGAGACATGAATCTAATCGATTCAATACTATATTGCTGATACAACTCATGGAGGTACCTAAAACAGGTAAAAACAATAAATAAAAATAAAACAATGATTTAATTAAATAAGAATTATAATTTGTGGTCAGAAGTCTTACAATGAAAATACTTGTAGGATAGATGTATCCAACCATTGCATCATACGCAAATAGGTGATGTCTCCGGCTGTAACAAAAATACCACGTCGAACGTACAATTGCACACCTAGGCATCTACGGGCACCCGATAGAAGTCATCACCAACAGGTAATCGAAGGACCAGAGTGTGTAACATTTTGCATTTATCACCCAGTCGTTGTAACATCTCATTGTCAACAATCGCAGGTCGCTGGGTAGATGACAATTCGAAACTCTGAGGCGTTTTCCCTTCTCTAGATCTTTTTACATGTTTTGGTGTCTCTTCCTGCAATAAGACACTCTTTATCATCATAACACGTCTAATACAAATTAAAAATAAATTAATATTGACAAAAAATTTTATATAATTAAATTTTATTAGCTCTCCAAAAATCACCAATTCTTTAGGCCATTGAAAGAAGCTTCCAATAGCTTCCCCCACCGTAGTGTGGTATTGAGATGGCACTGGAAGATGGAATGCTTCTGCACTATCTATAACATGGTCAACAGACACCTTAGCAAGATCAAGTCGGTGTGGTTGATGATGGACCACAATCTTGGGTTCGGATGGATAAACCATCCCTCTCGCCACTATTTGTTTATTACCATTAACACTTACGATGAGACGAAAAGGAACCAACTTCTAATGTACAACATGATTGAACATATATGTTAGCCCTTCAAGTTGAAAGAACATAAGTAATAAATTTAAAATTAAATACCCGAAGTCCATTAAATGGATCTGGATCCACAGAGTGACAACTATTGGGAGTTGGTGGTCGGCGCTATGCAGTTACGTCCACCTCGTCCTCAAGATTTACGCCCAAGCGCTGGAGGATAGTATTGTATTTATCTAATTTACTCTGCATCTCGGACATGGTCTGATGCCTAACCCACTTGGTATATCCTTCATCTCCTTCACAAGCATATCATTAATATTGTCTACTGACACGACCTCACACGATCGTCTAATGTAATCATCAAGACTGTCGTAAACATCCCTCGTGATGACATAGACGCCCTACCCCCTCATCCTATCAGGGTGATTCTCCTTACCAAGGACTCCACTTAAGATATCTTGCTGTCTACTTGGTACAAATGTTCCCTGTGTGGCCTTCTCAGCTTTTTCAACCTGTTAAAAAAAAATTAAATATAAGTGTTTAAGTAAATTTTAATTGAAAATATGAAAAATCGGGAGGATATACTTACAATTTTGTCAAACACTCCCCTGGTTTTCTCATTGGAGATGTTATAAGTTTCATCTTTTTTTTTAACTAGCTCGAACCTAATCTAAATTGCGATCCTCGCTTAAGATTGACGAGCTAATCATGTCACACAAAGAGCTAGAAGATAGTGGGTAGTCACTTACTAGCCACTGTGGCTTCATCCCCGCATACCCAACTGAGCCCAAATAATGTGGATGCTCGTTTCACAATTGACTATCCCTGGCCTTCTTACTTTTTCCTAAAAAAAATCATAAGTTTTTAGTTTTCAACTCAATAAATCACATGCTTACATTTAAATATACCTTAAATTTCTTCGTCTGGTGTTCTTTCTTGAACAACTTCCATTGTTCTTCAGTTAAGAAATCATAAATCTGCGTAGGAGATTTATATTTCAGGTGGTCATGTGTAATGTAATCATAAACCAGCCTTGTCTTGAAATCTTTCCACCGCATCCCTACAACTTTCAGAACACGTTTTTTCACACTATCATCATGGATGTTGAACTCTTTTTGAAAGACAAGGATAATATGCGATGTTATAAAAAAAAAGTTACGATCACTTATCAATTCACTACGTATGAAGTGACAGTACCTTTATTTCTTCCCAAATCATGTCATTAAGGCCTTGATCAACGTTGTGCCAATCACTGATGTTTATGTCAACGTGAATACGTACCAAAGACCCGACAAATTTTCTAAAGTTCGTCTTGCCTGGTCTGATCGGCCTATTATGATCATTGAACTCAATAACATTCACTTTCTTCCCCGCCTTCTTCATTTTCTTGCACATAGTTGGCCCTGTTGTCCTATTTGTTTAGGCAGTACAATGACCATTTGAAGAGCTTGAAGATTCGGCCATTATATTGAAACAATTGTGCACGTATATATATATATATATATCAAATTATTGTTATCAATATCACTAATGAATATTAACAACGTATAGAGCATATATAAAGAATACAAGACAGTTATAAGCAAGAATATGTAAATGAACTCATACAATTAATAATCACGAACGACGGTCAATCCATAATCCTTCTTCATGATCCCAACGCATATAATTTGATTCAATGTTATCTTCCCCTAAATTTGCACTCTCTTGTATACCAATAAAAAATGGAGGGGTTTCATCAAAGTGATCATAATCTTCTTCATCTACCACATCACCAATGCCAACAATACAATTCTTGCCTTGAAGGACGACTAACCACTTAGTATCGACAGGATCAAGAACATAAAATACCTGTTTCTCTTGTGATGCAAGTATGAATGGCTCGTCAAGATAACCCTATCGTCCAAAATCCACTAAAGTGAAACCTAATTCATCTACCCGAACTCCCATCAGTTATCAACCCATTTACGTTGGAGGAGAGGAAATTTGAACTCCCTGTAATCAAGTTCTCAAATATCTTCAATGACACTATAATAGGTCATCGAGGTATCTATTGGCATGGTATTTTTAGTACTTGAAAAATCTCTTGATAGTGCTACTTATGTCACTCCACTGTTTTGCACCGCACTCTTATCATCTTGACGTTTAGTGTAAATCGTATACCTATTAATGTCATATGCTTCATAAGACCCCACAATCGTGCTAGGGCTGTACGCTAACCATTTTTCCATTTCAACAATGGTATTTGGCGTTTGTGACAACTCTTTCATCACTATATCTTTGAATCATTTTGTAAATGAACGATTATGTTGATTAGTTACCCACCTTTCAACGTTTGAAGGATTCTGCTGCCTTAAGATGGACATATGCCCATCCAAATATGGATGAACTTCAGGAGGGTGATGTAATACAAGGAGGTGTGCTTTACCTTGTAATTCAACATTGGGGACGATTGATTTGCATCCAATCGTACATTTACCTTCGAGTCATCCCTCATGACGAGATTTAGGAAGTCACAACATCATCTAGATAACCAGTACAAAATTCAATAGCCTCCTTAGCAGCATAACTTTCAATGATACTGCCTTCAGGTCGAAATTGATTTCTCAAATATCCTTTCAATATACCCATGTATCTCTCAAATTGATACATATACCACAAGAACACTGGACCACATATCTTAATTTTTCTCACCAAGTGAACAAGTGCACCATAATGTCAAAAAATGATGGCGAAAAATATATTTCAAATTGACATAGAGTGATAACAATATCGGCCTGCAAATCATCCAACGCCTCCGGGTCAACAACTTTACTGCAAATTGCATTCAAGAAAAAAATGTTTTATAATGACTTGTCTAACATGTTTTGGGAGTATGACTTGAATTGCAACTGGTAACAAGTGTTGCATTACGACATGACAATTATGAGACTTCATACCAACCAATTTCAAGTCCTTCATCGACACAAGACTTTTGATATTTTATAAGTATCCAGATGGAACCTTAATAGCATGCAGGTACTCACAAAAACTTGTTTTCTCTTTTCTAGACAAATAGCAAGTTGGGGGGGGGGGGGGTAAATAAGTACGTTTTTCCAACTCTTGAGGTGCTATCTAATCCCGTATCCCCATTTCTACCATGTCCTTCCTAACTTTGATACCATCTTCGCCTTTCCTTGAATGTTCAATAATGTCCCAATGATACTACCACAAACATTTTTCTTCACGTGCATTACATCAAGACAATGTCTTACCGATAAATGTTGCCAATAAGGTAGATCCTAAAATATGGACTTCTTCTTCCAAAGACTCTTCTGAAGAGGCTTAAAATATTTTCCAAACAAAACATCAATATTTTTAACTCGTTCAAATACCTCACCTCTTATTAATGGCAAGCAAGCTGCTCGAGCCTCAATTTTTTCATTGAATGACTTTTTCTTCTTTCGATAAGGGTGGTCTGGAAGGAGAAATCTTCTATGACTCATAACGACATTTTTCTTACAGTTTTTCAACCAAAGATCAATCGTGTCTTCTTCACAAATGGGACATGCTTTAGGTCCTTTGTTAGTATAACCCGACAAGTTACCATAAGCTGAAAAATCATTTATAGTGCAAAAAATCATAACATGTAAGGTGAAATTCATCTAGCTATGTGCATCAAACACCGATACAGCTTCATCCCATAATAGTCTTGAATCTTCAATTAGTGGGCTAGGTAAACATCTATGTCATTCCCCAGTTGTTTAGGCCCTGATATTAGCAAAGACAATATGATATACTTGCGCTTCATACATAATCAAGGAGGAAGATTGTAAATTATCAAAAGAACTGGCCAAGTGCTATGCCTACTAGTCATGTTACCATGCGGGTTCATCCCATCTGTATATAATCCCAGCCTAAGATTTCTATCTTTGCCCTCAAATTCAGGAAACAACCTATTAATGTTCCTCTATTGAGGAGAATCGGCCACATGTCTTAGTTTTCCATCTTCTTTCCTCACATTAGCATGCCACCGCATGTTCTTCGCATCCTTTGCATTGACAAACAAACGTTTAAATCTTGGTATTATGGGTAGGTACCATAACACCTTTTTCGGATGACTTTTCTTATCCTCACATTTATCGTTCATGTTCTTTCGCTTGTACCGTGATGCCCCACACTTTGGACACAGAAGCAAGTCCTTGTACTCATTTCGATACAGTATACAACCATTTGGACATTCATGTATCCTCTCGATCACCATACCCATTGGACAAAACAATTTCTTTGTCTCGTAGATTGAACTAGGAAGCTCGTTATCCTCCGGAAGTATCTCTCGTAAAAGTTCTAGTAATGCTGTGAAACTCTTATCACTCCACCTATTGTTTGCTTTCAAGTTATACAATTTCAGTACAACAAACAATTTTGTGAATTTATTATAACCAGAAAACAAAGGCTTCTCAGAATCATTGAACAAGCTATCTAATATATGAGGATTTTCAATGAATTCCCCTTGTATATCACGCATCATTTCGTCTATCATATCATTCTCATCATTTTCCACATCATTCTCACCAATATTGCTTAAATTATTCTCCTGCCGACCACCAACATCGTCACCAGTGCTCGTCCTGGGAAGCATAATCTCACCATGCCATATCCATCGTGTATAACCTTCCTTAAACCCACGACGAATCAAATGGCTCTTCCCATCGTGTATAACCTTCCTTAAACCCACGACGAATCAAATGGCTCTTCACTTGCTCAAAACTACGAAACTTTCTCAGATTCTTACAGTCATAACAACGACACAAAATCACTGTTTTACCTTTCTTTCTCCTGTGTTTGTCCGCACATTTCATAAACTCTTCAACACCTTTTACATATTCATGTATATTACATCTGTCATACATCTAACCCCGATCCATATCTAATGACCTATATGTGAAGATTTAATTAAAAAAAACTATTAGTTTTGAGTTAATATTTTCCATGATACAACCTTAAACCAACTATATATTAATAATTGAAATCAAATACGATAATTTATTAGGTTGGAAACTTCATGATTTTATTAGGATGATTATGTTCTATTTAGTTATTTATTTAGTATGGTCAATTCTGTACTAGTGAAAATCACCTTAAATTATAATTTTCATTTTTTACTTACAAAATCCTACAAAAATTTCGTCAGGATCTCCCCTATAAATTGGACTTAGCCAACCTGTAGGAGGAATCAAAATATCACAATAAAACCAAAACTTTCAACCTCGACATATTCAAAAATCAAACACAACTCCAATCAAACTTCAACATCATCAACTACTCAAAAATTAATCCAAAATCCATTCCCCAATTCCTAAAAATTCAAGCTAAGATTTCATAACTTAACTCCAATAATTCAAATATTGCAATATATCCATCTACCAAGATTTCATAAATTAACATTCTACAATTTCAATAAAAACTCCAATAATGAAAAAAAATTGCAACGTATTCATCTACTAGTTAACTTAAAATATTCAACAATTTCAAATTAACATTCAAACTAAACTAATAAATAATAAATTCAAACTAATTAACATATAAAATCATAAATCAACTACAAACTGACAAAATCAATTAAAAAATTGAAAATGTGAATATATAATATACACACGCGCGTGCGCTCACACATACAATCACACATATATATGTATGTATATATACTAGTAGTGGTAGAGAAGGTTAGAAATATTAACTTGGTGGTGGTGGTGGTGGTGGTGGAGGCAGCGGTGCCTGGGGGGGGGGGGTGGAGGCCGAGAGAGACTGTGTGGCAGTGGAGTAGAATGTGTGAAGAGAGTGAAGAGAAATGAGAGTGGTTCGTGTATGTGTGAAGAGAGAAAATAGAGAGACCACGCGTGGGAACTGGCAATAAATTAACCTTTAGGTGTCGGTTCTTACACCCGACGCCTAAAGGTTAATTTATTGCCAGTTTCGCGTGAACCGACGCCTAAAGGTATTTGCATCGGTTCTATAAAAACTGAAGCCTAAACTTAGGTTTTAGCGTCGATTTTATAAGAACCAACACGTAAACCTTAAGTTTATGCGTCGGTTCTTTTATTAGAACTAACGCCTTTGATGAGGCCCGAGTTCCCACGTTGGTTTTTATTAACAACCGATGCCTTTTCCTAAATTTTACTTACAAAATTGCCACCGCGTTTTTAATAGGTGTTGGTTTTTTTCAAAAAGCGACGTAAATTTGTAATTTTTTAAGGTAAATTCTGTACTAGTGAATGCACCATACTTTTGGAAGTGTCCAAACCCAATTAATTGGATTGAATTTGGGTGACTTGTTGGACAAGAAATATCCAAGTCCAATATCTTAACCCTAATTAGGATTTCACTTAAACCTATAAAAACTATGTATAGTTGCAAGAAATTGGATAGCCATTTTTGTTGCTGGCACAACATTTTTCAGATCATAACTTGTGTGAATTACTGTCAGGGATTGTGTTGACCTATGGTCAATTTGACCTTATTGTTTTGATCATAACAAACAAGAATTTATTGTGTTACTAACAAGTGTGCTTCAAGTATTTCATGTAATGATAAATATTCAAAGCACTCAATATTCAAATCGTCTCTCAAAGATATAAATCAAAATTATGTGATCGAGCACATGAGACGCAAAGAAGATCATGAAAGAATTGAAGATATTCGAAGATCAAAATTGAAGTTGAAAAGCATGATATGAAGATTAAGAATTCAAGCATACAAGATTAGAGTTGATTTAACATATGTAAATGTATAACACTCTCAATCTTTAGCGATGAAATTCAAAGAGCTCGAAAATGATTTTTATGCATCAAGAAACTTACTTGAAAATTCATCACTTGCATAAAATATTTTCATCTAAGTCAAGATTGTCTTTCAAAGGTTATTTGATCTTAAATCATGATTATACTATGTTAAACCACTTTGAAAAATAAGTTAGAAACCTAAAAATTGAAAATTTTCATATATTTTCAAAAGTCAACAGAAAGTCAACGGTCAACAGTTGACTTTCGGTCGACCGAACTTTTGGTCAACCGAAATTTTTCGGTCAACCGAAAGTTCAACGGTAAAATTGTAACGGCTATATGGAAGATTCGGTCGACTGAAACTCCAAATTTGGTCGACCGAAACTGGCTGAACTTGAATTTTTTCATCTATAAATAGCCATCACATTTGCATTCAATAACAACAACTTAGATAAGATTTTATACAAACTTTCTTGTGAAAATTCAGTGTTCTTACTTAGTTTTTATTCATCTTTTATTTTCATAAAACTTTGATTGATCTAAACTTTGTTTTATCAAATTCATCAAAGTTTTTGGAAGAAAGTTTTGTGAAGATTTTTAGTTTTACATTGTTTAAACTTCTTCAACATCTTCACACTATATTGGAATTGAAGTGTAAGTCTCTCTTTGTTCTAAACTTGTTTTAATCTTTTAAAAGAGAGAAATTCCAATTGAGGAACTTTGATTATTTGTGCTACATTTTTCATTATCATTTGATACATCAAAGTTCCATTGCCTAAACACTTTGAGCTTAACTTATTGTTAATTATTCAAGTGTGGCATCTCTTGGTACGTAATTTGATTCAATATTTTTAACAAGAGATTATTTGAAAAACTTTGTTTGATTGCATCAAACTTTTCATTATCATTTGCATCAAAGTTTTTCTCTAACACTCGAGCTTAATTCATTGCTATCTATTGAAGTGTTAGCCTAACTCTCTCGGTACTTAATTTGAGTATATCATTTGTCAAGAGAGTTATTTCAATTGTACATTCAATTCATTATATCTTGTGGTTTCGAGAGCCTTGTGAAAACTCGATTGTTGGTTTTCGAGAGCCTTGTCAAAACTCGATTGTTGGTTTTCGAGAGCCTTATCAAAACTCGATTGTTGGTTTCGAGAGCCGTGTGAAAACTCGATTGTATAAGGATAGGCGCTCCTTGTTGTAAGTCGCCTAAGGATTTGGTACTCCTTGTTGTAAGTTACCAAAATAGTGGATTTGGCCTTGCTCGTGACGGAGAGCTCGGTAACGGGGGACGTAGATCACGTTGGTTGATTGAACCTCCATAAATCGTGTTTGCACTCTCTTATCCCTTTTACTTACGTACATTGCACTTAATCTATTCTATCAATTTATATTGTGCAACATTATATCTAAGTGCTATACTTGCCTTATCAATTAAGTTTACACATATATAGCACACTACATTAATAGATTAGTTACTTGTAACACTAAGTGCACATTTTTGTACCCATTGGTTTTTAAGTTTGAGATTATTATCGAAAAAGTTTAATAAACCAATTCACCCCCCTCTTGGTTAGTTTACTCTTGGGTCAACAGATTGGACATTTGGACGGTTGGATGACAAAATTTCTACATCATGCACCAGAATTCAGATCCAAAAATTCATCAAGATACTATCTTATCACAGATTCTATCTAAGTGCAAGGTTGATCTGGACTTACGGTTTCGAGTCTTCAATTTTCACTGTGCATGTATGCTTCAAAACCTTACAGCGATATCAATGCCAACCTTGTTACTTGTTAGAGTTTGTTTAATTCATTGATGAATAAACAATAATAGTTCTTGTTATTTCAATTTAATTTGCAAATTATTGACACTTAAAACTTTGTGAAAATTCTAATGTTTGAATCTGTTGAAAATCGAATCGGACCTTTTTTACTCGTAAGGCAGTTTGGAATTGCCACCACCACTAGGCTAGAGGCGGTAGTGGCTTGGAATCACCGCCGTCGGACTTGAGGCAGCAGTGGTAGGCATCGCACGCTGTTGTTCACGCGAGGGCTATCGTAGTGCGCAACGACGACAAAGGGAACAACAGCATTGCACATTGCTGTTGAGGTGGTGCTAAGCCACCATTGACGTAGGCTCTAGTGTTGGGCACTGATATAGCTTCTGTTGCTCTTTTCGCGATAAAACCTTTCGCCGTTGCTAAGGGTAGCGAAGATATGGCTTTGCATAGTGGCGATTCCAAATCCCCCCTATTAATTTAATGGGAAAATCAACATGGCTGCTAGTGTTTGACAGCTTGGCGACCACTGTCGATTGATTGAATGACATCGTCGCATATTTGAACCCAGAAAGCTAGGGTTTGAGGATGAAGAGGAGAGACAGGGCTTCCCATGAAATTTTTGAAATTGCATGGTTGGCCCCTATTGTTTATAAATATATTAGGGGACTGTTGTGTAATTTTTGAAATTACACAGCAAGTCCCTAATGTTTTAAAAATTCCTTGAGGAGCTGTTGTACAATTTTAGAAATTGCACAGTGAGTCCATGCTGTGTAAAATTGTTATGAAATGGTAATTGCATATTTAAATTGTTAAAGAAAATTGGTAAATTTTGGGAAATTTAAATTTGGTCAAATTTTCAACTTTGATTAACAATTTGAATTTGGATTAACTTGAAATTTTGACTGAATTATATTGTGATTTTTTCTTTATAATTTTGATCCAAATATATTTAAAACATGAAATTGGAGTTCGACTCTATTTTGGAGAATCAAAATAAAGTAGTTATTTTAAACCCTACATTAAACTTAATTAGATTAATTATTTTTTTTGTCCGAAAAACCATGTCCAAAATGTTCAGACAATCATATCCAGTTAAATTGATTAATTAGATTAATCATTTAATTGATTCATTTTACCTTTTCAAAAGAGTTTAAATAGTAACTGTCTATACTGCAAATTTAGAAATTGATATATTATAGTTTATATAGTGGCTATATTACCATCACAAAACTTATTTTATAAATCATTTTTTTAAATGACATAAATGACCTTTTAATTTTATCTCATTAATTGTTTATTTTAAAAATCTCTCACTAAATTCTACCTACACAACTAGGGATGGCAATAATATTCACGGACCCGATACCCGTTGGAGCCAGACTTAAATGGGCGGGGATTACCCGACTAAATGGGTTCGTGGATAGGGTATGGATGTAAACTTTAAAATCTGACATGGGTATGGGTAGGGTGTGAGTTTTACTACAATACTCATACCCGACCCGCATACCCATTAATTTCCTTAAAAAATTATAAAATTTAAAACAAAAGTGATTGTGTAAAAAAAAAAAAGTAATAAATTAAAAATAGAACCCAAATATCTATTGAGATTGTTAACGTCTAAACCTTATAGAGTGTTCGGCGGCTACTTGAAGTCTAATGTTGAGAATTTCATTATGGAAAACATAAATTGATTTTCTCTCTATTATTTTGAGTTCTTGAAACCGGTTAGTGAAATTAAAACTTGGGTGGTCATGAAAAATTCTGTATTTGAGAGGAAGGGAGGTGGAAGGCAATGAAATGTAGTGCGCATTGTATTTCATCTTTTTTTTTTCTTCATTTTTTTGTATTATAATTGAGTAACAATTGTTGGGAATTACACACAAATTCCCTCTCTAATTAACCCACAGGAATTTTTGATGTTCAAGAAATAATTGAGCAAACCAGAAAATAAAATACGAACACAGAAATTTACGTGGTTCGGCAACTTGCCTACGTCCACGGACCGCCAAAGCTTTTCACTATATAATAAATACTTATAATTATATAGAATTTGCACTCACCAACCCCCCTAAGTATTGTAGGAAAAATAACCAAGTTTTACCACATCTACCAATTTCTACTTCTTTGTACAACCCACAAAGAACCCAAGAAAAATCAAGATGCTAGATTACCTTTTTCCTCACAATACTCTCTAGTCAATGTGTAATTAACTGGCTCCCCAGTACACATATTTATAGGTAAACATAACTCAAAAACGTGTATTACTTGTACCCCAAAATATTTCCTTGTTGAAGTGGAATTTTAGAATAAGGAAAAAAATTCATGTCAAAAGATTATCTTCCTTTTCTTTCACCTTTAACTTGATCTCCAAGTTAACCACTTTAACAAGAAAATCAATTGTCCAAGATATTCTCATTCTTAATTTGGGTCAAATATCCCAACAATCTCCACCTTAACACAAATTCATCCAAGCCAAAAAATCCAAATTCAATCATTGGGTAAACAGACAAACATTTAACACTTTGACGATCCCATACTCCACCATATGAGTATAACCACTCAGAATTATCAACGAACTCCGAGCTTTTCATCGGCTCATGTCGAAATAAACCTTGCTGAAAAATTATGGTGCAACTCCCATGTTTGGCTTTCCCTGGGAGCTCATCAGCCATCGACATCAAATTCATCACACACCTTGTATTAAATCCAAACCAAAGCCCATGTGCAAACACATGTACCTAGCAGCGAGAACACATCCTCTATCATGACAACTGGCTTCATACCATAAGGAAGTCCCATCTTACTAAAGTACATCATCACCACCCTCCACCAGGGGAGTCGCATTGTCTACCTCCGAGCAATTAGCCGACTCTGCTCCACCTTTTGGACAATTTCTTCTCACATGACTAGATTTACCACAGTTCCAACAAATTACCTTCTTTTTCATGGAGTTACCTCTCTTCCACTTTTCAGTAACAAGCACAGCTTTTCAGATGAACTGTCACTTCAACCTAATCAACTTAACTTCTGAAAATTCCACCGTTTCCTTCTCGTACATCAAAATCAGCATGATGTACTCAAACGTAGATAGAAGAGACTAGATGAACCTTATCCTCATCATCAATCTTAACTCCAATATATTACAGTGCAGAAACAATCTCATTGAGAACACTAAGATGGTCTCAGATTTTCATACCTGCATTCGTTCTCAAAGAATGAAACCGCTCCTTCAGGTACAAGTTATTTGACAAGCTCTTCATTTGATACAACTCCTCCAGTTTTTCCCACAGTTCCTTCACAGCAAATATTCCATAAATATTTGCAAGAACATTTTTGGCCAAACAAAGTTGTAACATGCCAGCAGCCTTCAAATCCAAATCTTCCCAATCTTCATCTCTCGTGCTAGATTCAGTTTCTTTATCAGAACTCGGGGTTGGTTTTCTTTCAAATCTTTCTACAGTCCCAACCGAATCAATACATCCATGACTTGTACTTACCACAAGCCAAAATCGATCTTCCACTCAAATTTTTCCACGTTGTACTTTCCAAACATATTTTCTTTTGCTCCAAAAAATCTTCAAACCACCGATGCTCTGTTAATTAGACCTCGATTTCCCCGTCGACGGCGCCACTGTTGGGAATTACACAAAAATTCCCTCTCTAATTAACCCACATGAATTTTTGATGTTCAGAAATAATTGAGCAAACCAGAAAATAAAATACGAACACAGAAATTTATGTGATTCGGCAACTTGCCTACGTCCACGGACCGCCAAAGCTTTTCACTATATAATAAATTGTTACAATTATATATAATTTGCACTCACCAACCCCCCCAAGTATTGTAGGAAAAATAACCAAGTTTTACCACATCTACCAATTTCTACTTCTTTGTACAACCCACAAAGAACCCAAGAAAAACCAAGATGCTAGACTGCATTTTTCCTCACAATACTCTCTAGTCAATGTGTAATTAATTGGCTCCTCAATACACATATTTATAGGAAAACATAACCCAAAAATGTGTATTACTTGTGGCCCATGATATTTCCTTGTTGAAGTAAAATTTCAGAATAAGGAAAGAAATTCATGTCAAAAGATTATCTTCCTTTTCTTTTACCTTTAACTTGATCTCCAAGTTAACTATTTTAACAAGAAAATCAATTGTCCAAGATATTCCTATTCTTAATTTGGGTCAAATATCCCAACAACAATATCATGTACAATTTTTGTTAATTATTGGTGGTGTATTTGTTAAAATTTTGTTTTAATTGTTGTGTATTTATAATGTGGTGGTAATATATTTACCCTAGTTAATATTATGTATCAGTTGAATGAATTTATAGTTGATGGCTATGGACTCAACCCATGTGATTGATTGGAAAGATTGTGTTTTTTTTGAGGGATTGATTGGATAGATTGCTAATTTACTTTATTTTGCTTTTGTTGGTTGAGCATGCGAGCTTATTATTATTTAGTTAGATTTGTATGCCTATTATTTAATTTATTTGGGCCTGTGAGCTCTACTATGTATATATGGGCATGTTCATCTAGGGATGTATATATGGGCATGTTCATCTAGGGGTCGAGCTTTTTTTGGCCCGAACCAAGCTGAGCCAAAGCCCATCCCCAAAAATAAGGCTCGACTCGAGCTTTTTCGAGCCGAGTTGAGCCAAGTCCCGAGCTTTTAATTTTTTTTATAACAAAAATCCATAAAGTTTTTATTGAAAATGTATATATACAACAAGTTGAGGCGAGCTCGTGGCCGAATTTCATGGTTCAAACTCCCATCGAGCTTTTTGAGCGGACTTTTGTTTGGCTCGAGCCAAGCCGAGCCGAGCCGAGCCAAAGCCCGTTTCTCAGAAAAAAAGCTCGACTCGAGCCGCGAGCCGATCTAAACCAGAGCTTTTTTCGATCAGAGCCCGAACGGCTCGAGATGACGAGCTTTTTTGCCATCCCTAAGTGTATCCATTTGATATAGCCTACATGCCAACTAGTATAGAATACAAGTTGCAAGCAGAAGATGGAGATTATTATATTTAGCATTCAATGATAGAATGCATGTCAATCGACCAACTAGTTTTATTCATGACTTGAGAAGACTAGATAGATATTGTCCATAATCATCCACAATATTATTATTTGTATGATTAATTGCATGATTGATGTTATTTAGCCCCTGTTTGGGAGGGATTTTTCCACCAATTTTATCAGATTTTGATAAAACCAGCATGATAAAATCGACTTTTCTTACCTTGAAACTATGGGCCCAATACTGTATATTACAATTTTGCCCTGCACGTATTAAGTCCTTAAGCAAATATATGTGGGTAAAAAAGACAATTTGAAGTTATCAAAATCTGATAAAATTGAAAAATCCCTCCCAAACAAGGGCTTAATATACATAGGAATGATGAGATCAAATCTCACTTTATTTTTTCTTTTTGGATTTTTCACATATATAATACATCTAAACAAAAGAAAAAACCTCACATAAATAAAATAAAGAAAAATTCAACTTGAATATTACTATACCCAAAAAATCAAAATCTATGTTGCCCTTAATATAACTCAAAATTGAACAATAAAGGGTTTAAAAACTCCACTAGGTTACTAATGCCAACCTATAAAAAAATGAAGTGAAATGCATAATATATAATAGAATTTAAATGATAGAATAATGGGTTGCCTCCTATTTAGTACTTGTTTATAGTCATTAGCTTGACTATTTGCTTGATTTTCAAGTGGATGGTATGTCAAGATCATTGAATGTGTCACTCTCTGTCAATTTCTTTATCTCAATCTTCATTGTTTTGTGGCTTATCCTTCATCTTCCATTTGATAAATGCAACTTATACATCTAGATTGTCTTCTTCAACTTCAATCACATGAACCACTTTTCGATCTTCCTTCATCTTGGCCACTTGCTCATCATGCTCCTTTACTTGCATTGTTGGTTTAGCTCCCCAAAATCACTTGAAGAAGCTTTTCTTGAACTTTTTTCAATGTTTCTATTTGATACACAATCCAGTAAGGAGGAAGTGGTGGTGCCTCATCTTTTCCTGCTAAAGGAAATAATTCTCTTTCATCTTGAACTTGTAAGATCAATACGAGAGCATCCGAAATAGTCAAGATTGGTCGCCCTAAAATGATAGGAATTTCTGCATCATTGGGCATGTCAAGAACATCGAAGTCAATGGAGAATATGGACTTCCCCACTCTCATCGCCACATCTTCAATTACTCCAAAAGACTTTTTGATAGATAAATTGGCCAACTAAAAAGTATACTTGGTAGGTTTCAATTCACAAGTCCCCAAATGCCTAAAATGGAAAGAGGCATGAGTTTGATACTTGGACAAAAATCACAATGCCTTATCAATCTCTAGACTCCTAATGGTGATTGGAATTGTAAAGCTGCCTGGATCAGTACTTTTATCTAGTAGCTACTTTTCGACCATGACACAGACTTCCCCTATAAGTTTTTATTGTCTCCCATTCTGCCAAGTTCTTTTTATTTGTGAGAAATTGTTTCATGGTGTAGTTGGGCATTTGAGTCAAGACCTCCAAAAATGGTATATTGATATACAACTTCTTGAGATAATCAAAAGAAAAGTACAAATTGCTGATCATACTTCTTGTTTTGCGGATTGAATCGCTGTTTGAATGGGATGGGAGGCACACATATCTTGACTAGCTCTGAGATTTTTTTCTTCTACTTGGACCATGCTCAATATCACTTTGTGTCTCTAGTGTTGCTTCTCGTGCTCTATTCAAACACCTGTATTTCCTAAGCTGTCCTTTTGAAGTGTATTTCAGGTAGTTGTACCACTTCTCCAATGATTGCTTACACCTATTTTTTTTTTTTTTTTTGTTGACATCTGTATTGCTTGGAAGTTGACCTTTTGGTCTTTCAGATATGCTCTTGGCTAACAATCTAATCTGAGTATCCAAGTTTTTTATGCATGAAGAATGAGTTTGCATGATGTTGTCTGTTTTCTGCACGAATGACAATAGTAGTTCTTCGACTATCACTTTTTTTCCTTATTTTGAAATCCTAGTAGCTTCTATCTTGTGCATTCTGATTATTTGACCATGAAAAATTTTGTTGACTTCTCTAACCAGGGTGAAATGTGTTGGAATATGTTTCATTTCGTAGCACAGATAGTTCTGCACATAGTTTGCATGATCAAATTATTTGCAACCTAACAATCAATGTTGGAGTGATTCCCTCCAAAATGTTCGCATACCGAAACAAGGACTTGTATAACATTAACAACTTGAGAGGCCATAAGAACGTCAATATTTTTAACCAACGCTTGTATATGAGCTGCCAATGATGTGATCTCACTAACTACATGAATTCCTACTTTTCTTATGAGTGTCATTTTCCAAACAAATACCCCATTAGTTGCTGCATTCATCATATTTTTTGTGCTCCCATCCAACCTATTGTAAAAATTGTGAACTTGCATCCACGTTGGCATGTGAGGAGTCAAACATTTTCTTAAGAGATGTCAAACATTTTCTTAAGAGATCCTTTTCTTATGCATTGCAGAGAGATTCACAATGTTGCGGGCTGGAGGCATTGCTTACATTAGTCTACCAAAGACTCCGTGTGGGTGGGAAATATTTTGAAAGAAACTTCTTCGAAACATAATCCCAGGTGGTCAAAGTCCCTGGAGGATATGAATGTGGCCAAGATTTTGCCTTATCTTGTAATGAGAATGAGAACATCTCAAGGAGAGTAGTATCATTTGATGCTCTATCGATTTAAATTTATTGTAAATTTTCAAGAATCGTGCAGATTTTCATGTGGATATTCATGAGATAAGCAAGGGAAGTGTACATGATTATGTAGCATTTGGATTGTCCTTAGCTTGATTTCAAAATATTTGCATGTACGGTGGACAAATTTTAGATTGCAATCCAGCAACAATAGGAGTAATATAATTTGTTATTGTTTTTTTTTTATACTCTGTCATGATGATTTGTTGTTCTTCAATCTTAAGTTCTTGTTCTACGTTGCCTCATGCTTGTTGCCACGGTCTCTAATGCAAAGTGTTCTCAATTTTTGGATCAATTAAATTTAAATTAAAACAAGAACTAATGGATAACCAGATTAAAATAGCATCCCGACAACAACGCCAAAAACTTGTTAGGGATAAATTCTGTAATCGCAAGTACAGGATGTCGTAAAAAGTAATAAATTGGACCTAAGATGTCGAATATCATTCCCACAATATTTGATTTTATTACCGAAATATGTCAATTTTTTACTTAACTACTTGAATGATCAAATTGTTAGTGTTAAGAATTCATCAAATAAGAGATAATAGTTGGAACTTTCAATTTTACCTTATTAATCATACCCATGCACAATTTATATTTTAGAAGTAATAATGTGTTGTCCGTCCAAATATCAAATTTATAGTATTAACTTTTCTATCTTTCTCATGATCTAGTTAACTTACCTCTCAATATTAAATTCTGACATCTCGATTACAATTTTTAATAAGAAATAAACAACCACATGAATTCCTATTATGATTTCTCAATTAGCAAATAATTAATGAAAAAAATATTCAATGTTCTCAATTCAAAATAATGATTGAAACGTAAGTTGGAATTAAATAGTTACATTGTTCGCCTTAACAATTAAACTGGCCAGGAAACATAATTAAAGGTTCAAATCAAGGAAATAATGACATAGACTTTATTGGAGAAATATAGGAATTAAGAAGTTTTGATGAAGTGTTTGATATTGACCCTTAAATTTAGATTGACTGGAAATCTTCTTTTCTTGATTTTCAAAGAATTCTTGGACCTCTTCTTGATTCCGGAATGAATCTCTATGAATTATGATTTGATATCTCTCTAATCTCTCTTAGTGATCTATTCAATTGTGTAGTGATGATGTCTATTCGTGATCTTCAATTCTTTGTCCCTTTGTCATCGAACATATCACATATTTCTTTTTCCCCAATTTTAAAGATGCTACCTTTATTCGATCCTCCAACTTTCTTGTTTCTTTAGTTGAGTCCCTGAATTTTCACTTTTTCTTTCAATTAGGCCCTTCCATAATTGTATCATAAGTTCTTCATGTTTTATGAAGTTTACAAGTTGGCCCCTAGTACATAATTTCATACAATTTTTGTCCTTATAAGCTCCAATCACTTACAAGTTTGGATTTTACCTAAATCAATCAAAATAAATACAAGAATAAGTAGAAACACACCTAAATAATCAATCTTTATGGCCTAGATAAATGTAAATCCTCACTTATAAACTAGATCAAAATGAAGTTACTTTCAAACTTATGTCATTCTTCTCATCTGAGAGCAAAGGTAGTGTTGGGGGGAAACCCCATATTTGGGTTTATTCCCCCTTGTTCCACTACACTCAAATAATGTTGGGGGATGTGGATTTCACCTCCCATTTTTGTCTTTAGGTTTTCTAGATCAAAATGAAGTTACTTTTAAACTTATGTCATTCTTCTCATCTAAGAGCAAAGGTAGTGTTGGGAGGAAACCCCATATTTGGGTTTATTCCTCCTTGTTCCACTACACTCAAATAATATTGGGGGATGTGGATTTCACCTCCCATTTTTCTCTTTAGGTTTTTCTCCCTTACCTTTTCGCCCAACACTAATATTGCTATGAGGTGGGGTAAGATTTTTTTTCCTTTTCTGTATCACGAGGGCTATTTCTAAATTGTTCTTAGCCTTCAATATTGGTCGATTGTTTATTATTTTATATATTAAAGTATATATTTCAAAATAAAAAATATTTTTATAAGAACATTTTTATGGAAAAACAATTTTGTAATTTAACAGAAATGTTGTTTAATATATTCACATCCTCTAGATTATTAAGATGTCATTAAAATTTAGTTTATAATTTTTTTTAAACTTCTCTCGAACAAAAAATTAGGCTGAGTTCTCTTTGGCGTTTTCCAGTCGTTTTCCGTTTTCCATTTCAGAAAACGCGGAAAACGCGTTCTCTTGCCCCGTTTTCGGAAAAAAATTTCGAAAACATTTTCAAAATTGTAAAGGAAATGGAAAACGTGAAAATCACGTTTTCCGCGTTTTCCGAAATTTTTGCCTTGTAAGTGGAAAACGCGGAAAACGAGCGTTTTCCACTTAAAAAAAAAATTAAAATAATCAAAAAAATTTGAAATTTGTCAAAATTTATCATTTTTAATTACATTATTGATTCCTAATTTTCAAAACTTGTCATTTTAATCCTCAAATTTTGAAATTTCTTTCTAAAATATCCTAATTTATTTGCAACTTAAGTCCCTCAACTTCAGATTTTGTTGCACATTATTTCACAAATTTTACTTTTCTTTCAATTTAGTCATTTTCGTATTTGCTTTATAGGTCATTGTCTTCAAACATGTATAACTTTTGATGTACAACTCCGAATTGCACTCTGTTTTTTGCGTAGAACTCCAAATTCAACCATCTTTCTGATGATGTATCATGTGCTTAATTATTAAACATTTCTTTTTTAATTTTGTATTATAGACACTTATTTTGTAAGGGCATAATTAATTAATGTAAATTGATTTTTGCAAATTTTATTGAAACTTAAATTTTAAACGTTATGAGTGCTTACTAGAAGGATGTATCTATATAAAGTATTAAATGGAACGATTACTTTAGAAGGGAAAATTACTACTCAAACGTTGAACGATTACTTTAGAAGGGCAACATGAATTTTTGAACTTTTTTGGTATAACCAAATTGTGTGATAGGGATTATTTCATTTATTTTTGTTGTGTAACTCAAAATATGATATCTTTATTTCATTTATATTCACAAACAATATGAAATAATTTTCTTCAAAATTTTAAACAGAACGCGTTTTCCAGCTTTTCATTTTAGAAAACAGTTTTCAGAAATAACAAACCAAACGCGTTTTCAGCAAACTGAAACACAAAGAGAACGCAGCCTTAGTGTCCTTATATTTCTCCTTATGGAACCTTCTGGAATTTTTAATGCTTGTGATGCTGTAAAAATTCTTAACCTTAACATGGCAAGATCTGGAGTTGCTTGATCACTAAAAAAGATGAATAGATTCTCCTTGGATGATCTGCAAAAAAGGTGAGGAGGATTCTCCCCGTCACCCCTCCGGTGTGAGAATTAGTTTTCTGAAGAAAGTAAAGTAAAGAGAGAAATATATAACTGAAAAATATGTTATGAATGATGAATGAATGCTATTCGATCAAATGAGCTATATTTATAGGGCTTAGAAAGCCCGTAACCTTCTTCTATTATGAGAAAGAGTCCTTTTTGCGTACACTTACCGTTTAAGAGAATAATCCTTATGTAGAGGGAACTTTCCTTATAGTGAATATATTTATCTTGAGGCCCAAGAATGGGGCCCATTTATCCCGTCTGCTATTTCTTCCTGAATAATTTTAGAAATTTCCCATTGTGTCAAGTTGGCGGAAGCCTCGGTTATGGGATGGGCCCCCCGATTCCCAGGGAATTGATATCCATAGGGTTGACGGGCCTGTGGTCTTCCCTAGGAATCGCTCCCGGAGTGTTCAGGTTGGACACTACTTGATGATTAGTCTGCTGTTGAAGAATTTGACTGAGTTCATGGAGCTGCTATTGAAGTTTGTTAAAAGCTTCTCGACTAACTGATTCATTAACTGGCATAATTTTTGGATGTTGTTCTTCCCCAACATCTTCAAAAGGTGGAGGCTTGTCTCCTTCAGCCGAGGTATTGGCCATAAGGGTTGTCATGTGGATGCGGAGGGACGAGCTTGACGTCTACTAACCATGGTTGATCGTATCGATTTCCCACAGACGACGCCAATTGATGCTGTAAAAATTCCTAAACTTGACGTGGCAAAATCTAGAGTTGATTGATCACTGGAAAATATGAATAGATTCGCATTGGATGACCTGCAAAAAAAACGAGGAGGATTCTCCCCGTTGCCCCTCCGGTGTGAGAATTAGTGTTTAGAAGAAAGTAAAGTAAAGAGAAAAATATATAACTGGAAAATATGTTATGAATGATGAATGAATGATATTCTATCTGTGGAGCTATATTTATAGGGCTTAGAAAGCCCGTAACCTTCTTCTATTATGAGGAGTCCTTTTGCGTAGACTTACCATTTAAGAGAAGAATCTTTATAAGGAGGGAACTTTCCTTGTAGTGAATATCTTTATCTTAGGGCCAAAGAATGGGGCCCATTTATGAAGCCATTGACGAAGGAGGACTTGAGGCCTGCTTGTATGGACATTTGACGTGACAAGGCCAAGAAGGGCCAACCTCAAAAAACCATGACGTAGGAAGATATAGATGTGATCGTGATATGCCCGACCTCTCTTATGGGAATGTTCCCGGGCTTGAAGACTGACCTACGAGCCCATAATATTGAGGAATAGAATTGTGGTCGGTCAAGACCCGATCGGTAGTTTAGAAGTCAAAGAGGCCGGGTGTATGGCCCAACCTTGAGCCTGTGAAGATTGAGATCCAGGAAGGTCGGGTATAAAGCTTGGGTCATAGGTCTTGTCAGGTAAGGCCTGTGGTGTAATTGCCCATGATCCATGGGCTTTCCCTTAATTTAGGAAGTAATAAATTATACTAATTATTGGCCCACATGCGTTAGAGATCGGGACAAGATTTCTGGACGCATGTAATGCTATCACGCATTTTTACCAACTAACAGTTTCTAATGCTTTAATCTAATACAAACATTCTCATTTAGATGTATGACACATGGAAATAAGTAAAGGTGGTGATTTTGAAATGTTTCCCGCCAATTTTGTCTATATATATGTGGTCCCCATTTTCTCATTCTTTTTACTTTACGAATTTGAGAGATTAGAGAACTTCTTGGGCAAGCGGCACGACCTCTCCTTCCAAAATTTTCTAGCACTTAGGTAAACTCGACCTATCCCAACCTTTATTAAATTTATTATTTATTCTGGGAAGAGATGGTGAGGCAATTTACAGTGGATGACCTAAGGGAGGTAGAGAACTTAGACAAACCCCTAGAGGTAGAGCATTTAGATTTCTAATTTTCCCTGCCTAGTCCTCAAGGAGGAGAGTCTAACAGTGGGAAAGAGGTTGAAGATAATCCCCGGGTAGGTTGGGAGCTGAGACATACCGACCTTGAACTTCCGACTTATTATAATAAAATGAAAGAACATATGGTCGGGGTAGATATGAGGAGGTATAGGCTAGAAGAGAAGTATACAGCTAGGGTCCCGGACAAAGACGAGTACTCTTACCATTTCCAGGAAGGGGGGATGGTTGTACATCACGAGACTTTGATGGATGGGCTAAGACTTCCTCTACACTATTTTTTTGAAGGTTTCCTGCTGACCGCGGGCATATTGCCTGGTCAGCTTGCTCCTAATGGTTGGAAGTTTCTTGTATATTTGTTCTTTTTGTGTAGGAGTCTAGGAATAGAACCAATGGTCAACCTCTGCAAATGACTTTTAGGGCTTAAGTACTTAGCCCGATGTAATTGTTTTGTGTACATGTGCAGAAAGGGCAGGTTTGAGGTTCCTGGGTTCCTTCCTCCATTAAGTATTGGAAGGAGAAATTCTTTTCATCAAACCGAGAGAGGGAGAGAACATATTTTGGCCAACCTTTAGAATGCCTGATGTAGATAGTTTTAGTAAGGTAGGTAACTTGAGTGAGGAGGCCATAACCGAGCTCATGGCGGATAAAGTGAGGGTGTGTGGTTTTGGGTTATTGGCCAAGGAAGCCAATGATCTTGTAAATAGTGACATTTTTTATCAGGCCGGCCTTGACCTGCAGCCTGGTAAGGTTTGGCCTCTTAAATTACGTAAAGAAAAATTACTCTTTCCTTTTCTGTTCTTAGTCACTTTCCTCCTTTATGGGGTCTAACCATTTCGTCTTTATTTCTTACTAGCCTTTGATTTGGAAGCTTTGAAGGAAGCTTCTATGGCTATGGCTAAGGCCCAAGGTTCCCGGGCCAAGAGAGCCGTGGATGGGGTGACCAGGAGGTGTCCTCAAAAAAGGTCGAGGACTAATCTTTCAAGCTTGGGGCAATCCTCCGGCTCCAACGAAGATGTTCTGCCCACTAGAGAGGAACAATAGCAGAGATGTCGAGCTCCCCCACCCTCTGATTCTGAGTTAGAGGCAGAGAACTTGTCTCTTGCTGATTGTAGGAAGAAAATGTAAGACTCCCTGCATCCAAACCTTGTAAAGAAGTATCAGTATGAGATCGTTCTGAAGCGGGGAGTTGAACACATAATGAGTGCAGCACTTCAGGCAGGACTCGGGATGTTTACATAAGTTTTAGCATAATCTTTTTCACGTAAGATTTTTCCAACTTGTTTGCCCGACCTGTAGTGGAGGCTTTCAAGGGTTCCTAAGATTACACGCTTTCCCTTGGAAACTATGTGCTCGAGTCCTACACTCAAGCGATCAAGCAAGTGCGGGCTTGATGCCCTTTGAAATTGCCCGAGCTTGATACGAGCCCCATGGTGGAGTATCCCCTGGGTACTGAAGATCTTGATCTCACTCCATTTGAGGAGGAGGACGAGGACGTTGAAGTAGTCAGGGGTGCTAAAGATGGTAGCGAGCCAGACTTTAAACTTCTTTTTTTCAGAAATTTTTGTATGCGTAGCGAACTACTTGTAATTTTTTGTGAATGAATTTACAAGTTTCTGCCAATACGCGCTTTTACTTGTGTTTTATTTGTAAATTGTTTGTGAAGGTCGGGCTTTTACCTCAACCTAGTAACTTTTTGCAAAAAGAAGGAGTCAAACCCTTGACTTCGTGCAATTTTAAAGAAGTAGCTGCAAGGTTGGGAAACTAGGCCGACCTTTATTGGCTTTGTATACAAAGAAGGGGTCAAGCCCTTGATTTTGCAGTTTAAAGGAATAGTAGGTCAGGCTGGGCGTGTAGGCTGACCTTGTGAACTTTTCGTACAAAGAAGGGACCGAACCCTTGACTTATGTAATTATGGAAAATAATTTGTAAGTTCAAGCAAGGTATAGCGACCCAGAATTTTTATGCAATAAATAATTATTTTAATATTTAGAAAATTGTGTCGCTACTATTTCATTTATTATTTTGAAGTTAACGCCGCGACGAATTCGTCTAGCCAAGTCAAGAAATATCGAATTTGTTCGATTTTAAATTAAAATCCGAATTTCTAAAAATATGTTATTTAATTATTTATTCAAAGTATTATTTTCAAAATCATTTTGAATTCCAAATTTATTAAAATATCTCAATTTTCCTTATTCAAATTATTTCAAGTCCAAATACGTAATTCGATTTTATCTCAAAATTTATTTATTCTCAAATGTATTTTCAGTCCAAAATATATCAGTTTTAAATACATTTTCAAATCGAAGTTAGTCAATTTTCTAAGCCATAGCCACCACCCACAAATTCCTTTTCAGCTCCATTATTATCAGCATCAATCCATAGCCACAAACCTTCATTATATTAAACCATAATTGTACAAGCAAAGCATTTTCATCATTATCATCATCTACCCCATCTTCATTTCAATACTCATGACACAACTCACACTTCCATGTACTTAGATTCCACAATACAATATATATAAACATCATCATCTCAGCACCTGCATAGCCGAAAGCCATTTTCTACTGCTCAGATTGAACTCTAAATCATTTACAACCAGCAGACGATATCACCCCTCTGATCACCATCTTCATCATCACTGCAGCAAACTTCCACCACCGGTATCATCATCCTCATCACCATAATCAACTTAGCACTCATCAGAATCACCACCATCAACTACCATCTGCAACACCTCTCATTCACTACCTTATTCATATCACAGAACTTCAACAATCAACCTACTATGTAATAATTCAGTCCCTTGAACCACCATCTTCAAGGAACCAAGCCTCAACCAAGGATCGAGCAATCCACCACCACTTCCATTCATCACCATTTTGCAGCACTTTCATCACCAACTGAAATACTGTCAACCAACAATCCTCAATCCAGCACTGCTTTTAGCCACGGTCACGCCCCAATCAGCCCAGAAACTAACCTTCATCCTTGACCCATTTCATTTCTCACCATTTTGATCACCAAATCAAAACCCAAAATCAACCCAAACCCAAGAAAACAGAGTAACCAGATAATCACCTTCGACCATCGTTTCTTTGACCGGAGTTGAACCAGAAACCGCGCTTTTGAAATCGCGATCTCAGTCTCGGATCACTTTGATTTGCGCACCTATCTCGCATCAAAACTGCCTCAAATCAGAAACCCTCCTTGGCCGCCTTCTTGCTGTAACCAGCGCCGGCGTTGCGCCGGCGAATCGCCCGTCGAAGGACGGATTTACTCTCCTCCGTCTCTGCCTCGTTTCGCCGTCTTCGCCTCTCTCTCTCTCTTCAAATGTTCTGATTTGGGTAGAGAGAAATAAATTTGATATTATATTTAACTTTCAGAATTTGCATCATTAGTCCCCATCTTTTAAAGTTATTTCAAATCAGTCCTTTTGTTTTAAAAAGGTTTTATTTCAGTCCTTTCAGCTTTTAAACTTATCAATTTCAGCCCTTAAGTTTTAAATGAGTTTTAATCAGCCCCTATTGTTTTAAAATATATTATTTCAACCCTATTGTTTTGAGTTTCCGACTCAACTATCAAAAGTATTCATTTTAGTCCCTCAACTTTCAAAACATCAATTTTAGTCCTCAAATTATAATTTATCATTTTGAACTATATATTCGATATACTAAAGTGACTTATTGGCTAAGACGAAGCGTACGGAGAATTTAAAGAAATTGAAGTCATTCCCGCTCAACTTTTGCACTCGTCGGATTGAGGTAGACTCGCACTTATTAATTGATTTAAATTATGATTTCATATGAATGTCATGTGACTTGTGAAAGTCAATTTTCAAGAAAATTAAGTATGTTTTATGAAAGGTAAATATACCTTATGTTTTTATGAAAAGTAAGTATACCCTATGTTTTTACGATAATGTTTTATATGTTTTGGATCATTGCTATGCACATAAGAATTCTTACCACCTAAGTTCGGTAAAATTCTTGTGTCTCCATAAGTTTATGAGGATTTACCACCTAAGTTCGGTAAAATTCCTGTCTTTCCATATGTTTATGAGGATTTACCACCTAAGTTCGGTAAAATTCCTGTCGCGTATGTTTATGAGGATTTCGATCCTATCTTATGTTATGATGGAAATGATCCCTATGAATTTCATGAATTATGTTTTGGTATACTTACTGTTATTATGATTTTACTACATAAGAATTCTTGCCACCTAAGTTCGGTAAAATTCTTATATTTATGAGGATTTCGATCTTATCCTATGTTATTATGATCTTACTGTTATTATGATTTTACTGCATAAGAATTCTTGCCACCTAAGTTCGGTAAAGTTCTTGTATGTTTATGAGGATTTAAATCCTATCTTATGTTATGCTTTCAAAAGAAATTATGCTTGGCATAATTAAAATGTTTTTATAAGTATATGGTTTTCAAAGAGCTGTTTTCAAAGAGATGTTTTCAAAGAGCATATGATTTGCAAAATATGTCCCGTGCTGTAATGCACAATATGAGTTTTATCAAGAGCAGTTTTATAAAGAAGCTCTATCAATGCCCGTTTTTATAAAGAGCCGGGATTTATGTGTTTAATCATCTTATAAATTAAATTAATTTGCGATGAGTCTACTGAGTATTTCCCCCATGAAATACTCACCCTACTTTTTAACAGTTTTGCAGATTTCGGAGACGGTGGCGAGCGATGAATGATGGTGGCAATAATCGTTAAACAGTTGAAAGTTTGACGTTAATGGTTTCCGTATTTTTTCCAAACAATCGAATAATTTAGAGAAGTTTATTTATTTGAGAAATTATGACATTGTCAATTTCTTTACAAAAATTAATGGTTCGATTTACTATTTCAAATGGTTTCATAAATGTTTTCAATTTTATCGGCCATTACAGTTTATTTAATGTTGCCAAAAATGAATTTCAATTATTTCTTCCGCAAAAATATTATTCGAAAAATTTAGACAGAAAATGACGTAGTGAATCGGGTATACGGAACTCGGGGCGCTATACAAGGCCGACCTCGTAAATAATTTACACCACCAAGTGATGAAACTCTTGACCTAGTAGATTTATGAGAAGTACTTTATAAGGCCGAGTAGAGCTGACATCTTAACTTACACAAAGAAGAGGTCAAACTCTTGACTTTGTGGGCTTGTGAGAAATAATTTATAACGTCTTGCCATGAAACCTTGTAAATTATTCGTGGAGGAATAATTTGTAACATCTTGTCATGAGACATTGTAGATTATTTTTGGAGGAGTAATTTGTAACGTCTTGCCACGAGACATTGTAAATTATTTGTGGATATATAATTTGTAACGTCTTGCTATGAGACATTGTAAATTATTTGTTGGGAGTAACTTGTAAAGTCTTTTGGATGACCTTGTAAGTTATTCCAGTATTCTGTCCTCTAGAGCTCATTCTTCGGAAGAAATACTTTTATTAATGGGGGACTAAACTATGGGCCTCGTTAAAACCTTACCCAAAAAAACCCCTTGGAAAAAAATCTGGATAAGGAAAAAGAGTACCCATCTCTGACTCTGAAATCAGATCAAATGGGCGCCAGGCCTGACCTTACTGAAAAAAATGTAGATGGACGTGCAAGTCCGTAATAAAAGAAAATGGGATCGCAGACCTAACTCTTCTATATCTAGACGACTTTGCTAACAAGGAAGATCTGCGAAAGAAAGACGCCTACTTGTAGTAAGGTTTTAAATTCTTGATGTTCCATGGACGAGGAAGGGGCTTGGAGTCCATAGTTCTGAGACTGTATGAGCCTTTCCCAACCTTTCGAATGACTTCATATGGTCCTTCCCAAATAGGTCCAAGTTTTCTAGGTTGATGACAAGCGGCTTCACTTCGGCGTAAGACAAGATCTCCCATTCTGAAATCTCTCCTCTTGACTTGGAGGTTAATTTCTTGGACATAACTTGTTGATAAGCGGCTATTTTAAGGGCGTCATTTTCCCTGACCTCTCCCAGGAGATCAAGATTTCCCTCTGCCCCCCAAGGTGATCGGGTGATCCCGTTGTCATTGTGTGAAAGTTGGGGATTGTTACTTCCACCGAAATTGCTGTTTCCATTCCAAAGGCCAGCATGAATGGGGTTTCCCCGGTTGCTATCTTGAATGTTGTCCAATTTGTCCATAGAATTTCAAGGAGGTGATTGGGTCAATCACCTTTGGCACTGTTAAGGCTAGTCCTCAGGTCTAGCAAGATAAGCCTATTGGTTACCTCTGCCAATCCATTACTTTGCGGGTACGAAACTGAAGTTAACATGTGTTCAATCCCCAAATTTTTGTAGAATTGCTTGAAGGCTTGACACTCAAACTGTAGCCCATTGTATATGATTAATGTCTTAGGAAATGCAAATGACAGATGATTGATTTTCAAACAAAGGACTCCAAATTTTGTTCCGAGATTATGGCGAGAGGCTCGGCCTCTACCCATTTTGTGAAGTATTCCACAGCCACTGCTAAAAATTTTACCTGACCATGAGCTACTAGGAACGACCCAAGTATGTCAATTCCTGACTGTGGAAACAGGTATGGTTACATAATTGAAGAGAGCTCTTCCACTGGTTGATGTAATCAAGCTGCAGACCTTTGTCATTTATCACAAATCTTCACATAGGTGAGTGTATCTTTCCTCATGGTTGGCCAGTAGCAACCATATCTCACCAACTTCGTTACCAGAGCTCTTGCTCCTTGGTGCCCTCCACAAATTCCTTCGTAAACCCTGGCCATAGCAAGGGTTGCTTCTCTCGAGGTTAGACATCGAAGGTAGGGAAGCGTGAAACTTCCACGCAATAAGGTGTTCTGTAATATGGTATACCTCGGAGCTCTTGATTTGATCCTTCTAGCCTCTTCTTTGTCGTCTGGAAATTTTCCCGACGTCAAGTATTTGATGATCAGATCCATCCAGCTAGGCTCTTGCTCTGAAATGTCCATGACATCAGGTTGTTGTGTGATGCTGGGCTCATGAAGGGTTCGCACAAACACGGTCCTTTCAAATTATCCAAGTTAGAAAAGGTCAGTCTTGACAGGGCATCGCATCGAATTTGTGTGGCGGACCTTGGTATTTTATCTATGCTGCAAGATTTTAACTTCCTTTGCAAGTCCATAACCATCATCCTGTAAGATGACATCTTTCCATCTTTTGCTTCAAAAGTGCCATTCACCTGTTCTACAACCAACCGTGAATCACTCAGGAAAGCGAGAGTTGCTTTGCTGGAGTGTAATGAGTTTCAGCATCTAGAAGCATCTTGCTGACGTAGTAGATCGATTTCTGAGTTTTTCCCTTCTTCCTTGACTAGAACAGTGCTAACTGCGTGATCTGATATTGCTAGGTATAGGAAAAGATCATCCTCTAGATTTGGCTTCACCAGAATTAGAGGACACCCCAAGTATTCCTTGAGCTTTTTGAAGGAAGTTTCGTATTCTTCATCCCACTTGAATTCGTTATTCCCTTTGAGAGATTTGAAGAACGGGAAACATTTGTTTGCTGCTCTTGACATGAAATGGCCCAATGCTACTACTCTTCCTGTAAGTTTTTGGACCTCCCTAATGTTCCTTGGCGGCTCCATAGATGTAAGGGCCATGATTTTATCAGGATTAACTTAAATTTCCCGTTGGGTGATCACGAATCCCAAGAATTTTCCCTAACTTACTCTGAAAGTGTACTTGGTGGGATTTAGCTACATCTGATGCTGTCAGAGTGTAGAGAAGATGTCTTGTAGGTTGGCTATGTGGTCTTTCTTTCTCGAGCTCTTTAAGACCATATCATCAACATAAACTTTGATTTTTATTCTAATGTGTTTGGAGAAGACCATGTTCACGAGTCCTTGATAGGTAGCCCCAGCATTTTTTAACCCAAATGGCATGACCTCGTAGCAGTATATTCGTTCATCAGCAGTGAAGGAAGTTTTCTCCTGATCTTTCTGTGCCATTTGGATCTGATGATACCCCGATAATGCGTTAAGGAAGCTGCATAGCTCAAAACCCGACGTTGAGCCCACCAATCTGTCTATTCGGGGAAGATGATAACTATCTTTTGGGCATGCTTTGTTCAGATCTGTAAAATTTATGCAGACTCAGCATTTTCCGTTGGCCTTCTTCAACCCTGCTTTCAATAGTTTATCTACTTCCTCCTTGATTATTTGTCTTCTTTCTATAGCAAACTGCCTTCTTCACTGTTTTACAAGCTTCTTGTCTAGCTGGACGCTAAGCCTATGCACAACAAGTCAAGGGTCTATCCCGGGAATATCCTCTGCGCTCCATGCAAAAATGTCGAGATTTCTTTTCAAGCACTGAGACAATTCTTCTTTCATAAGTTTGGAAAGTTCTTTCCCAACGTGAAACTTTTTCCTTCTGAAATGAGAATTTCCTCCAACTCTTCTATTGGAGACATACGTTCTTCTGAGGGAGGTTCAATTGACATTAGCTCAGCTTTCCCCTTTCCAATGCAGCTGATGTAACAACTTCAGGCCATTGCTTGGTTACCACGCACTGTTGTTATGCCTGCGGGAGTCGGGAACTTGATTGCTAGGTGATATGTTGATACTATTTCTCTTAAGCTGTTCAAAAAAGGTCTTCCTAAGATAGCATTGTAAGCCATCAGGGTCTTCACGACCTGAAACGGGGTCATCTTGGTCAACTAGGACTGCTTTTAAAACTTTTCTTGGAATGTCTCCTTATAGAATTGTATTTGGAAAACCTTGTCATTTTCCGGTTGAAATTGAACATAAAGCTTATTGGGCAATCAAAATACTCAACTTTGATTTAGATCAAGTTGGTGATTTTAGGAAACTGAAATTGAATGAGTTAGATGAATTACGTTTGGAAGCATATGAGAATGCAAAAATTTCAAAAGAAAAAATGAAAGTTTTTCATGATAAGAAAATTTTTAGAAAATCATTTTTTCCTTCTCAGAAAATATTGCTATATGACTCTAAGCTTCATTTGTTTCCTGGTAAGTTGAGAACTAAATGGATTGGTCCTTACATTGTGCAAACTGTTTATCCTTATGGAGAGGTTGAAATCTTGGATCCAAAAACTGGTACTATTTTTAAAGTTAATGGACAACGTCTGAAACCATTTTTGGATAATTTTTCTGCTGAAGTTAATAAACTACCTCTGCTGGACCCGGATTTCAGCTGCTGATTTTCTTGGAACTAACTTTTATTATTATGTATATATTTTATTTTATTTTTGCAGATTTTATTCTTTTCTTCATTTTTTTTAGTTTTTCATTCTTCAATAATTGCTCATGTGCATAGGCCTCCTCTCATGTACACTCTTCTCCTTTATCTTGATTTAATTTTGAAGTCATGTCTATTAATCACTTTTCATTTTTCTTCTCTTTGAGTCATTAAGGACAATGTCTGATTTTAGTTGGGGGGAAAGTAACTCAAATGTACTTGTTTTGCATTAATTTTTGTGATAGTTGAGCATGAAAATTGAGTACATCTTGAGTCTTGAATTATATCTTTGTTATTTTGTAAAGACCTCCCTCCTAAAAAATTTTTTATACACGAATTTAAGCCCTGTGGTAAGATGGATAGTCAACGCATACAACTAGAGCTCTCTCAAGTTTAAGTAATTTTATTTGTTCATCATGAGAGTTGAGTGATTGGTGGTTTTCTTATATTGCCCTTGTTTGATATTGCTACTTCCATTGGGCACCATTACACGGATAGTGGATTGTTGATGGTTTATACTTAAGAAACGATGAAGGTCAAAGTCAAATAAAAATTTGATACTTTGAAGCTAACCTAATCATCTTCTCTTCTCTTCCCATCACAAATCCCTTCATATCCACAAATTCCTTCATAACCACAAATCCCTTTCATCTATTTCACATTAAAGATGACAGTGCATCCAGACATTGCTTTCATAAATACATAACCTTGTTTCTACTTTCAAGTATAAGTGAGGATGATTATTTTTGCTCCATATTTGAGAAAAAAATGTTCAGTGCATGAAAAGAAAGAAAAGTAGAGTTAGAAAGTATTTGACAGTCATTGAGACTAGAGGAGAATGTTGAAGAATTATTTGAGAGGATTTCAAAAAGAGAGAGAGAGAGATAGAGAGAGAGAGAGAGAGAAAAGAAAAAAAAAAGTCAAAAGAAAAGGGAGACATATTGAAAAGAAAGTAAAGGATGTGAAGAAGAAAGCAAGCTTGTAGTGTGATTAAAAGTGAAAATTATTATCCTTACTTATATTTTGGAAGTCCTCAATTTCTACTCACTTCTTTTATTTCCTTATTCTATATCCAAAAAGGGGGGGGGGGGGCTGCTACCATTACATCTTATACTTCCATTGGAACTTATTATTCTACTATTATCATTGGAACATGTAAACCTTTTCTTCCACCACTCCTTATCAGTTCCCTTGATAACACCATCATAACCTTTACATTGATATTGACATTTTGATCTTATGTTGGCTTTTGGTAAGAACGGTTGAGTCCCAATGGTTGTGAACTTTTCATGAGGTCAATATTTGCATTGCTGTCATCCACATATATATGGCCTTTCTTGAATGCTTGAGCGATCAGTTTTCAAACTCCATGAGTGATCCCTTAACCAGTTCAAAAACAAAATACACAAACCTGTGAGTATATGGAGTTTATGCTTTGCTTGAGTGAATACTCGACACTGTATGTGTTGGGGTTAGTGGTTTGATGGATCGGCTTAAAACACACACACACACACAAAATTTTGGGAATGTTTTTATGGACTAATTTGGATTTGATACTCGATCTCTTGATTTTGCAAAGTTGATGTGCTCGACTATCTAAATTCATTCTTGACTTTACAATTGAAGTTTTTCATAGAGGTAGAGATGTTTTTAATTCGCTTTAATTGCTAGAGGCTAGAACAAAGCAAGTTGGGGAGTGTGATTATTGTCCAATTTTACTTATTTTAGATAGGTAAATAAATGAAAAAAATGCAATTTTGGGATATTAATTGGATTATTTAGAGTAAAACTTATAAAAAATTCAATTTTAATTCTTAAACTCTAAATTGATTTTATTTACTATTGATTTCATTTATTTAATTGCAGAAATACGTTGGACAATTTCTTATATTTAATTCAATTTTCAACCCAAATTTTTGGCCCAATTCTCCAGCCCAAAACCAATTCTCCAGCCCAACTCTCGACCTCTCCTATATACACACAGCACATTGGACAGCCCTGGGCACTCTCCATTCTCTACCTCCATCAACAAACCAGCAGCCTAAAACATTACCAACCTTCTCTCCTCTCACACGCAACTAACCTCTCTGCAATTCTCAAAAAAAAAAAAAAAAAGGCCTCCACTCACAGCAACTTACACGAACTCTCTCACAATAGCCGCCAACTTCTCCATACCTAATCTCTCAACTCTCGGCCAGCAGACCTCTCCCACACACATCTCACAGTCGGCAGCCTCCATCACTCAAGACCTCAACCAATCAGTCGTCTCCTCACCTTCAACAACACCTCTTCCCTCAGCCTCCTTCTCCCATATTCCTGCTATCTCACGGATACGACTCTCCACAGAAACCTGTTCAGCCCACAAACAAAACCTTCAGCCGCACCTCTCTCTCTCTCTCTCTCTCTCTCTCTCTCTCGTTCCCACAGAATCGAGTAGCCCACCAGCACTTCCACTCAACCGTCCAGCCTCTTTCTTATGATAGCAGCCTCCCTCACCGGAAACAGACAACAACTCCCACTCACCTCAACATCATCTCATTCTCTATCGTTCTCACCGCCGCCACCTCTCTCACTCTCGTCTAGCAACCAAACTGGACAGCAGCTACAGCAGCCTTTGTTTTGGTTATTTGTTCAAGTTTAATTTATTGTATTTTGTTTAGATTTTCAATTCCTTTGATTGTTAGTCCATATACATTCAGATTATTGATGTTAGTTTGATTTTAGATATATTTTAGTTATTGAAATTTTATTTTCAAATTTGAATTTCGTTCGAGTAATGGTTAAGTGTTTACTTGATTTTTTTTCGTTAATTTAATTATGTCTGGCTAAGTTATATTTGAGGAGAGTTGTTCTTAGCTTCAATGGGTATGTTTTAATTCGTTATGGATGAATTCTTGTTATTGATAAGAGCTTATAAATTATTTTAAGTTTTCAAATTATTTTACATTGATGAATGTCGTTGATGTGGTATGTATTAAATATGCACACAACATGCTCGACTAAATGTCATAAAATAAATTGACTAATTTTCTACTAATGTGTTTAAATCTTATCGATTTCAAGAAAATTCATACTAATCTTATTTGAAAAGCTCAATTGATAGCGAAAGAATAACTCTACTCGAATTCCCTTTCATTGCAATTTAATTATATTCTCTTCAAATTCATTTAAGTAATCTTGAAATCATAATTTAAGACTTGAATTTAGCAAATATTATTATACCAATAAATCCCTAGGAAGAATGACCCTGGATTATTTCTAGGCTATAACTTGACCCCTTTATACTTGGAGGGTAGATTTAACATCGAGTCAGGTATGCAATTCCTTCCATGTCAGAGTTACTGAAACTTATGCTGGCTGAAAATTCGAGTTCATGACTAGTCGACCAAACCTCCTGACTTCCCAATGCCCAAGCACAATTTTTCCTAGCATTGTTTGAATCACCCCAGAAGCTATACCTCCGACGATATAACTTATGGTACTAGCGAGCCTATTCTTCTCTTCTCCTTTCCCCTGATCTTTATCGTCCTTCTTCATTTAATGCCCTAGGAAGCCTCTTTTGATGAGGGCTTCTATCTCCTATTGGAGTATTCTGCATTCATCTATAGTATGACTTGGGATTTTGTGAAAGTCATAGTATTTATGGAAATTTCATTCATCGATCTTCCCCTTGATGGGCTCGGCCAATGCAAGTCTTCCCAACCTTTGATTTCCATGAGAATGTAAGACCGAGGTGCATTCAGTGGGGTGGAATTTTGATGCCCATAGCTATTCCCCTTTGTGTGAGACCGGGAAGAATTTCATCCATCCTCTTGCCTTGACCTCTTGTTCCCTTGCTTGACGGGTTCTGAAGATTGTACTGACGTGCCATGAACCTGATCCTATGCTCTTACCAAAAATAGCGTCTCTTCTATATTTATGTATTTTTCTGCCCTTATGAGGAGTTCAGTTTTGTTTGCAGACGGATTCTTAGATAAGGACATTCTGAATTCTTGACCTCGGATTGCTAGGGTTAGGACTGAAGTTGCCGATGCGATATGAAGATCGGGAATCTGAAGTCTTTCAGCGTTGAATCCGGTCATGAACTCTCATAGTGTTTCATTAGGTCCCTTTCCAAACTACATGAGGGAATTGATTGTCTTCTTAATCCTTTTGCTACTTGCAAATAAGGCCATGAATTTCTTAGTAAGATCGGAAAAGGAAGAGATTGACCCTATGGTATTGTAGAAAACCAATCTCGGGCATCGTTGGTTAAGGTTTGCAGGAAGGCCATGCATAGTATTTGGTCGGAAGCATTCTGCATGTCAATGACATCTGTGTAGGTATTTAGGTGGTTGTTGGGATCTGTAGTCCCATGGTACTCTTTTATCTGAGGAAACTTGAATATTTCTAGCAAAGGGAATGATGTAATTTCAGGGGTAAAAGGGGTTATTCTCGTGAAAGAAGTCCGACCTTGTGTATTTTTCCTTATCCTATCTGCTATTCATTCCAAATAATTTTGGAAATTTTCGATTGTGTCAAGTTAGAGGAAGCCTCGATTATGGGATGGGCCCCCGATTCCTAGGGAATTGATATCCACAGGGTTGACGGGCTTGTGGCCTTCCTTAGGAATCGCTCCCGGAGTGTTCAGGTTGGGCACTACTTGATGATTAGTCTGCTGTTGAAGAATTTGACTGAGTTCACGGAGCTGCTATTGAAGTTTGTTGAAAGCTTCTCAACTAACTGATTCATTATCTGGCATAATTTCTGGACGTTGTTCTTCCCCCCAACATCTTCAAAAGGTGTAGGATTCTCTCCTTCAGCCGAGGTATTGGCCAGAAGGGGTTGTCCTGTGGATGCGGAGGGACGAGCTTGACGTCTACTAACCATGGTTGGATTCAGATCCTTATCAGGTTATCGAATTGAGACCTTAAATCCATCTCCCGTTAATTTCATCGAATTTCGGATCGGGTTCGGATTAAAATCCGATCCATTGACAGCCCTAATATGGCCCAACCTTAGGGCCTATGAAGATTGAGATCCAGGAAGGTCGGGTATAAAGCCTAGGTCATAGGTCTTGTCAGGGAAGACCTGTGGTGTAATAGCCCATGATCCATGAGCTTTCCCTTAATTTAGGAATTAAGAAATTATACCGATCAGCTTGCATCCATATGAAGTCACTATCTAGAAATGGTTATTTAACGAAGTAAATAATTCATTATTTCAGAATATATTTTATTTAAGAATTTTGATATTTGGGCATTATTTAATTTTGTTTTGATCGACTTGTACTGGAAAAGAAATAGAAATTTTTGTTTTTATAAGGTCAGAATTATATATAATTTCATTAGATTAATAGGGTTGATGTGCACATGAGGATGAATGCCAACGCCAATACTAAAATGATCTCTCTTCTTATTTTATTTTTCTTGTTTATTCATTCTCTATGTATTTTTTTGATAATTGACTGTTGATGTTAACCTTTATTTCTTTTATCTTGTCGAATCTTGGAGCCTTACTTTTAATTGGCCTGGGAATTTTGAAATGGAAAAATATACAATTGGTGTTTATTTCCGAGTACAAAGTGTTTGGTGAAAACATAAATAAAATTTATTGGGCAATAATTTATGCCTCTGTTTGATTTTCATTATTTCAAAATTATGATTTTCTTTCTCATTTTTTCAACCATACATTTATCAATAAAATAATATTACATAAAAATTCAAAAAAATTCTCTACTTTTTAACCCCATATTCTCCTAAAGATCACTATTCAAAACTATAAAAACTCTTTTTAAACAACATCAAACGCACCCTATATTTAACTAAATGAAGTAGAATAAAATATGACCGATGCAAACCTTTGATCTTTTCTCCTTAGGACGATAATGACTCGACTGATATTGACGGTCTTCTGATACTCATCTTCAAATATTCAACGACCTCGACTCGTAATAGTAGAACTCCAGTTGCAAGTTCCCACAAACCTACTAATGTTTTGATCACTCTACATCCAAGGCTCAAGAATGCATTAAATAATAGTTGGGGATTGAAATGGATATTTAACAATAGTGCGAGAGACAAAGAATACTATTTGCAAGATAAAATCAGAATTGATTTTGGAATGAATCAAAATCCGAATATGGGGGTTAATTTGTAGAAGTTGAATCATTGTGTCAAAAAGATACAATTTCCAAAAAGGTGTGTCTTGAACGGATATAACATGTTCTAAACAGACAGCCAGAAATGTCACTTTCTACAAGGCAACGCCACATATCGAGCCTAGGAATTTTCGGGAGATAAAATAATATAATTAAATATTATTTGTCCCAAAAAAATAATACAAACTTGAGCTAAGTCAAATCAAAGATCATGCCCAGGCCCATGCCGAATTGGTCGGTTGATCAGATGGAGGCCGTGCAGGGGCTTTGGCTCAACCTACTAGCATGTAAGTCATCTGCCCTTCAACCACAATTAGTACCCTTTGAGGCCCAAACTCAAAATATTAAACCTTAACTTTATTCATTTTCTTCTAGCATTCCTATGTGGTACCAACACCTTTTTAATTTCCCACCAATTTATTTAGTCCATTTATTTCAACTTCAATTGGCTAATTTTAGCCTTAATTTCTCATTCACCTGAAATTTGTTTTGATAAAATAAATATACTATGTTAGTCTACTCACCAAGTAAAACCAGTGTTCTAAAACGCACGCACAGTGCGCGCCTCTCGAGCGTCGCTTTGGCGAAAAGCGCAAAAAACGCTTTTTAAAATTTTTTTATCTAAAAAGCGCTCGCGATGCGTGCATAGTGCGGGCGTAAGCGCGCCATATGCAGGCTTAAGCACGTCCGAAGCGCACAGCTACCCTTTTTTTTCTTTTTTTCTTTTTTTATTTTTTATACTTGTTCAAGTATGGGTAAAATTTAAATCAAATATCTAGGAATTGAAATACGCTTTTTAATGCTTACTCCCGCTTAAGCTTCAAAAGCTTGACTCTTGGACTCCACGCTTCGTCACGCTTCACGATTTTTAGAACACTGAGTAAAACACACGTGGCTAGAGAAATCTTTTGTCCAACTAGCAGGACCCACTCAAATATGTAGTCAAAGGTTGGTCAAACAAACTTTATTAAAATCAAATTTTCCAACAATCCCCACAAGAATAAAATTAATCAAACTGACTATGCATATATTGATAGAGATATCAAGTGGAAACTTATTCCATCGAGATAGGAACCTTATGAGTTTGAACCTTTCACTGTAGAATACTATCGAATTTACTTGGCTAATCAGCAAACACAATGTCTTGAACTGTCAGTTATAAGTGTAAACTAAGACAGTATCACCCGCAAATAACCTCACACTTGTATATGTCATCTCCTATTAAGAATATTTGCTATATCTACTTGGTTTTCCAAGATATAGGAAAAAAAAACATTTCCCTAAAACTTTCTACAGTTAGCACTCATTTTATCATAGGAATGTGTTAAACGACCAAAGTGCTCATTGAATATTCATACCTTAGTTGTCACATTAAACCAAGATCTTGAGATATTCAATCAGCAAGGTTGGGTTACCATTACAAAAATCCTTATGTTGCAGGCTTTAAGCTCATTCCCCTTGATAGACAGTATATTTGGTATCTTGGTAAGCCTTTAGTAAGCGGATCCAAAAGATTCTCCCTAGATTTTACATAATCTATGGAAATAACACCATTTGAGCTCAGCTGCTTAATCGTGTTATGTCTTCAATGAATGTGTCGAGACTTATCGTCATACATACTACTTTGTGCTCTTTTGATAATTGACTAACTATAACAATGTATGCTAATTGCTGGCAATGGTTTGAGTGAACATGAAATATCCTCTAAAAAGTTACCAAGTTATTCTGTTTTCTCTAGCTTTATCCAAAGCTAGGAACTCAGATTTCATTTTTGACCGAGCTTTACATGTTTGTTTTGAAGATGTCTATGATGCAGCCCCACATCAAACGATAAAGACATAATCACTAGTAGATTTTGAATCCTTTGTATCAGATATCCATTTTACATCATTGTATCCTTCTAATACAACTAGATATCTACTATAATGGAATCCAATATTAGATGTAAATCTTAGATCAAAATCCTTCCAATGATCATCACTCGGGTTACTTGCAAATCTACCAGGCTTGTTTACAGCATAAGCAATATTTTGTACGTGTGTAGTTCATAGTATACATTAGACTGTCTATGATCAATCTGATTCAAATGTAGACTTAAGTCTACTGGAGTTTCAGTTGGACTTTGATCATACACATTGAACTTCTTAAGTATAGTCTCAATGTAATGAGATTGAGATAGAGCAAGTCCCTCAGATGTTTTAAGAACTTTAATACCTAATATTACATCTTAAATACCAGTATCTTTCATATCAAAACGTTTTGTAAACATTTTCTTACTAGACATGATAATGTCATGATTGTTATCATAGGTAACATATCACCCACATGTAGACATGTAATGGCATAAGCGCTTGGTGTGTTTGTTTATATAAATACATTTATCACACTCGTTAATCTTAAAACTATTTGACAGCATAGTTTGTTAAATTCCTCAGGCTAATATTTTGGAGCTTGCTTTAGTCTGTATGATGACTTAAAAAGTCTACATACCTTCCTATCTAGGAGCAATGAACCCCATGGGTTGTTTCATATATATTTCTTATAGCTCACAATTAAGAAGTCTATTTTAACGCCCATCTGATGGATCTCTAAATTATGCAATGTTGCGATTACAATTAAAACTCCAATAGATGTTATCCTTGTCACATGTAAATATGTATAAAAAAATCAAGAACTTAAATCATTAGCTATCAATGTGGCCTTGTATATAGCAATAGATCCATTAGTCTTTAATTTTCTTTTGAAAATCAATTTACAAGCTAATGGTTTGTTACAAAGTAGGCGATCAACCAATTCTCATGTATGATTCTGCATAATAGTATCAATTTCATTATTGATAGCCTCTTTCTAGAATAGCAATTCTGGATTAGACATAACTTCATTGAATGTCTTAGGTTCATTTTCAAATAAATAAGTTAGAAAATCTGGACATACGTCTTGCTTCTTCATCACTTTGAAGATTATTAATTGTGGTAACATAAGTTTATTTTTTTGAACTTATATCTTTCATTTTCTTACAAGGAAAAATATACTAAAAGAATACACAATTCCTAGATTCAATGATGGTACTCTTATGTACATCTAAAATGTCCAACTTATGCTCGAGGAACTAATATGCACTACTATTATTAGCATATCCAATTAATATGCAATTGTAAAGTACAGGCATTACATTCATTTTGAATAGAGCATTGGCTAAGTATCCCTCCCCCCACAAACATGTCACTTCTTGTGAGTACAAATTTATCAAATTCAAATACTAGCCAAACTAATTTTACTTAGCAAAGCTCCATATACCATTTTCTTGCAAATGTCTGAAACTTGCAACACATCGATGATGGTTGCTTGTTTTCCCGAAGTCATCTTTAGCACTACCTTGCCAAGACCAACAACTTTTGATGTTGCAGAGTCCCATATACAATTGTTGTCCATTGGTAGAAGTGTAGGATGAAAATATCTCCCTATCAGTACAAACGTGAAGAGTAATGCTAGTGTCTACGAAACATTCTCTTAGATTGTCCACTATGTTTGCTCCAAAAAAAAAAAAAAGGTTGAGAGCATTAGTTCAGACAGGTCATTTGAAAATTTGTCTTCTTCGGTCAAGTGTAAATAGCCCTTTTTTGTATGCTTTTTATATCGGTGGTCCATAGCAATATGAACTTTCTTAACGTAGTTGTAGCCTCCTCTTTTTGAATTTTCGGCTTTACTATTTCGCTTGCCAATAACGAGGTGCTTCATTTTCTTGCTATTTTATGGCTCCACAAAATTGACTTTAGCCTTCACTTATAGCTTTCCAAATCTCTTCTTAGAGTGTTGATTATCTTCCTCAATCATCAATCTTACAATCTGATCTTCAACTCCAATTTCCTTGCATTTTTTTTCAGCTAGTTCTTGATCGTGCGGCATAAGGATGTGCGCGACGGTAATGCCAAAAAGAGATCAGAATTCTTTGGGTTTCACCCGCAATCGTGCGGTTATCCTGAAAGGTTTCGCTACTTTTTCATTCTATTTTCCGTTTTGGTTTATTATTTTTGAAAATTAGTTAGTGGCTAGACCTAGTTTATTTAAGTTTTTAGTTTATATTATCAATTTTTATCATTGTAAACATTAACTTAGATGATTATTGAGATTGAATTTGAGTGTTTTCTTAGAAAAGTGAGGGATTCCTTTTCTTGACAACCAGTCTAACTTATCAAAGGTTCTTGAAATCTTTGTGGCATTCAAACCCAACTTATCAAGGAATTGGACAATCTTTGTGGCATTTAACAACCTTGGTTCTTCATTCTGCATCGTTGATTCATCGCCTCGTGATTGTTGGGTCAAGATCCTATCGTCTAATATATCATTTCTTTTCCATTATTTTATTTCTTGGTTCTTGTTATTACTTTCGCTGAGTTTAGATCTTTTCTAGTTGTTTTCTTTGTTATTCTGTGTTCTTTGTCGTATTTCCCGAAAGGAATCGCATCTGGTGGTATCAGAGCTTGGATCTAAATTCAGTTCTTGATATTTCATAATTTTCTTGGTTTTCTTGTTCTTTGTGTTCTTCGTGCCTTCATAATTTTATATAATTTTGATCCATCTAAAAATCCTACATAAATTCAAACATTTTAATTTTAGTCAATTCTTATCCATATTGAATTCCATTTGTTTTTCCATATCGTGTGGAATTTTCGAGTAAAAAAACTCGTTGGAAAATTTCGGGAATATTCCTAAATTTTCTCAAATCTCAATTTTATTTGTCTTCTTCGTGTCTTCCATTATTTTTTTTCTAATTCTTGAATCTTTGATTGGTTCTTTGGGGTGCTTGAAAAGGGATTAAGAGTCATACACAAGCGAAAACAAATATGTAAGGAAAATTTTTATTTGATTTGTGAGAACTAACAATGTCTGACAGGCGGGGATCATCTTCTTCATTAGTTGATGATAACAAGGGAGTTGACAGGACGGAATCAGCAACTTCATCCATGAGTCACAACAAACACCATGAATGTATGAACAGGATGGGTAAAAATGATACAGGTGTAAATATAACCTTACAGGAGCAACTTGAGAGATTGATGATTATGATGGATAGGACTGATGAAAATATTGCCCAAATGTGAAGGGAGCGAACCCATACAAATCCTAGAGTTAGGAGAGGTGATGAGAGGGAGCATAGGAGGGGATGGGAAAGTGTTCATTAGTTAATGGCTAGTATGGGAAGAGGGAGTGAAAGGAGTGATAGGCATGAAAGGGGTCATAGAAGGAGACATGGGAATATGGATGAAGTGAATGATAATCTAGGAAGTATAAAAATGACCATACCACCTTTTCATGGGAGGAGTGACCCGAAGGCTTATTTTGATTGGGAGAAGAAAGTGGGGTTGATGTTTGAGTGCCATAATTATTCGGAGGAAAAGAAGATTAGATTGGTTGTGGTGGAGTTCACTGACTATGCAATAAATTGGTGGGATCAGTTAGTGATGAGTAGGAGAAGGATTGGTGTGAAAGACCCATGGATACATGGTGTGAGACGAAAGTCATCACGAGGAAGAGGTTTGTCCCAAGCTACTATCATATGGATATTTACCAAAGGTTGCAGAGGCTTATACAAGATTCTAGGAGTGTGGAGGAGTACCATAAGGACATGGAGGTAGCCATGTTTAGGGTCAATATTGTAGAGGATCGGGAGGCAACTAAGGCTAGGTTCTTGAGTGGGTTGAACCGGGATATTGCTAATGTGATTGAACTATAACACTATGTAGAGTTGGAAGACATGGTGCATATGACAATGAATGTCGAAAGGAAACTAAAATGAAATGGGGCAGCAAGACATTCACCTGGATCATATCCTATATCACAACCAAGGTGGGAACACAATGATGATCATGTCCTAAAAGGGAGGGAGGAGCCTACAACAAAAGGTAAAAATATTTCTGATAAAACAAACCTTCTAGGGATAGGAATATTAAATGCTTTAAGTGTTTAGGTTCAGATCATATAGCATCTCAATGCCCAAATAAACTGGTGATGATTATGCGTGATAGTGGGAAAATTAGTTCTGATGATGAATTTAAAGGGATGCCTAAATTAGTAGATATTCTAGCTAGTAGTAGTGATGAACAAGGATTGACTTATGTTGTGAAGGGCTCACTTATCAATAGACGTGTTCTAAGTTTTAGAGCTAAAGTAGTTGAAATTGATGAACAAAGGGACAACCTATTTCACACTAGGTGTTTGGTGGGTAAAAATTTTTGTGGGATGGTGATTGATGGGGGGTTGTACTAATGTAGTTAGTGTAATGTTGGTTGAAAAATTGGGATTGCTTAAGGCGAAACATCCTAATCCTTATAAATTACAATGGTTGACCCAGTCGGGGGAAATTAAGGTGAAAAAGCTGGTTAGGATCAATTTTATCATTGGGGGTTACAAGGATGAGGTGGTTTGTGATGTAGTGCCTATGCATGTTGGGCATATTTTGCTGGGAAGGCCTTGGAAACATGATAGAAAGGTGGTGCATGATGGATTTAAAAATCATTATTCCTTTGTGAATGGTGGAAAAAATATCACTCTTGCTCCTTTATTACCTAAAAAGGTCCAAGAGGATCGATTGAAAATAAAAAAGTGAGTTTGAGGGGAAAAATAAGAGAGTTGAGGCCACGACATCAAAAAAAGGAGAGAAAGTGAAAATTGAAAATAAGAGGGTTGAGGTCATGACCTCAGAAAAAGGAGAGCATGAGTGCAAAGAGAAAAAGAAAAGAGTCCACCCATAAAATAAGTTTTTTTGCACAAAGGTTAATGTACAAGAATTCATGCCTTGCACTTATCCAATCTAACAAACCCCTCCCTAGTTTGGTTAATTCTATTTTGCAGGTACCAGAATTAAATCATAAATCTAAAGTTGAGAAGAAAGTTACTTGCAAGGAAGAACAACCCAAAAGTTCAAAGGACAACCCCAAGCACAAGCCTGTGCCAATAGCCAACAATTGCAAGAGTTACATGAAGAACTGGCAAGTTGCAAATTCGAGGTCGAAATCCTTTCAAGAGAGGAGGGATGATATAATCCAAGGTAAGAGATCAAAGGAGAAATCAAGCTACAACCGATGCAATGAAAATCTACACGGGAAAATGAGCATTTTTCGTGTTGGGCTCGAGTCAAGAAGCCACATGATTGCGTGGCATAAGGATCCGTGCGATAGTGCAGAAACACCAAAAAGAGACCAGAATGTTTTGGGCTTAACCATACGATTGCTATCGTGCGGAAACACCAAAAAGAGACCAGAATATTTTGGGCTTAACCATGCGATCGCGTAGGGTATAATCATGCGATTGCACGGTTAGCCACTGAAGGGTTTCTCGACGTTTTTATACTTTTTTCATTTTGGTTTAGTATTCATGAAAATAAGAGCCCATTAGAGTCTAGACCTAGTTTATTTCAATATTTAGTTTATATTAACAATTTTTATCATTGTAAACATTAACGTGGATGATTATTGAGATTGAATTTGAGTGTTTTCTTAGAAAAGTGAGAGATTCCTTTTCTTGACAACCAATCGAACTTATCAAAGGTTCTTGAAATCTTCGTGGCTTTCCAACCCGAACTTATCAAGGAATTGGACAATCCTTGTGGCATTCAATAACCTTGGTTCTTCATTCCACATCATTGATTCCTCGCGTCGTAATTGTTGGGTCAAGGTCCTATCATCTAATCTATCTTTTTTCTTTTCCATTATTTTATTTCTTGGTTATTGTTATTACTTTTGCTGAATTTAGATCTTTCCTAGTTGTTTTTCATTGTTATTACGAATTCTTCGCCGCTTTTCCCAAAAGGAATCACATCAGTTGGAATTTATCAACACGAATTTCTTCAACACGACATCTTCTATTTTGCACTTCTTTTTCAAGGATTTCCAAAGTAGTTTAGCTATCTTGAACGAATTGTATACGCTGTATAATGTGTTGTTGAGATAGTTGAGGATGTAATTTTTGCAAAGAAAGTTATTGTGTCTCCATGCATCGAACCCGCTCGTAGCTGAGAATTTGTTTCATCCTCAGCAACAACTGGAGCATCTTAACTCGAGAGTTTTGTCAAATTCGGAATTTCTGTGGTTTCTCTCCTTGAGCATTGTTAGGAGTTCGATAGTTGTTGAATTATTTGCCATTATCTAATAAAATTCAAAATATAGATTAGCAAATAAATAATAGAATTATCATCTTAAAATTGTTTTGTAAAACTAGTAATAAAATCTACCTTGTAATAATTTATATTCAAAAAGCACTTTTATATGTAAGTGAAAATTTGGACATAGTTTCAATGCATAGAATTAGCAAAATGAAAAAGAATGAAACATGGATAAGACAAGAGTTCGAATCTTTCTCCTTAAGATGATAATGCCCCCACACTGTTGCTTACAATCTTTCGACACTCGTCTCCTAAGATACAACAACCTTGACTCATAATAGTAGCTCTCCAAATTAAAAGTCCTACCAAACCTACTAATGTTTTGATCTCTCTACACCTGAAGAGGATAGGGATTGCAAGAAAATAATATTCAAGAGTGAAATTGATATTTTGAAATAGCGCAGAAGATGAAGGAATATTATTTGCAGGATAAATCTGAGTTTATTTGGAATGAGTTAAAATTCAAATATGGGGATCAATTTATAGAACATGAAAGGTTATGTCCAAAGGAGTTGTGTGTTGAACAAGAACAACGTGTTACAAATTTCGTTTAGATAGCCAAATCATCATTTTCTAGAAGGAGGCGCCACATGATGCCAGGAATTTTCAGATGATTAAAAATGTAAATAAATATTATTTGTCAAAAAGTATTAATAACTTGGGGCCAAGTTCAGACCCAAGCCCATGAATCATGACCTATGACCGTGCCCGTGTTGAGCCGACCAGCTAGTCATTGGCAGTGCTTATGTGGGCTTTGGCTCAACCTACTAGTATGTAGGTCATCTCCCCTTCAAACACTATTGGTACCCTTTGAGGCCCAAGGCCAAAATTCCAAATCTTAGCTTTATAAAGAGATTCTTTTTCTACAAAAAATGGAGCCACCACAACAAAAACCACCCGTCCTAGAAGCGTCACCGCAAGAAAAAACCATCCACGTCGGCGATTTCCTCCCTCCAAAAATCCACTTCCATCAATTCCAACAAAAACAACAAAAATAATACCTAAACGCTGGGCAAGCAACCTAATGTCTCCAATACACCTTTCAAATTTTTTTGATAACGAGACTTACACCATTAGATTTAGAGCCATATAGATAGTATCAATTTCAAAAAATCAAGAGGGGAACTCTGCATTGGAATCATTCCTTATGCACCCAAATCGAGGAAATATTCCAAATCTCTTAGAATCAAGCATTGGAACCACCACCAATTATATTAGAAGCATAAAAATGCTAGTATCGTCTCCCATAAGCTCGATTCTACCCAAAGTTCTACTTTGGAAGTTCAGACGTTGTCAATGGTCAGAACATCAATGGACCAAACCTTGACTTTCGATCGATTGAACCTCAACTTCTTGCTGAACAATCATCGTCACGGTAGACCGATCTAATCTGGTTCAGCTCCAACTGCTCCTGCTTTGCAGCTTGCTTATTTCAAGCCAAAAGGTCTTATACTTTTACGTTATCTATAGGGCCTACAATACAAGTTCACACTTGTTGGAAAACTCCCTCATCATAAGCCCCCCATCACCAAAGTATGTGATAGTTTCATAAGTTCTGATTTCACGGTGATTTCAGTATTGGGCTTGTTGATGCACACCACATATTGATCCACTTGACTCATGAGGATGATTATGTACGGTTGTTCCTTAAGCTAGCTTGGTTTATTGAGGGATGTCCCATGAGGGCCATCAAGTGGAAACCAAGTTTTACCCTAGAGCATGAGCCTCCCATTGTCACCATATAAGTATCCTTTCTACTACTGCCTATTCAATTTAGAGCTAAGGGATTCCTATTTGGACTTTCTCAAGCAATTGGGACCCCACTTCCTATTGATAAGGACACCACAGACCTGCGTCGACCTAGTGAAGCTCGGGTATGCATTGAGGCCGATTTAGAATATGAGATTTCAAAACGTCTTCGAATTGAGAGACAGAAGTACCCCGGTTATTGGCAACCAGTTGTATATGACAAGAAGTTGGATTTCTATGTATGACTAGTGTCAGATTGGGAGACTAGCTGCCTCAGCACCTACTATGTTTGCACCACCACCACCTACTACTACTGCAATAGCTATAGTACCACCAGCTATACCGAAGAAGAAGAAGAAGAAGAAGAAGAAGAAGAAGAAGAAGAAGAAGAAGTGGGTTCCTATTACAGCAGTTCCTCCTATATTTTCCAGTACTTCTACTGCAGTTCCTTGAGTCACACAGATTGCTCTACTAGTGACAGAGATTGTCCCTTTCTCTAATAAGACATTGAGCTTACTCCAGAGGCACCTCCTACAGTCTCTACGCTGACTCTACAGGTTCATATTTACGTACCTCATATCTCTACCACTCATAACCTACTACTATTGTACCTGCTATGGAGGTGCCACCTACAATTTCATACACTAGTACCCCTCCATCTGATGGCATACAATGACTACCTAGTCATCATAGGGGTCAGGTAATATAGGGACAGTGTCACAGGTTCTTATATAGGGTATTGTGGAAGAGATAGGTACAGAACGGTATGGGGTTAAACAACTATTTGTAGATCACTTCAAGGATATGCATCGCGTGAAGGTCACATCTATTATGAGATTTTCCATTGAGGACTTGGTCATCAAACTATTTGGTGGTGGGATAGTCCCCAATCCCTCTGGCTATGACTTCCACACCTTCATCTATTCTTATCACGAGTTAGTTTAAGGTGAAGGCACAAATCCAGAGTGTCATTTACGGGATGGTCTAGGAGAATACATGCAAAAAACAGAGATAGACTTACCATCAGCTACTAGAGCAGCTACACTTAGATCATGCACACTAGTCACCTCCCCTTCAATGGCTCAGCTATATCACCAGTAAGCATATACTTGTGACCACAGACAACTAATTTTTTTCCATTCATGTGGACCATGGGTGGGTGACCCACTGGACCCCAGAGGGGCTCCTCCCAAGATGTTCTTCTCTAGGGAGCAACCTAGCATACACAGACTACATAGACTACTATGATCAGGACATGTTCTAGAGTATGCGCATGACCAAGTCTATGTCACACATGAGGATCAAGCCCTATGAGTACCCATAAGATTTTTCACTTTTTATTATTAAGGCTTTCAGTTACGCTTCATATTTCTATAGTCGTGATTTAACCAGGTTTATGTCACACGTGAGGATCAAGCCCTGTGAGTACCCATAAGATTTTTCACTTTTTATTATTAAGGCTTTCAGTTACGCTTGATATTTCTATAGTCGTGCTTTAACTTTGCTGGAGGTCAGGTATATATCCTTTTATTTGTTTCTTTCATTTTTATGTTATAAAATAAGCCACACTCATGGTATTTGCATAAAAAAGTGACTCTTCTTCAAACTTTCCTATGTGGGATTGACACTTTTCCAATTTCTCACCCATTTATTTTTCCATTTATTTCAACTTCATGTGGCTACTTTTGAACTTAATTTCTCATTTACTCGAAATTGGTTTTGAGAAAATAAATATACTACGTTAATCTACTCGTGGAGCAGAACATATTTATTCAATTAAAGATTTTGCCTGACTTGTGAGGCCCACTCAAATAATTTGTCAAAATATGGTCTCACAAACTTTATTAAAACCCATTTTTTAAGAAAAATTGATTTATTTTTTTATTTTTTTTATAATTTTACAATCACAAAATATCTAAATATACGTTGAATTGTCACTTGATCATTGTAAAACATGCTACACTTAAATATTGTTGAGAATTTGAAAAAAACTACAATTTGAAACTAGAAGTTTTATTCATTGAAAGCTTAAGAAAAAGATTACAAACTTGTGCTATATATAGAGAGAATTAAAACTAGAAGAACCTGGAAGGAACTAGATGAAGCTAGAAGAAAAGGAAAACAACCTGATGAATGATGATATAAGCACATAAGTAAATCTAACAAACTGAAAATTGAATTAGAAACAGAAGTGGGAATGAAACTGATTCTGGCGCATTCTAGTTCTTTCTAGTTCAACTGAGATCGTCCAGCATATACTTCAATCATCCAAACTAATTTCGTCCAACATATACTTCAAGCATCCAATTCTTCATCTTGTTCTGATATAATATATATTTCTTCATCCCCTCTCAAGTTGGAGTGATAAGTGTTATATTAACGTTTATTTGATGCACTTATATCCTTAAATAAGCAATAATGTGATTCTATCTAAGTGTTATTAATGCATTTTATGTTTTATATTGCATAGGATCATAAAAGAAGAGAAAAGAAGAAAAAAGGATCAAAATGCACTCAAAACTGAAGTCTGGGGACTTTCATGCAAATAAAGTTACGGCCGTAAGAAAATAAGGTTACGGCCGTAAGAAAATAAGGTTACGGCCGTGAAAGTGTCGTGAAGCAAAGTGAAATTAAGCAGAGACTTAGTTACGGCCGTAAAGGTAAAGTTACGGCCGTTACCATCTAAAAGAAAGAAATCAGCAGAGACTTAGTTACGGCCGTAAATTTATATGTCACGGCCGTAAATTTATATGTCACGGCTGTAAATGGATATGTCACGGCCGTAATGTCAACTTTGGAAAATACGCAGAAACTCAATTACGGCCGTAAATGGAAAATTACGGCCGTAAATCTTCAAGTCAAGAATTTCCTTATTTCAATTCTTTCCATAATTTGGGATTTCTTGATGCCAAAGCTAGGGCACGAAAATTGAAGTTATAAATAGGGAAGTTCATGACAAAAAAAAGGGAGATTTTATTTTTTTTAAGAGCCACCAGTATCAAGGTTTGAAAAGAAGAAATCCGAGGCAAAAATCAAGGTGAATCAAGACAATATTTTTGGGGAATTCTTCATGGCAATGCGTGGCTAGTCTTCTCAACCTAGTTCAAGGGGGACGTTGTGTTCATATTATTTTATTATTCATTCCTTAAACTCGTAACGTAGTTCTTGTTTCTAATGTTTTATTTATTGGATTTTTCATGAACATTAATTTCGTCAAGACAATTTATTAATTGATTAAGGCCTTGTCTTTTAATTATTGTGTTGATGTTTGCTAATTTGGGTAATTGGATTCGTATTTGTCTTGTTATCCAAATCATAGTAGCAATTGGTAATTTTATATTTCCATATGAAAATCCAATCTAGATTAATCAATTCGAGCATATGTAATTGATAATTTAGTTCACCTAACTCTTCTTGTTTTCACATAGTTAATGAATTAAATCTAGGGAGCTTATCCTAGGTTGTTCATTCACTCTAAATTAGTTGGAGAACTAATTCTAATTGATTATTATTAAGGAAGAATTGGATTAATTAGAGCTTTTTGATTATTCCGGGTGATAAATAAAACAAAGGAAATAGTACATGCGTTGCTTGGGGAATGACAATATTATGATAGGGCACAACCGAACCTGAGAACTAGGATCCTTTATTAATTGATTTTTATTCCAGCTATTTTACATCTTTATTTGATCATTTAGATTAATTGCAATTTTCAACTCAAAACCCCCCTTATAATTCTAATTGACATGGCATTAAATTAGTTCACGTTCCTCGTGGGATCGACCCTTGCTTCCACTGCTATATTCTTAGTAATAGTGAACAAGGAATTTAATTATTATTTTGGTGCATTACGACACGCATCAAATTTTTGGCGCCGTTGCCGGGGAACGGTTAACCAATTTTCTGTTTAATCAATTAGAATTTTATTTTCTGCATTTTTGTTTATTTATTTTTATTTTCGATAAAAAAAAAAAAAAGAAAAAAAAAATTTTGATTGAAATTCCGAAAATTTTATTTATTTATTCATTTATTTATATGCATAAAACTCGATCCACTAATCCTGAACATTTCTTATTTGATCCAGAAATCGAGCGAACTTTTCGACAGCGAAGAAGGGAAGCACTAGAACAAATGGCAGCAAATAACCTCAACAACAGGACACTTAAACAATTGGCCACTCCAGATGTCGCTCAACAGCCACTCTGTATCACTTTTCCGACAGTGGAGGAGGGAAAAACTTTTGAACTCAAATCTGGACTCATTCACTTGTTGCCAACTTTTCGAGGACATGCTGGTGAAGACCCTTACAGGCATCTCAAGGAATTCCACGTGGTTTGTGACAGTATGAGACCCACTGGTATCACCGAGGAACAAATTAAAATGAGAGCCTTTCCATTCTCGTTAAAGGATGCCGCTACTGATTGGCTATACTGTTTACCATCCGGATCAGTCACCACCTGGAATGACATGAAGAGGCTATTTTTGGAAAAATATTTTCCTGCTTCTCGGGCTGGAACAATCCGGAAGGAAATTTGCGGGGTTCGTCAAAACAATGGTGAATCGCTGTATCAATATTGGGAGCGCTTCAAGAAGCTCATCTCGAGCTGCCCCCATCATCAAATTAGCGAACAACTACTGGTGCAATATTTCTACGAAGGACTACTACCAATGGACAGAAGTATGATAGATGCCGCAAGTGGAGGTGCCTTAATGGACAAAACACCGGAACAGGCTCGGGCTTTGATTTCCAACATGGCTGAAAACACTCAGCAATTTAACCCAACCCGAGACATGCAAGTTCGCCGCGTGAACGAGGTAAGTAGTTCCAATATAGAAAGTCAACTGTTTGAACTAACAAATCTCGTTAAACAACTTGCTGTAGGAAGTGCACAACAAGTCAAAGCATGCGGGATATGTGCTAACTTCGGACATGCAACGGATGCGTGCCCGGTGCTCCAAGAGGAAAACAGTGAACAAGTGAACGCTGCTGGAGGCTTCCCATTTCAAAAACAACAATACAATCCGTACTCAAACACTTACAATCCTGGCTGGAGGGACCACCCGAACTTGAGCTATGGAAATAACAAACCTCCGGGTTTCGTCTCCAACAAGCCTCAAGGGAATTTTCAACAACAAGGAAATTTCCATCCACAGGGACAATATCAGCAAAAGCCACAATCATCAGGTATGTCTCTCGAAGAAATGATGAAAACTTTGGCCACTAACACTCTACAATTTCAACAGGATGCCAAATCCAGCATTCAAAACCTGGAAAATCAAATGAGTCAAATGGCCACAACTATCAATAGATTGGAAGCACAAACAGGAGGAAAGTTGCCATCTCAACCCGAGGTGAATCCGAAGAATGTAAGTGCAATTACTCTTCGAAGTGGAAAAGAAATTGAGGCGCCACAATCAAAGCCAACCGCGAGTGAAGAGGAGGAGCTTGAAGAAAAAGAAGTCGAAAAGAAAAATAGCATTCCACAAAACTCTCAGGTAAAAACCGAACCTAGTGTGAATGCGAAACTAACTCCACCGCCTTTTCCGAGCAGGTTCGCAAAGGCGACTAAGGAAAGCAAGGAGAGGGAAATTCTGGAAATGTTTAGGAAGGTGGAAATCAACATTCCACTGTTGGATGCAATCAAGCAAGTGCCCTGATACGCGAAGTTCTTAAAGGAGCTGTGCACCAACAAACGGAAGTTGATGGGAAATGAAATGGTAAGAATGGGGGAAAATGTGTCAGCACTCTTCCAAAGGAAACTGCCCCCAAAATGCAAGGACCCAGGTATGTTCACTATACCATGCCAAATAGGTAACACTAAGCTGGATCGTGCATTAATAGATTTAGGTGCATCTATAAATGTAATGCCTAGGTCTACCTACAATGCCTTAAAACTTGCTAATATGACTGAAACAAATGTGATTGTTCAACTAGCCGACCGTTCAAATGCTTATCCGGATGGGGTAGTTGAAGATGTTTTAGTGCAAGTAGGGAACCTAGTATTTCCTGCAGACTTTTATGTCCTGGACATGAACGACGACCATTCCCCTAATTCCACCCCTATTTTGCTAGGAAGACCCTTTTTATGGACTTCTCAAACTACTATCGATGTTAGGAAGGGGGTATTAACTATGGAATTTGATGGGGAGGTGGTGCAATTTAACATTTATGATGCAATAAAACACCCGAATGATATTTATGCTGCATATTCTATTGACATAATTACCCCTACTGTGCAGAAAGTGTTTGAACTAAATTGCAGGGACGAACTAGAAACAGCTATTTCTGAATCATTGAGTCAAATTGATGACGATGATGTGGGGATGAGCAGGGAACTGCAAAATGAAATCATTGCACTTAACTCGTTGGAACCCGTGCCGCACAGGTACACTATTAAAACAATCCAATTGACAGACTATCCTAACAAATTGCTACCCTCTGTCTTGCAGGCACCCGTAGTGGAAATGAAAACCCTACCAGCCCATTTGAAGTATGCATTTCTTGGCGATGGAGAAACACTCCCGGTAATCATTTCATCCAACCTCACCAAATTGGAAGAAGATAAGCTGGTTCGGGTTCTTCGGGAGCATAAAGAAGCAATTGGATGGACAATTGCAGATATCAAAGGAATCAGTCCATCGATCTGTATGCACCGGATATTGCTTGAGGAAGGAGCTCAACCATCAAGACAAGCTCAACGAAGACTCAATCTGGCAATGATGGACGTGGTGAAAAAGGAGATCTTAAAGCTGTTGGGAGCAGGAATGATTTACCCAATTTCAGACAGCAAATGGATCAGTCCAGTGCAAGTGGTGCCCAAGAAATTTGGAGTGACAGTGGTGGAAAACAAAGATGGCTAGCTTGTACCAACTAGGGTGCAATCCGGGTATCGAGTGTGCATCGACTATAGGAAGGTAAATGCCGACACTCGAAAAGATCATTTTCCCCTTCCCTTTATCGATCAAATGTTAGAAAAATTAGCGGGTCATTCCCATTATTGTTTCTTAGATGGTTTTTCTGGTTATTTTCAAATTGCCATAACACCCGAGGATCAAGAAAAAACCACATTTACTTGTCCATTTGGCACTTATGCATATAGGCGCATGCCTTTTGGTTTGTGTAATGCTCCTGCGACATTTCAACGTTGTATGATGAGCATTTTTTCTGAATACATAGGAAAAATTATTGAAGTGTTCATGGACGACTTTAGTGTGTGGGGTGATTCATTCGATGCATGTCTAGATAATCTAACTTTGATTTTAAAACGATGCATTGACACTAACTTGGTCTTAAACTGGGAAAAATGTCATTTTATGGTAGATCAAGGGATAGTGTTGGGTCATATAGTGTCCATAAAAGGAATAGAAGTCGATAAGGCTAAGGTAGACCTCATATCTGCATTACCTTACCCCGCAAATGTGCGGGATATACGATCTTTTCTTGGCCACGCAGGTTTTTATCGCAGGTTCATAAAAGACTTCTCAAAAATTGCATCCCCACTGTGCAATTTGTTGCAAAACGACGTGCCATTTGAGTTCAATGATCTGTGCAAAAAGGCCTTTAACCAATTAAAGGAGCGGTTGACTACACCACCCATTATCCAACCACCTAACTGGGATCTTCCATTCGAAATAATGTGCGATGCCAGTGACTATGCCGTGGGGGCGGTTTTAGGACAACGGGTCGGGAGAGCAGCCCATGTGGTCTACTATGCTTCTCGAACATTGAATCAGGCCCAATCAAACTATACCACTACTGAAAAGGAACTTTTATCTGTGGTTTTTGCTTTAGAAAAATTTCGATCATATTTATTGGGTTCTAAAGTTATTATTTTTACAGATCATGCAGCTTTGAGACACTTATTTGTGAAAAAGGATGCAAAACCGAGAATCATCCGATGGATACTCTTACTACAAGAGTTTGACTTGGAAATAAAGGATAAAGCAGGATCGGAAAATGTAGTGGCCGACCATCTTAGCAGGGTAGTGAGAGCCGAGGACGACCTACCCCTGCGTGAAGCTTTTCCGGACGAAAGCTTATTCGCGACTGAAGCGAACCTCCCATGGTATGCTGACCTAGTAAATTATATAACTTCTAAACTAATGCCAACCCATTTTTCGCAGGCAAAGAAGCATAAAATGAGGAGTGACGCCAAATACTACATTTGGGATGATCCATACTTGTGGAAGAGATGCCCCGATCAAATCATTCGGAGGTGCGTACCCGGATCAGAACACAAATCAATCCTTACCTTCTGCCATTCCTACGCATGTGGGGGCCACTTTGGACCAAGAAGGACCGCACAAAAGGTATTGGATAGTGGTTTCTTTTGGCCTACCATATTCAAAGACGCTTACATATTCTGTAAGTCTTGCGACAATTGCCAAAGATCAGGTAATCTATCCCAACGAGATCAGATGCCCCAAAATCCCATAATTGTATGTGAAATTTTTGATGTTTGGGGCATTGACTTCATGGGTCCCTTTCCCCCATCTTTTGGTTGCAATTACATTTTGTTAGCTGTTGATTATGTTTCCAAATGGGTGGAAGCCAAAGCCACCCGTACTAATGACTCTAAGGTTGTTGCAGATTTTGTAAAGGCTAACATTTTTAGCAGGTTCGGTATACCTCGGGCAATGATCAGTGACAGGGGAACACACTTTTGCAACCGCACCATTGAGGCACTACTAAAGAAATATGGTGTGTTGCACCGAGTATCCACCGCATATCACCCCCAAACCAGTGGGCAGGCAGAAATTTCAAATAGGGAGGTTAAGTCTATACTCGAGAAAACAGTTCGGCCAGACCGCAAGGATTGGAGTATCAGACTGGAAGATGCATTATGGGCTTATAGAACCGCTTACAAGACGCCGATTGGTATGTCCCCATTCCGATTGGTGTTTGGAAAACCGTGCCACCTACCTGTGGAACTCGAGCACAAAGCTTACTGGGCTATTAAGCAATGTAACATGGACTGGGGAGTAGCGGGAGATCATAGGAAGCTTCAATTGCAAGAACTCGATGAGATTCGAAATGAAGCCTACGAGAATGCCATGATTTATAAAGATCGGACCAAAGCCTTCCATGATCAACGCATTCCTCGAAAAAGTTTTAGTGAGGGCCAGAAAGTTCTTTTGTTTCACTCTCGGCTCAAGCTTCATCCAGGTAAGCTTCGTTCTCGTTGGGTTGGACCTTTTGTCATTATTAATGTTTCTTCCCATGGTGCAGTCGAGATCAAAAGCTTGAAAACTGATAAAACGTTCAAGGTTAATGGACACCGCCTCAAGCCCTACTATGAGGGGTTCCAAACTGAGAACTTGGAGGTGATTGCAATGGAAAACGCCAACAACGAGCAATAGTCTCGCGCGGACTCCGTCGAGCCAACGACAGTAAACAAAGGCGCTGCTCGGGAGGCAACTCGAGAGGAGAGTTTCTCTATCTCCTCAACTTTTTATTTTCGTATTTTCATTTTAGTTTCTCTAGTCATTTCAAAAATAAATAAATAAATAAATAAATCCCCAAAAATATCAGAGACCACCTTACGGCCGTAAGACACACCTTTACGGCCGTAATTAATTTTTGACAATTTTTTTTTTTTTCAGAGAGCACATTACGGCCGTAATCCATTTCTTTACGGCCGTAATTGATTTTTTTAAAAAAAGTTTCAGAGGCCTGTTTACGGCCGCAAACCACCTCGTTACGGCCGTAAATCCGGCGGTTTCAGTTTTTTTAAACACAGAAACAATACATGGCATCTTCCATTTCACCCACATCATTCCATTTTTACCTTACTCTTCTCATCATCTCGCGCATTATCCTCCGATTCAAGTTCACATTTTAAGGGTTTCTCCTTTATATAACACATCACATCCTCTTCCTCTTCGTAAGAATTGAACGGTATGCCTCTCCTTCCCCTTCCCCTTTCTCTTTCTTCTTTGGCATGAGTTGTGTCTTTTTACGTTGGGTTCTCGAATTTTCCTTTCTCATACTTTGATATGCATTGTCGATTGTGTGACTGTGTTTTGGGGCACTTTGATTTTACTTATTTCACTACCATGGCATCATTTCCAAATAGCAATCCATGTGTTCGATAATATGCCTAGGAGAGTTTGCCGTGTTTGTTGCCGTATAATTTCGACTCCAATCTCCCTATTGTGTTTGTTTAAGCGTATAATTGTAATGGTGGGAGTTCATTTGCAGGGGTTGAGTGATATGGAACCTTGTTGCATGCATAGTATAAATAGCTAATCCCTCTTTGCTCTATATATATATATATATATATATATATATATATATATATATATATATATATATATATATATGTCTTAAGGGTTAGTCATGTTTTGGACTCCAACTTGTGGCTCCACATTAGCCGAGGGTGTGACTCTACTTCTTTGTTTTGGGTTGTCATGATGGAAATTGTCGCTTGGCTTTGACGATCATCGCTTCACCGTGTTTTTGCCGTGTGTCTTCTAGGAGAATTTGGTTAGAATTTGGCCCTTTTGCCAATTTTTATTCGTGTCTCCGCGGCTTAATCGGGTGATCGCTCCTCATGATCCTTGCTTTACTTTTCAACATGGCCTATATATGTGCATTATGTTTCTTCATGCTGCTTTGTTTCTCGACTAATCTCCTCGCTTCTTTCACAGGATTTACTATGGCTCCACCGACAAAGAAAGGAAAGCAAGTGGCAGGGGAATCCTCGGCTGTGCCCCGCCAGGAGAAGACCCAGTCTAAGCTATGCATAAAGGAGCGGCTATTCCTCCCAGAAGACTTTCAGGAATGGAGGAGCGCTGACACCGTCATTGCCCCGCGACGATTTTGGGCCCGCTTCGTTGAATTCGGGTGGGTCAAATTCGTGAGTGATCTACCATTTGGGAACCCCCCGCTGGTGTACAAATTCTACACCCAGTTCAACAAGGAAATTGGTGACGAGGGTTCCCTGGACTTTCACCACACTAGAGTTGCGGGAAAGAGAATCAAATTTGATAAGGATGTGGTGGAACACCACTTGGGAATAAATAGCACTGGGTCGGTCCCCATGTCGTCTAATGCGGGTATTTTCTTTCCGGACCAAGAGGTGCTCCGTTGGGCTTTGAAGCCTGAACTCCATGACTCCTTGAATGTCATCCTTCCGCATTACAAGAATCGGGATCTACAGCGGGACGCCTGGTACCTGCACCAGTGGGGGTCGGGGAGTCTCTTCCCATCCACTAGACTCACTACAGTATCTGTTCGCTACCTCCGGGTCTACTACGCCATCACCATGGGAATCAAGTTTGACTTGGGGCAGCACATCTTTGATACGATTTCTACATACGCCAGCTTGATACCGCAGAAGCGAGGTATGCCATTCCCTTGTTTAATCACCGCCTTATGCCGGGCTCAAAGAGTTCCCGCTGCAGTTAGTGACGACACCTTGGGGCATGGGAATCGCCTCACGAAGGCGAGTTTGGAGAATGCTCGCAGGCAGATCATCGCGAAGCGAGGTCACGGTGATGATGAATCAGGGGACTCCGATGATGATCAGGGCGCCGAGGAGCCCGCAGCACGGGAAGCGCCACAACAGCCAAATGCTCCTACCCCTTTTGAGCTTCAGATGCTAGGCATGATGCAAGCTTTCCAAACCCAGCTGAATGCTATGCAAGAAGATCAGCAGCTTCTACTGGAGGAGCAGAGGGCCATTCGGGAACAGATTCGGCATTTGCAGAGAGCTCGAGACGATCAACCTCCACAATAGACCGAGGGAGTTCCTTCTTTTTTTTTCCCTTTTATTGTTTTCCCTTTTATTGTTGTCCTTTTCAATGAGGACATTGAATTGTCTAAGTGGGGGGGGATTGACTTGATTGTAAGCTTATCTAATTTATTTTCTCTCTGTAATCGAATCTTTTAATTTCATTTTGACCTTGTCATCTGCCCTTGCTACCTATCTATGCTAGTTTGGTCCTCCTTTATTTACACTGGTTGGATAGGAAGCAACCCACTTATCATAATTTTTGAACCACCAACTCCTAAATTGCATAATTGGACATGAATTGAGCACGTAGAGATGAATTTTCCAATACTTTCCGAATAAGTTTGAAAATGGGGACAAATTGCCATATCTCTGCAACCTAGTAGATTCAAACCCAAATTTGATATGACTGATAACTACCCCGAGTAAAGAGATTCACCCTTTGGCCACTAGATTATTTTGCATTTTTCAATCCGACCCTAAGACCGAGCAATGACCAAAACTCATAATTGGATGGGAGGCACACATATGAACCATAATTTGTGAGCTTTTGAGCCTATGAGCTACTTTTACTCTTTATATAAAGCTCTTATTATTTTTTTTTTTTATGTGTGTCCTGCATGGTTGATTTGTTCTTGGATATGCTTTTGTGTACATGCCGTAGTAGCTTCTTGGCTCGAGTGCAGAATATAGTAAAGGCAATAGGACGAACCAAATTTGGCCTTCTAAATAAGCCTACCATTGTATATTTACCAATAGAAGACCCTTTGAGCCTTAGCCTTTCTTTGGAATATTAATACCACACTACAAGCCACAAACACCCATTCTTTCATGTTATCCTTTTTCTTGAACCTATGGAGAATGGATTCACAAGCTTGTGTTGGTTGAGAAGTTTGAGGTGGATTAAGTTTCAAAATGGAAATTCGATCTTGTGTCATTGGGGGTTGTGGGGTGATCTGACCAAAAGAGAAAAATTGCAGTATATGTTTGAAAAAAAAAAAAAAAAAAAGTTCAGGCCAGTTCTCAAATTACGAGGTCATGAATATTTGCTAGTATTGAGAATAAACACTCAAGCTGTGCAAAATAGAAGTCTAGTGTTAAATCAGTTGGATAGCAGGGAGATTATTAATTCATGTTGAAGAAGAAAGAAGGAATGTTATAATTGAACCGATTCGGCTTGTGAAACTCCTTCTCGATTCAGCCTAAATGTTTCCCTTTTATCCCACCTGACCCGAAGCCCCGCTACAACCTAACAAAGACCTTTGCTTCGCACTTATGTTATTGTTGGCTCCGATTTTGACATTTGAGCAATCTGTGGTAACAAGTTTTTCATGCAGTGAGTTGAGCGTAAAATTCTCACCTTTATATACACTTTGTGCGAAGAGAGATATCCGGTGAGAGTGTTGGCTCCCATTACATGTACTTATGAGTGGTTTGAATTGCTTGGTCTATATTTTGTGCCCTTTTGATCTGAAACTGTGTATTGACTAAAATTTTTACCATGAGATAAACCGCACTAATCTGTTGGCATTTACTTGAATTAGTCAAAACTTACATTTTTATGGGCAATTGATAAATTCAGAGATAACTCACGAGAGGTGAAAGGATATAATCTACATTGGGGTATCAATTTTCATTTTTGTTCGGAGAATATTGGGTGATGCATCTCTTACACACACTAACACACTCCGATTATGCAATTTGATTTTCGTGCTAAAAAGAAGTGGGTTGTGACCTTGAATTTCCAGATTTAAAAGTCTAACATGTTCATTTGATTTCCGTGCTTTAGTTCTTTTCTATCATTATTCGAGGACGAACAATGGTTCAAGTGTGGGGGGATTTGATAAGTGTTATATTAACGTTTATTTGATGCACTTATATCCTTAAATAAGCAATAATGTGATTCTATCTAAGTGTTATTAATGCATTTTATGTTTTATATTGCATAGGATTATAAAAGAAGAGAAAAGAAGAAAAAAGGATCAAAATGCACTCAAAACTGAAGTCTGGGGACTTTCATGCAAATAAAGTTACGGCCGTAAGAAAATAAGGTTACGGCCGTGAAAGTGTCGTGAAGCAAAGTGAAATTAAGCAGAGACTTAGTTACGGCCGTAAAGGTAAAGTTACGGCCGTAACCATCTAAAAGAAAGAAATCAGCAAAGACTTAGTTACGGCCGTAAATTTATATGTCACGGCCGTAAATTTATATGTCACGGCCGTAAATTTATATGTCACGGCCGTAAATGGATATGTCACGGCCGTAATGTCAACTTTGGAAAATACGCAGAAACTCAATTACGGCCGTAAATGGAAAATTACGGCCGTAAATCTTCAAGTCAAGAATTTCCTTATTTCAATTCTTTCCATAATTTGGGATTTCTTGATGCCAAAGCTAGGGCACGAGAATTGAAGTTATAAATAGGGAAGTTCATGACAAAAAAAAGGGAGATTTTATTTTTTTTAAGAGCCACCAGTATCAAGGTTTGAAAAGAAGAAATCCGAGGCAAAAATCAAGGTGAATCAAGACAATATTTTTGGGGAATTCTTCATGGCAATGCGTGGCTAGTCTTCTCAACCTAGTTCAAGGGGGACGTTGTGTTCATATTATTTTATTATTCATTCCTTAAACTCGTAACGTAGTTCTTGTTTCTAATGTTTTATTTATTGGATTTTTCATGAACATTAATTTCGTCAAGACAATTTATTAATTGATTAAGGCCTTGTCTTTTAATTATTGTGTTGATGTTTGCTAATTTGGGTAATTGGATTCGTATTTGTCTTGTTATCCAAATCATAGTAGCAATTGGTAATTTTATATTTCCATATGAAAATCCAATCTAGATTAATCAATTCGAGCATATGTAATTGATAATTTAGTTCACCTAACTCTTCTTGTTTTCACATAGTTAATGAATTAAATCTAGGGAGCTTATCCTAGGTTGTTCATTCACTCTAAATTAGTTGGAGAACTAATTCTAATTGATTATTATTAAGGAAGAATTGGATTAATTAGAGCTTTTTGATTATTCCGGGTGATAAATAAAACAAAGGAAATAGTACATGCGTTGCTTGGGGAATGACAATATTATGATAGGGCACAACCGAACCTGAGAACTAGGATCCTTTATTAATTGATTTTTATTCCAGCTATTTTACATCTTTATTTGATCATTTAGATTAATTGCAATTTTCAACTCAAAACCCCCCTTATAATTCTAATTGACATGGCATTAAATTAGTTCCCGTTCCTCGTGGGATCGACCCTTGCTTCCACTGCTATATTCTTAGTAATAGTGAACAAGGAATTTAATTATTATTTTGGTGCATTACGACACGCATCATGGAGCTTGGTGAAGATGGGTCAAGCCAAAGTTGAAAATCTAGGGATTCAAGTATCAAAAAATTATGCAGATCTTCTAGGATTGATCATTCTTTTTTTCTCTTCAGGGAATTTAATTTCCTTCATTCTAATTGTGGTATAAAATCATAGACTGCACAACTTTCTAATGCATTTCCTTCATTGTCCAAATATCTCCAGACTTTGAACTCAGCCAAATGCAAAATTTCATTTGTCAATTCTCTTTACTTAGTGGCATCCACAAGCAACTCCGATGCTCTTCTTAGAGCTATCACAAGTAAAAAGGAATTGCAACGTCGCAACCCGCCAATGATTCCTTCGATAGAAGTTTCTTAACTCTATCTTCTCAAATCACACAAAGTATAAGGGTTTTCTTCTTACCCACATGTTGTTCGAGATTCCTGTATTCAAATACGTTTCCTTCATCATCCAAACATCGTCGAGCTCAGCAAAACACAAATTCAAAAATTAACTCCAGATCTTCTGGACCACACTTCGATTCCAGATCTAACTGGAACATTTTTTTAATTGTATATTAGCTGCAACATATTTTCAAATGCATATCCTTCATTGTACAAACATCTTCAAACTTTGAACTTAGCAGCAATGCAAATTCAAACATCAATTCAAATATTAATTCTAGATATCTTCTCAACCAAACATACAATTTCCAATTAACTGGACCAATTAGTCATTTTCTTCTTTTCCCTTCATTGCTTGGAAACTGGTTTCTAATATCTCCAATTAGTTCATTTTCTTCTTCATCATCGTTGAAATTTCTCTATGGTAGAAACAATTGGATATCTCCATTCGTTTGTTCGCGAAAATGTAAGTAAATCAAATTCTAAAGAATCAACAAGCACTACATTCCTAAGTAATTCTGTTTTAAAATAATTTTTCAATTCTTTAGGTATTACAAGTGGACATGATTCGTTATGACAACTAGGGGAAATACTGTAAGAAGTTCCTTGTGTATACCTAATTCTTCCATTAGATTTAATAATTCTACTTCGTCGTCTTTAAGTGAGTGGCATGTGATGGTACAGATGGTGTATGACTAACATTAGTTCCTAACCATGCTGCATATGCATTATACATGCTTACTAAGGTGCTTTCTAAATTATACACTTCCCTAATGTGCTTACTAATGGACGGTGGAGTCTTGACCCAATATTCATGACACGAAGATCGATGATGCGGAATAAAGAACCAAGACTTTCAAAACGCCATAAGGATCTGTCCAACTTCCTTGATAAGTTTATGATTTGAACTCCACAAGAAATAATTCTTGTAAAGTTCGAAGAAATAGAGGAATCCACCTATATATTTTATTGAATCCTCAATAAATTGTTTTAATCAAATCAAAGTTTAATTGTTAAAATGAATGGAAAATAACATATAAATAATGAAATATGACCTAACAACTAGGGTAGTCGTAAATGGACTCAAAATAGAGTTCTAATTTACCTAAAATTGAAATTAATAAAAAAATGCGTAAAACTGCTCCGAATTCAACCCACGCGATCGCGTGGTTATGCTTGAAACTCTCGCGTTGATTTTTTATGCATGTGCGCGATCACGCCCCGGTTGTGTAGCGCGATCGCGTGGTTCAGCTTCGACTGATTTTTCACCCCTTTTTGAAACAATTTGATTCAGTTTGATTCTCAACTCGAGCCCAACACGAAAACTGCTCATTATCCCATGTAGAAAGTTGTCGCATCGCCCGTGTCTTGATTTCTCCTTTGAGCTCCTATTCCGGATCATATCATCCCCTTTCTTTTGAAAATGACTCGACCTCGAATCAAATTATGGCCTACTAATCAAATGCGTCCTGCTTTTAGGGGCTTGATGTAGGATTTTCCCACCTGGATTAAATGGAAATGTTTTGTCTCCATGCCATATGATCAACCAATAGTACTCCTTCAGTTGGTAGACATGAAAGTATTGAAGCACGAGCTTGGATTTCCAAGGTTGGTGTGACTCAAGCTCCCAAATATAATTATCAACCTGCAAGAAAGAATTAAGAAAAAGAGGGTGGGAAATGTTAGCTTCTTCGTGTACCAGGTAGGGATCCTTGTACTCATGTTGCATTGGCTCCAATCCCTTCTCCCTAACAATGAGATTCTTCTCTCCTCCTCCAATCTTTTCAACTTCATGTTCAACCATCTCCTTTTCTTTCTTCGCACAGTCAACCACCTCTTCTAACTCCACATTTTTATCGATATTTTCAATCACCTCCTTGCTACCCAACTCCACCTTTTCCTCGTCAAATTTTGGAGTTTGATCATCTATTTTTACTTTCAACTCATGTCCCTCATCAACATTTTCAACCTCTTCACTACCCATTTTTCATCTTCCACCTCAAAATTTGGAGTTTCTTCAACTACTTCTAACTTCAATTCTAACTTACCCTCCTCAACATTCTCAACTTGAGGCTCTACTAAAATATGTTTTTCACTCTCCCTTAGCTATCTAATCATAACATCTATTTTTTCCTCTATCTTTTGTAATTTAGGCAAATTTTTATTTCTAGCTCCCGTTCATACCGCAACCTTTCCTTTTGAATTTTTGAAATCGCTTTCGGATCAATCTCTTTTCCTCTCTAAACCCCAATTTCATCCCTATGTTTATGACCATGCCTATAATGACTCTCATCCTTACGGTTTGTTTGAGATTGCTACCTTTTCAATTTGGCCCCCCTTTCATCTAGTTTATCCAACCTCATCAAAGCATCATTTAAAAATATCCGCATACGATCTTTATCATTATCATTCCCCCTTCTAGATGGATATTTTTCTTGAAAATTGGACATTATGGAATTTATGTGGAATGAAATGGTAAAGAACAATAAAATAAAGGATTAAGATATTCAAGAAAGTGGTTCTTGAATTTTGGAGTGACTTTTTTTTTTTTGAATAATGGATGAATTTTCGGAATAAATAAAAAATAAAAAAATAATTTTTTTTCTTTATAAATCCGAAAATTCAACACGAACACAATAAAAAAAATGGAACGGGATTTAGATAAGAATCAAATAAAATAAACACTTTTGAATTTTGATGGAATTTTTTTATGTATCAAAAACTAGAAAACTTTATTGGCACGAAGAACAAGAAAACTCAAAAAAAAAGACTCAACAATAAGATATGAATAATTCTTATGGAAAACTCGATGATAAACATAAGAACTAAACTACAATAGAAATGAAAACCTGAAGTCAGAGTCCAGCTCTGATACCAAATGATAAGATTCGAGATGGGCGGAATTAAAAGTCAGAAAGTTCCAAACCCAGGCTGTTGCAGACAGTGGAATCTTGACCCGACAATCACGATGCAAGGACTTGACGATGTGGATTGAAGAACCAAGAGTTTCGAAATGCCACAAGGATTTGTCCAACTTCCTTAACAAGTTTCTGATTTGAACGCCACAAATACTCTCACGAATATTTGATAAGTTCGAAGAAATATAGAAAATAACGCATAAATAATGACATATGACCTAACAACTAGGGTAGCCGTTAGTGGGCTCAAAATAAAGTTCTAATTTACCTAAAATTGAAATTAATAAAAAAAACACATAAAATTGCTCCGAATTCAACCACACGATCGTGTGGTTATGCCTAAAACTCTCGGGTTGATTTTTGATGCTTGTGCGCAATCGTGCCTCAGTTGTGCCAGGTGATTGCGTGGTTCAGCTCCGACTTGTTCTTAGCCCCTTTTTTAAACAACTTGATCTGGTTTGATTCTCGACTCGAGCCCAATACAAAACTTGCTCATTATCCCATGTAGAATGTTGTCGCATCGCCCGTGTCTTGATTTCTCCTTTGAGCTCCTATTATGGATCACATCATAAGGGTTTCCGAAATCAACGTGCTACTTATTTTTTAAACAATAAGTTTTGTACCCTTTAAATTATAACGCGGGTCCATTACGCACGCTAAGAGAAATAACATGGGTAAATCTTCTCAATATTTTCTAAGCTTTATTTCCATAGCAATTATCATATCAGTAAAAAAATTAATAATCTCAATATCTATAAAAAGTTCTTGCGATAATATAAAGACATTCAAAAACTCTTAAACTAGTTGGGTAATATACCCCAGATAATATGTTGGTTGAATATAGTTATGTACACTAATGCATCTTTAATTCTATCCATTTGGTCTTTAATATGTTTCAATCCATCTTGAACAATTAAATTTAAAATATGACAAACACATTTAACATGGAATAAAAATTTACCAAATTTTGGATTATGAATTCTACATAACTTATCTATTACAGGCTTATTTACACTAGTATTATCGAAAGTAAATGATCGAATTTTACTTTTGCAAACATATTTTTTAACAATTTGTAGTATAGCATTAAATATTTTGGTTGCATTGTGAGAAAATTCTATAATTTTAAAAGTGATTTTTTTATGCATAACCTAAAGTAGATTTTATTAATACCTTCCCAAAGGTCGGAAGGAAGAAATAACACCACCATATTTACATAAATCAACTATTAATTGATTCTTAGTTTTGAGAAAATATTCTATAGTATCATAATGCAGATTGTTTCCACTGATACCAACATACTTGGGTTGAAGATAACGTTTGATGTAGGTAAAAAATTGTTGTTTGTCCACTGTACTTAGTGGAAACTCCGCCCCCGCAACGAATTGAACAATCCTAGTTTGATTCTCTTCTTTGGAATACATCCACGTTTAAAGTGTAGATCCAGCAGAAGAACTACTAGTGGATGAACCAAATTGCAATTGACTTTGATTTGATTCAACGAACCTATGTTTGGTCACACGAAAGTGACAGTTGAGGTGTGTAGTACCAATATTCTTTCGTCATGTCAATTATTTTTCACAATATTTGCACACGGCTTTAAACTCTTATATTTTTTCAGTTGTTTTCCCAGTTGAAATCAATTTTTAAAGTGTTCCCAACACTTTGCAGCTTTCTTCTTACCTTTTTTAGCTTTTCGCTTCCCTTTTACATTGAGGATAAGTGGATCAGTTTCTAAGATTTGAACATCAACATCTTTTTCAATATCATGTAAATCGATTCGCTGATTACCTACATCTTCTTCAATGTTTTCTGGAATTGGTATGTCGTTGAAATTGAAAAATTCATCGTTGAAGTGAGAGTGAGATTGGGGTGTTGAGTCATACCCCCAACTCCAAGTTCACCATCAAACAATTCTTCAACAAATCTTCGTCCGGGATCCATCCTTATGTATGTTGAAAATTAGAAATAGAAAGAAACTTGTATAGTTATGAGAATTGAATGTAGTGTTGGTGATAAGAATATTGAAAATGAAATGTATATAAATGGTTAGAAAAAATTGAATTCTAAAATTGAAAGATATAATGAAAAATTGAGTGGTGAGTACCAAAGTGGCCTAGCCAGGAAGGACCCATTGCATGTGCCAGTGGGACCAATAACGAAACTAAGGGCAAAGAAGATCAAATAGGCCATGCAGGGATTTATGCAAGCTTGGATGGATGAGTGCTCAAGTGCAGGGTCGAAGACTCCATTTTCAATGCATGTCAAGGTTGAAGAAGAGACAAAGCCATTACAATGGATATGGGCCGAAGAATAAGCTAAAAAGGGAGCAGAGGACCTCTTACGGCCGTAAGAGTTGGAGTTATGGTCGTAACGCAACTATCGCAAATTTTGGACAGAACTTGAATTATGACCGTAATGGACTCCTTCACGGTCGTAACTAAATCATGATATTTTTCTTTGTTTCAGCGTATTTCTTACGGTCGTCTATACCAATATCACAGCTGTAACTAGAGTCATAGTTTTTAAACCAGTAAGGCAGTTACGGTCATGAGGTCATATGTTACGGTCGTAACATCCACCGCGTTTTTAATTCTAGTTTTGCTGCTAGGGTTATTCTTTAGGTGTTCTTTTTTCATATATTATGCATTCTTTTCCATTGTAAAACAAAACTTTGAGATTATTTATAATTAAGGTGAGTTATTCCCTTGTTCTTCTTCGTTCTTATTGAACAAATCGAACTTATCAAATGATTAGACAACCTTTACAGCGTTCAGCCCTTTGTGGTTCTTATCTACGCATCGTAATGAGTACTTGGTTTAATATACCTTGGTTTCTTACGTCGTGAGGTCGGGGTTGCATTGTTATCGTCTACCAATTTGGATTTGGAGCTTTCCGATGTTTGAAGTCTATTTTCAGTTTGTTTCTCATGATCCCCATAACGGATCACATCATCTAGTATCAGAGTCAGGTTCCTAATCCAAGTATTTTATATTTCGTGTTTTTAATTCTAGTTCCAGTATTGAAAATCCATTCAATTCTTGTTTTTATTGAGATTCCTAATGATTCAAGATTTGCCTCAAGTTCAATTCTTGTTCTTGATTATTTTCTTGATTGTCTTGTTGAGTATAGAAAAAAAAAATTCGTGTAACATTGAAATCAATATCAGGAGTCCAATTCCCAAAATTCAAGAAAAGAAAGCTTTACTTGAAAATATTTTGGCAGACTTGTTAGCCCAAGATAAACTAACCAAGAGGGGGTGAATTGGTTTATAAAACTTTTTTGATAAATAATCTTAAACTTAAAAAACCAATGGGTACAAGTATGAGCACTTAGTGTTGCAAGTAACTTAATTATCAATGTAGTGTGCTATAAATGTGTAAACTTAATTGATAAAGCAAAGATATAGTGTTACACAATATAAATTGATAGAATAGAGTAAGTGCAAAGTAAGTAAGTAAGTAAAAGGGATAAAAGAATGCAAAAGCGATTTAGGGAGGTTCGATCAACCAACGTGATCTACGTCCTCCATTACCTAGCTCTCCGTCACGAACAAGGCCAAATCCACTATATTGATAACTTACAACAAGGAGTATCGAATCCTTAAATAACTTTACAACAAGGAGTACCTATCATTTACAATCGAGTTTTCACAAGGATCTCGAAACCATAAGCAAAATACAAATGAGAATTTTACAAGTGAATAAACTCTCTTAACATATGATATGATCAAGTCAAGTATCTTGAGAATTTTAAGTATGAAGAGAGATTTCCACTTCAATAAGTGTTTGGTGATGATGAACATAATCAATGATCAATAATGAAGTAAGAGTATTTAGTTTTCTACAAAATAGAATTCTTGATAAAGATATGAAAAGTTTTGATCAATCAAGAAATTCTTTGTAATAAATGAAATAGATTGTAAAACAAAGTAAGCTCAATGATTTTCTCAATAAATTTCTCTCTTAAATGCTCTTGTAAGTTGGTAGAATTGAATGCAAAAGAGAGAGCTATTTATAGAGCAAATTTCGCATATACTGACCCTTGCGGTCGACCTATTCAGCCATGCGGTCGACCTCAATATAGACGTTGCAAGAAAATAGCCATTTGAGTTCAAAAATATGCAATGCGGTCGACCTGAAAAAATTTGCGTTCGACCTGAAAGTGTCATACGATCGACCTCATAAATTTGCAGTCAACCTGAAAAATCAGGATTTCAAGATTTTGATTTGTCAAGGTTTTCTGATCAAAGTTGATTTTTAAAAAGATATTTTGATGGCTTTAAAAATGTTTCTTGAGCTTTATGAAGTGCATTGCTCACTATTGATGCATTAATCTTACATAAGATTGAAAAGTAATTTTTAAGCGTTCAATTCTTTGTAGACTTCATTCCTCGATCTTCATACTATGGCATCTTGTGTTTTTGATCTTTTATCTTTGAGAGATGATTTGTACTTTGAATGCTTTGAAGATTATCATTACATGAAACACTTGAAGCACACTTGTTAATAACACAATATAATCTTGTTTGTTATTATCAAAACAATAAGGTTAAGAGTTAACCATAGGTCAACAATTTCCCCCTTTTTGATTATGACAAACAATATGATTTGTAAAGACAATATAGGAAATTTAAAGCATATAATGAAAGCATAGAGAAATGAGAATAATTGATATATATTCCCCCTATTTTTTGCAAACTAATAATTATTCTTTCAAGGCAAAAAAGTGGCATAATCTATTATATAATATAATTCATTTCTAGACATATAGATTATCCATATCAAACGCCAACAAATCATCACATCGTTTCCCCCTTTTGGCATAAGCAAAAAGGTGGCATGCATCCCTTAAGTATGAGCATAAGATAAAATATCATGAATGTACTAGTATTCCCCCTTCATTTTTCAAGCGCATAAGGTTAATGTCCGACCACAAATTTTATCCCATCAATTGCATCATATATACACAATAACATAAACTAGCACCATATTCACAATAGCATATCTCAATCCAAATAACGAATTATCATTAGTTCACTACCATAGATAAAAAGCAAGAGAAGCATAAGTGATGGTCAATCCATTGGAGGAGGTGGTGGAAAAGGAAATATGTTATTGAACCGAGCTTGAATGTTCCCAAGTGTCTCCATGATGGTGTTTTGATTTGCCAACTATTGTTGTTGCATGTCCATCAAGTGGTGTTGCATATTTACCATGCCTTCGACCGTGTTAGTAAGAGAATCAATGCGGCCATTGGTTTGATTGTAGAGTTCCTTGATGAACACCCAACCGGTCGGTGGAGCATTTTGAGGTATGTGTGGATGAGGTATGTTATGAGCTCCTTCGTCCCCGTCACTCCCTTGAGCTTCTTCTTCATCTTCAATAGGAAGTGTTGAAGGGCCCGAATTCTCATCAAATCCTTGGGTATGACAAACCCATTGTCAATGTTCTTTGAAAATTTTCATTTTCTTCAACGTGTGTTTATCAATGGTATCGGTCGATTTTTGTTCAATGAAACCCTCACCCTCAAGAGGAATATTGAAATGAGAAAATATTTTAGTAAGGATCATACCATATGGAAGTCCTAAGATTTGGGTAGAGGTGCCCACATGGTCCATGTGTTGAATGGCAACGTGGGGGAAATCGACTTTACGACCCGATAAACAAGAATCAAGCAAAAATAGGTCAAGATGTCTGACATTCTCAAGATGACCTTTCCGAGGGACGAAAATGTGGGCTACTGTTTTATGTAAGAGCTTACAAGGGAGAGTTAGGTGATATGTGTTAAGTTCCATGGGATGATTTATTTCCCTCCCCGTGACTCGATGACGTGCAATAGCGGGTGTATAACCATCACAACGAGGAGCACTATTTTGTGCATATATAAGATTCTCACAAGTATCCAAATTCAAAATAGTAGGCAATAATTCTCTAGTGATTCTAACATGAGTCCCTTTAACATTACTAGAGATAGAAGTAGGGGTGTGAACAAGATTTTTATAGAATTCTCTAATGAGATTTGGATAGGCCTTTTCATGAATGGCTACAACATTTGTCCAACCAATGTTTTCAATATACTCCTCTAAATGAAAAGATGGAGCTTCTAAAGTAAAAACAAAGAGATCAACGGATTTACCTATAAGGATGGGACATTTTTGAATGCGATCTTCACCAACATCTTCATCACTATCACTGGAGGATGGAAGGGGACGTTGTGAAATTTTTTTTACCCTTTTTTCTTGGAGCCATTGAAGATTTGGAAAAGGAAAAACTCGGATTTGTGGGGAAAATTTCCGAAATGGGTAGGGTAGTCAAGATAGAAGAAGAACTTGAAATCTCAAGAAATTAAGAAATGAGAAGTATGGATTTGATGTAAACAAGTGGGGATTGAAGTAAAAACTTAGAAATTTGAGGAGAGGAGAAGAGAATTAGAGAGAGATGTGCGAAAATAGGGTTTAGGGTTCGAAGAAATGAGGAAAAATCCCTTTTAAAAAACTGTATTTCGACTATGCGAACGACCGGACTTAATATGGGGTCGACCGCATGTAATTCTTCGCAACAATCTGGAATTTTGGATAGCAGGAACCGGTCAACCTCAAAGTGCATACCGGTCGACCTCAAAGCCCCCTTTTTTTTTAAATACGCACTCATATTCATATACAAGTTAAAAAAAATTAAAACATTTAGCCACATATTTCACATTCATTAATAATTCCTAAACCTCTTCTAATATAGGAGAATCTATCAGGAGCTAGAGGTTTTGTTAATATATCGGCTAATTGATTTTCCGTGCAAACAAATTCTAAGTAAATATCACCTTTTTGCACATGATCTCTAAGAAAATGATGCCGAATTTCAATATGCTTTGTGTGAGAGTGCAAGATGGGATTTTTTTGACAAATTTATAGCACTAGTGTTATCACACATAATAGGAGCATTTTCAAATTTCAAATGATAATCATTAAGAGTTTGTTTCATCCAAAAAACTTGAGCACAACAACTAGCGGTCGAGATATATTAGGCCTCGACGGTAGATAGTGCAACGGAATTTTGTTTCTTGCTAAACCATGACACAAGTGCAAAGCCTAGAAAGTGACAAGTTCCACTTGTGCTTTTTCTATCAATTGTGCATCCGGCCCAATCGGCATCCGGATAATTTATAAGATCAATATGAGTGCCTTTTGGATACCAAAGTCCCAAAGTTCTAGTGCCACATAAAAATCTAAAAATACGTTTTAAGGCACGTAGATGAGATTCTTTAGGATTTGATTGAAATCTAGCACATAAGCACACACTAAACATAATATCGGGTCTACTTGCGGTTAAGTAAAGAAGGGATCCAATCATACCTCGATATTTTGTGATTTCAATGGAAGTGTCTTGCTCATCTTTGTCCAATTTGATTGAAGTACTCATTGGAGTATTCATTGGCTTCAAGTTTTCAATCTCAAACTTTTTGAGCATGTCCACAATGTACTTGGTTTGACTAATGAATATTCTTTCACTAGTTTGTTTGATTTGAAGCCCGAGGAAGAATTTTGACTCTCCCATCATGCTCATTTCAAATTCATTGCTCATACATTTTGAAAATTCTTCACAAAGAGACATTAGTTGCGCCAAAAATAATATCATCAACATAAATTTGTACAACAATCATGTCTTCCTTTTTGGTTTTGATAAAAAGTGTAGTATCCGCATTTCCCATTTGAAAGCCATTTGAAATAATAAATTTACTCAATCTTTCATACCAAGCTCTAGGTGCTTGTTTTAAACCATATAGAGTCTTTCTTAGTTTAAAAACATTATCCGGAAATTTATGATTTTTGAAATCGGGAGGTCGTTCAACATAGACTTCTTCTTGAATAAAGCCATTTAAAAATGCACTTTTGACATCCATTTGATAAAGAGTAAAACCTTTATGACGAGAAAAGGCAAGAAGCATACGAATGGATTCTAGTCTAGCAACCGGTGCAAAAGTTTCTTCAAAGTTAATGCCTTCTTCTTGATTGTAACCTTGGGCCACTAATCTAGCCTTGTTACGCACAATTATACCTTGTTCATCCTTTTTGTTTTGAAAAACCCATTTTGTACCAATAACGGTTTGATCATTTGGTCTGTCAACTAAATCCCAAACGTGATTTCTTTCAAATTGATTTAGTTCTTCTTGCATTGCAAGAATCCAAAACTCATCGAACTCGACTTCTTTGAAATTCTTTGGTTCATTTTGAGAAATAAAGGCACAAGTATTTAAGGTTTCTAGTACTTACCCCTTTCGAAGGATCACCAATTATGAGCTCTTTTGGATGAGATGAAGCAAATCTCCATTCGATAGGAAGGGTTAGATCACTTGAGTTTTTGGAAGATGTTCCTTCTTCTTGTTGAGGAGTTGGTTCTTCCAAGTCTTTTTCTTCATTGTCTTTGGATATTTCATTTCTTTGATCTTGAATATTCATTTCCTCAAAAGGAATTTCCAAACCTACATTAACACCTTTCTCTTGATCAAGAGAATTAGTTTCATCAAAAGTAACATGTATGGATTCTTCCACTACTAGAGTTCTTTTGTTAAAAATTCTATAAGTTAGTGGATGAATAACCAAGAAAAATTCCAACATCGGATTTTGAATCAAATTTTCCCAACTTTTCTTTTGTGTTACGAACAAAGCATTTACAACCAAAAACCTTAAACTACCTGATATTGGGAATTCTGTTTTTCCAAATCTCATAAGGAGTTTTAGTTTTCTTTCGACTTACTAAAACTCTATTTATAATATAGCAAGCAGTGTTAACAGCTTCGGCCCAAAAATATTTTGGTAAGTTATTTTCATTTAGCATGGTCCTAGCCATTTCTTGCAATGTGCGATTCTTCCTTTCTACTACACCATTTTGTTGAGGAGTTCTAGGAGCCGAGAAATTATGTTCATACCCATTTATCTTGCAAAATTCATCAAAAGCCATGTTATCAAATTCTCCACCATGGTCACTTCTTATAGTTGTAATAGAATATCCCTTTTCATTTTGAACCTTTTTGCAAAAATGTTTAAATGCATTTAAAGCTTCATTTTTCAAATTTAAAAAATAAAACCCAAATATATCTTGAGAAATCATCAACAATGACAAAAGCATAGTGTTTACCACTTAAACTTGCGGTTTTAGATGGTCCAAAAAGATCCGTGGGAAGAAGTTGTAATGGTTTTATGGTGGAAGAAAATTGTTTGTTTTTTAAAGAACTTTTGGTTTGTTTTCCAAATTGACAAGCATCACAAATTTTATCCTTTTCAAATTTCAAACTTGGTAGGCCTTTGACAAAGCAATTTTTTGATATTTTTGAAATAAGGTCCATACTAACATGACCTAATCTTCTATGCCATAACCAAGTGTCATCTTTAAAACTTGACAAACATTTTAATTCTTTCTCAAATTCAATGTTGATGATATAAACATCTTTACTTCGGCTTCCTATGAACAACACCTCTTTCGATGTAGCATCTTTGATTAGACATCTAGAAGAATCAAATTTAATATGATAACCTTCATCAAATAATTGACTAATACTTAGCAAATTATGTTTGAGATTATCTACTAATAAAACATTTTCAATAGAGGGAGAAAGATGATTACCAAAATTTCCAATGCCAATAATTTTTCCTTTGGCATTATCTCCAAAAGTTACATGACCTCCATCTTTTCTTTTGAATCTTGATAAGAGTGATTTATCTCCGATCATGTGCTTTGAGCAACCACTATCCAAGAACCAATTGCTCTTTACTTTTGTTGATACCTACAAAACATGACTTAATTTTTGACTTCTTGGTACCCACATAATTTTGGGTCATTGATAGTTAGTTCCTTGAACCCTCTTATGCCTTTCTTCAAAGTGTAGTTTCTTTTTCACTAAACAATTAAAGGCTACATGCCCACTTCTATTACAAAAGTTACAAGTAGTTGATGTTTTGACAAAAGTGTTTTGACGAAGGGAATAAGAAGTAGAATATTTAACAAAAGTATTTTTGGTATATTTTGTTTCAAAAATGGTTTGTATCCAATTCCTCCTTTATAAAAAACATATTGTTGTTTACCAAGCATTAGTTCAAAATTTTTCCTCCCTTGAGTGAATTTGTGAACAACGAATGTTAAATCTAAAATTTTTTCTTTTAGGGAGAGGTTTTCTACCATCAAAGCATTTTGATCAAGATACTTCTTTTCAATATCCTTTTGTATTTTAAAATTCTTTTCGGCTTCATTTTTCAACAAAATGTATTGCTTTTTAAGAGTGGAATGTTTAAGAACAAGTTTTTCAAAAACTTCAATCATTTCTTCATATGAGGTAGATAATTCATCATAGGTGGGAATGTCATTAGTATTTACCTCATCTTCAGTGGCCATGATGCACATGTTTGCAACTTCATCTTGCCTTTCAATTTCATCTTGCTCATCATCACAATCATCCCAAGTAGTTTGTAGAGCTTTCTTTTTGAGGAATTTTCTCTTGTTGGGACATTCGGTTCTTTTGTGACCGGGTTTGTCATAGTCATAGCAAATAATCTTTTTCTCTTCACCTTTGTCTTCTTTCTTTTGAAATATATGGTTGTTACAAAAGGCTTTCCACTTCTTGACTAGGAGAACAAGATCATTGAGTTCCTCATCACTCTTGTTAGAGTTTGAGGCTTCTTCATCATTTGATGACTTTAAGGCAATTTTTCTCCTAGGAGGATTGATAAGCATACACTTATTTGTATGTCTAAATTAGGTTTAATTATTGTCGTTTTGGAATATTTGCTATTTAAATTGTGTTTATTTGTTTACTTTTCAGAAAATGTCCCAATTGAAGAATAATGAAGCAATTAATGAAAAAAATGACATAATTGGATGTTGATTGGAGCTAAAACGAGCAATTGATAAGTTTATGACGACAACCGGAAAGATGCAATGTGCCAAAATAAACGAATCAGAGGTTGGAGGACCTAATTGAATGAATTAAGAGCTTGAATGGGCAAATTGAGAAGAAGATAAAGTTTGGGGACTAAATTGCAATAATTGGAAGTTGAGGATTGAAGGTGCAATTAAAAGTCAGGGACCAACTTACACAGCCGGAAGAAAGATGAAGTCGCGATCGCTAGATATGTACCAAGCGATCCCGAGATGGTGCAAAATCTTAACCCGAGAGTTTTAGGGTTAAGCACGCGATCGCTAGGGTGTAAGCCATGCGATCGCGTGGCTTTCCGGCTGGGCCGACTGTGGGCTTTTTCTCGCGATTTTCAATAGCAGTCTCCCTTTCTTGACCTAGGTTTCTCCAAAACCTATATATACAACATAAGAGGCACGAGATCGAGACCTTTGCCTCTCCAAAGAACGAGCCACAATCGAGATATCAACATCAAATTCTTGGGGAATCAAGCATCGCAAAGGGGCGTGAATTGAAGATAATTGAAGAATCAAAACTTGGTGCAAGATTTCCATTCTTTATATTATTTTTAATGAACGTTAATTTTTATTTTTATTGTTCTTTATTGGTGATGTGTAACTAAATTCTATGTTGGGATGAACGATGTAGCCTAATTATATTATTTTAATTCCAAATTCCGTTGTTTTAATGTTTAGTTGCATGTATTGATTTATTATTGTTCTTAATGCTTGAATTGCTTTATCACCAGTTCATGATATATTGAATTATTTCCATAATCCGAGAGGTAAGTTAATAATTTAGAACATGGTAATAAATCTGATAATTGAATGAGAGATAGAGATATACTCTTGTTATTATTGCGGTCGTGTGTGAATTCTTGTATTTATTGCATCTAGATAAGGAATATTCAGACCCGCTGTAGAGATACATGGTTGACTTATGTAGGTAGAATTGATTTAAACTCGAGAGATGAATTTTAATATAAATTAGTGAATTCGACCGAGTACATAATTAGGAAATAAAACATGGAATTGGAGTTAATTTAATTGGTTAGGTGAAATCGTGAATCCCAACTATTTTACAATTGTTTTTAAAAACAAAACAAATTTCGCAATTTAATTCTTTAATTGATTTTTTTTGTTCTAGATTTCAAACATCAAACTATTTTGTTCATTCAAATAAGGTTTAGAACTAACACATTTCGGTAATTAATAGCAGTCTCCGTGGGACGATAATCCGGACTCTTAGGTCCACTTTATTACTTCTCACGACCCTTGCACTTGCAGGGATATCTTGCATCTCGAGATATTGGTGAACAAGGATCCTTCATTTCTTCCTCTTTTTCTTTTCTAGACTTTTCTTTTGTCTCGGCATGATTTAGCTCATATGTCATCAATGTTCCATAAAGCTCTTCCAAGGGATATGTGTTGACATCTTGGGTGTTTTCTATCAACATTCTCAATGAGCTCCAATCTTCCGAGAGTGACCTAAGCATTTTTCTAACAAGTTCACCATTAAAAAAATTTCGATCAAAGCCCTTAAGACCATTAACAATATCGGTAAATCTAGTAATCATGCTAGCAATGGGTTCATCTTGTTTCATGAAGAAATTCTCAAAATTTTTATACAAAAGATTTATTTTTATTTCTTTAACTTTATTTGTGCCCATGTGTGTGACTTCTAAAGCATGCCAAATATCGTGTGCGGAATCACATGTACTAATATGATTAAATTCATTAATACTAAGTGCACAATAGAGAAGATTTTTGGCTCTAGCATTTAAAGACAATTTTCTTTTATCACCTCATCATATTCTTCCTTAGGTTTTTAAATAGTTATATCCGGTTTTCCATCAACCTTAATAACCTTAGTAAGCTCATGAGGACCGGATTCAATGACATCCCAAACATTATAATCAATTGATTGAATAAAAATCATCATTCTAGATTTTTAATAATTATAATTAGTACCATCAAACAATGGAGGACGATTAGTAGAATGACCTTCAATATTTTGGTTGCCATAACTCTAGATAGTAAAATCTAAAATAAAGAGTTCCTAAGCTCTGATACCAATTGTTAGCCCAAGATAAAACTAACCAAGAGGGGGGTGAATTGGTTTATAAAACTTTTTCGATAAATAATCTTAAACTTAAAAAACTAATGGGTACAAGTATGAGCACTTAGTGTTGCAAGTAACTTAACTATCAATGTAGTGTGCTATAAATGTGTAAACTTAATTGATAAAGCAAGTATAGCACTTAGATATATTGTTGCACAATATAAATTGATAGAATAGAGTAAGTGCAAAGTAAGCAAGTAAAAGGGATAAGAGAATGCAAAGGCGATTTAGGGAGGTTCGATCAACCAACGTGATCTACGTCTTCCATTACCTAGCTCTCCATTATGAGTAAGGCCAAATCCACTATATTGATAACTTACAACAAGGAGTATCGAATCCTTAGGTGACTTTACAACAAGGAGTACCTATCCTCTACAATCGAGTTTTCACAAGGATCTCGAAACCATAAGCAAAATACAAATGAGAATTTTATAATTGAATAAACTCTCTTAAAAAATGATATGATCAAGTCAAGTATCTTGAGAGTTTTAGGATAACACTTCAATAGATAGCAAATATTTAAAGCTCAAGTGTTTATGAAAACTTTGAAAAATGATATGAGATAGTTTTGCTTGAATCAAAGTTTTTCAACCAATGATCTCTCTTTCCAAATAATACTTAGTTAAGTATTAAGAGAGATTTACACTTCAATAAGAGTATTGAGTTTTCTACAAAATAGAATTCTTGATAAAGATATGAAAAAATTTGATCAATCAAGAAATTATGTGCAATAAATGAAATAGATTGTAAAACAAAGTAAGCTCAATGATTTTCTCAATAAATTTCTCTCTTAAATGCTCTTGTAAGTTGGTAGAATTGAATGCAAAAGAGAGCTATTTATAGAGCAAATTTCACATATATTGACTCTTGCGGTCGACCTATTCAGCCATGCAGTCGACCTCAATATAGCCGTTGCAAGAAAATATCCGTTTGAGTTCAAAAATATGCAATGCGGTCGACCTGAAAAAATTTGCGGTCGACCCGAAAAATCAGGATTTCAATATTTTGATTTTTCAAGGTTTTCTGATCAAAGTTGATTTTTAAAAAGATATTTTGATGGCTTTAAAAATGTTTCTTGAGCTTTATGAAGTGCACTGCTCACTATTGATGCATTAATCTTACATAAGATTGAAAAGTAATTTGTAAGCGTTCAATTCTTTGTAGGCTTCATTCCTCGATCTTGATACTATCGCATCTTGTGTTTTTGATCTTTTATCTTCAAGAGATGATTTGTACTTTGAATGCTTTGAAGATTATCATTACATGAAACACTTGAAGCACACTTGTTAATAACACAATATAATCTTGTTTGTTACTATCAAAATAATAAGGTTAAGAGTTAACCATAGGTCAACAAGTCTTTCCCACAGTTAATCTGTTTTACATTGTTCATTATCACTTAGTCCTTACCTCATCAAAATTTATTTTAAGAAAAATTACCTCTTGAATTTCTTAAGTCCAATCTTCCATTGTTGTCATTCTCATCAATTTGTGTCTTGAGCTTTGGGATTAATTCCCCGGAGGTTAAATCCTTGACTGGTTTGGTTGGTTCTTTGAGAACTTGAGAAAAGGGAAAAGAGGGGAAAAAGCCAAGAGTGGTGATAATATTAGAGGGAAAAAGCCAAAGTGAGTGATACACGAGTGCCAAACACGTGAGGATATTTTGCATATTTTTACTTTTCTTTTCTTTTCTATAAATCACTAACCATGTCACAGAAGGAAAAATCGTCAACAAGGTAGGATAACCAGAACTTTCAGATGCTTGCATTGTTGGAGAAACAGTTTGCAAAATGGGAAGCAAAAATGAACGTGAAATTGGATGTGAGATTGGGTATGCAGTCCAATGTAAATTTAGGAAAGATTAATGACCCGGTGGATACGCGTGGTGCAGGAATTGTTCAGCTGTGTCGGGAACAACCGTATACACTCCCTAATGCAAGGAGACCACTAAGGTATGGCTTCAACCCTCGATATGGAGTTAGGAATGAAATTGTTGAGGATGTTGATAGTGATGGCGATAGCAGGGATGTGTCTATGGCCAGTTTAGGTAAGAGAAGAGATCGATGAAACAGGCATGAAAGGGGATATAGGCGTGAACGTAGGGATAGAGATGACATAGATGGACATATTGGTAACATTAAAATTTCCATCCCTCCATTCCAAGGTAAAAGCAATTTGGAGGTCTATTTTGAATGGGAAAAAGGGTAGAATTGACTTTTGACCGTCATAACTATTCTGAGGTAAAAAAGGTTAAATTGGCTGTCGTAGAATTTGCTAATTAGGCTATAGTGTGGTGGGATCGGTTGGTAACAAGTAAAACTAGGAACCTTGAGAGGCCAATTGAGACATGGGATGAGTTGAAGGCCCTTATGAGGAAAAGGTTTGTCCCTAACCATTACTATAGGGACATTTACCAAAAATTACAAACCCTTTTCTCAAGGTAGTAGGAGCGTAGAGGATTACCATAGAGAGATGGAAATTTATATGACTAGAGCAAATATTGAGGAGGCTCCGGAGGCGACCATGGCTAGATTTCTAAGTGGGTTGAAGAGGGAGACTGCTAACGTTATTGAATTGCAGCAATATGTCGATTTGGAGGATATGTTGCATATAACCATGAAAGTGGAAAGGCAGTTGAAAATGAAGGGAACCTTGAAGTATTCTACGGGCTCTACTCCTTTCAGGAAGCCTACATGGAGTGGGAATCCTAAAAATGATGGGGTCGTTCAAAAAGGAAAGTTTGAGTCACCAAAGGGGAGAGAGGAACCACCCAACAAAGGTAAAACTATTTTTGACTCTCAAACTCCTAGAAGTAGGGATATTAGATGCTTTAAATGCGCGGGACTTGGACATATTTCTTCACAATGTCCAAATAAAAGGTTATTGATTGTGCATGATGGGGTATTGTTTTTGAAGGATGAGAAGGAAGATGTGGATGAGTATAAGGATATGCCAGCATTAGAAGAGGCTAGTGATTGTGAGGATGGGGACTTTGATGTAGCACAGTCACTTGTCACTAGGCGAGCCCTTAGTACTCAAGTTAAGGTGGAAGAGTTGGGTGATCAAAGGGAGAATATCTTCCATACTAGGTGTTTTTTGAACAACAAGGTATGTATTTTGATAATTGATGGGGGTAGTTGTACAAACGTAGCTAGTACTACCCTTGTGGAAAAGTTGTGTCTACCTTTGCTAAAACACCCTAGGCCCTATAAACTGCAATGGTTAAATGTGTCGGGAGAAATTAAGGTGAATAAACAAGTGGTGATTGACCTTGCCATTGGGAAATATGAAGATAGGGTGGTTTGTGATGTAGTCCCTATGCATGTGGGACATATCTTGTTAGGCAGACCTTGGCAATTTGAAAGAAAGGTTATTCATGATGACCACAAAAATAGATATACCTTCACCAAGGATGGGAAAAATGGCAAACTTATGCTTTTGACACTACAACAGATCTATGAGGACCAATTGAAACTAAAAAGTAAGGAAGAGAAAAAGAGAGTGGGACCACGATCCCAAAAAAAGGAGATTGAGTGGTCAAAAGAGAGTTGGGACCACAATCCTAGAAAAGGAGAGCTGAGTGAAAAACAGAGGGTTGAGAGCTTCACCTCAGAAAAATGAAAGGGTGTGAAGAGTGCCAAAAAATAAAAAAGAGAGAAAACAAAAGTGATTTTCTACGCAAAACAAAGTGAGATTACTAGGGCCATTGAAAACAAGTCAGTGATTTTTCTAATGTACAAGGAAACTTTCTTTTCACTTGATGAAGCTAACCACCCCCTCCCCAGTTTAGTTGTCTCTTTTGCAGGAATTTGGAGATTTGTTTCCCGAGGATATACTAGTGGGCTGCCACCTATTCGCGGGATTGAGCACCAAATTGATTTTGTGCCTGGATCGATCATTCCAAACAGGCCAGCCTATATGAGTAATCCTGAAGAGATAAATGAACTACGGAAACAAGTTAAGGAGCTATTGAGCAAGGGCTATATCAGGGAAAGCATGAGCCCATGTGCAGTACCGGTCTTGCTAGTACCCAAAGGATGGGACTTGGCATTACCTAACTTTAACCAAACCTTTGAGATTGAGTGTGATGCATCAAGAATAGGGATTGAAGCTATTCTTATGCAAGAAAAGAGGCCAATCACTTTCTTTAGTGAAACACTGAGTGGAGTGGCACTAAACTATCCAACGTATGACAAGGAGCTTTATGCTCTTGTTCGAGCTTTGGAAATGTGACAGCATTATTTGTGGCCAAAGGAATTTGTCATACACTTTAATCATGAGTCGCTAAAGCATCTCAAGGGGCAAGGTAAGCTAAACAAAAGGCATGCTCGATGGATGGAATTCATAGAAACTTCCCCTTATGTCATTTGCTACAAGCAAGGTAAGGAGAATGCAGTAGAAGATGTCTTTTCTCGAAGGTATGTACTTCTAACTTCTTTGAATGCGAGGTTGCTTGGATTTGAGAATATTAAAGGTATGTATGCCGTGACCTTGATTTTTCTACCATTTATGCTTCATGTGAGAAATGTGCAGTTGATAAGTTTTATAGGTATGATGGATATCTGTTTAGGGAAAATAAACGTTGTGTGCCAAACTGTTCTATGCACGAATTGTTAGTGTGTAAGGCTCATGGTGGGGGGTTAATGGGACATTTTGGTGTCTTGAAAACCTTGGAAATATTGCAGGAGCACTTTTATTGGCTTAAAATGAAAAGGGATGTTCACCACATTTGTGACAGGTGCATAACTTGTAAACAGGCTAAATCTAGGGTCCTTCCGCAAGGTCTTTAACTCCTTTACTTGTACCTAATGCACCTTGGGTAGACATATCAATGGATTTTGTTTTAGGTTTTCCTAGAACAAAAAAAAGGTAGATATTCTATATTTGTGGTGGTAGACAGGTTTAGTAAAATGACACATTTTATCCCTTGTCATAAGATCGATGATGCTACAAACTGAGCAGACTTGTTCTTTAGGGAGATTATAAGACTCCATGGGGTGCCTAGGAGTATTATGTATGTTAGGGATGTTAAGTTCCTTAGCTACTTCTGGATTGTTGTTTTCTACTACAGGTCCCCCTCAAACTGATGAACAAACAGAGGTAGTTAATAGAACCTTAACTCAACTTGTACATACTATCATAAATAAGAACCTGAAATGTTGGGAAGAATGTTTACCTTTTGTGGAATTTGCTTATAATAGGGCTATGGATTCTACTACATTATGTTCACCTTTCGAAGTTGTTTATGGTTTCAACTCACTAACTCCTCTTAATTTAATTCATTTTCCTGTAGATGAAAGGAGCAGTTTGGAGGGAAATAAGAAGGCCGAGCTTGTGACGTCACTCCATGAGAAAGTAAAAAGGCCAAATAGAAAAAGGAACGAGCATTATGTGGCCCAAGCAAACAAAGGTAGGAGGCATGTGACGTTCGAATCAGGTGATTAGGTGTGGGTTCCCATGCGAAAGGAGCAATTTCCAACACAACGAAAATGTATATAAGCTGGATCTTCCAGGTGAGTATAATGTTTCTGCTTCTTTTAACATTGCTGATCTATCTCTATTTAATACAGGTGATGGTTCGGGGACGAATCCTTTTCAAGAGGGAGGGGTAGATGAGTACCAGAGTAGACTAGCCAGCAAGGACCCGTTGCATGTGCCGGTGGGACCAATAATGAGGCTGATAGCAAAGAAGATCAAACAGGCCATTTAGGGATTTATGCAAGCTTGGATGGACGAGTGCTCAAGTGTAGGGTCGAAGACTCCATTTTCAATGCATGTCAAGGAAGAAGAAGAGCCAAATCCATTACAATGGATATGGGCCAAAGAACAAGCTAAAAAGGGAGAAAAGGACCACTTATGGCCGTAAGAGTTGGAGTTATGACCGTAACGTAACTATCGCAAATTTTGGACAAAACTTGAATTACGGTCGTAATGGACTCCTTCAGCCGTAACTAAATCATGATGTTTTTCTTTGTTTCAGGGTATTACTTACATTCGTATATACCTATGTCACGACCGTAACTAGAGTCATAGTTTTAAACTCGTAAGGCAGTTACAGCCGTAAGGTCATACGTTACGGCTGTAATATCCGCCGCGTTTTTAATTCTAGTTTTGTGGCTAGAGTTATTCTTTAGGCTTTTTTCATATAGTATGCTTTCGTTTCCATTGTAAATTACAACTTTGAGATTATTGATAATTAAGGTGAGTTATTTCCTTGTTCTTCTTCATTGTTATTGAACAAATCGAACGTATCGAAGGATTAGACAACCTTTGTGGCGTTCACCCCTTTACTGTTCTTATCTCCGCATCCTAAAGGGTCATTGGTTTAATATACCTTGGGTTCTTGCGTAGTGAGGTCGGGGTTGTATTTTTATCGTCTACCAATTTGGATTTGGAACTTTTCGGTGTTTCAAGTCTATTTTCCACGTGTTTCTTGTAATCCCCATAACAGATCACATCATTGAGATATTGAAATGAAATGGAAATTTATGTAATGAAAATTGGAAAAATTGAAGTAAAAATTGTATAATTGTTCAGAGTAAGAGACTAAGATTATAGAGAGTATAAGAGTTTAGAAATTTTGGTGTGAAAATGAAGTTGAATTAGGTGATATTTATAGGAAGAAAATGAAAAAAAAAAAAAAAAAGACATTTGTGGACCCCAATGGTCTAATTGAAAGTTGTGTAATTGTTGAAAAATGGTCACACAACTTTTAACAACAGTCATGTTTTGAAATTTATTTATTTATTATTTTTTTACTAGCCGGCGACCCACTCAGGTCGCTGGCTCACCTTGCTCGTGGTAAGGAGCCACGAGCCGCTCATGAAACCATGAGTCGAGCCATGTTCAGCATGTGCTTACACGAGATTGATTGGCTCGCCAAAATGGCAAGCTAAGCTCCCCTCGGCTTGTGTTTTCACGAGCTGAGTTAACAAGCCGACCAGTGGCTCGACCGGTTTGCCACCTCTATGCATAGTAGAGCATTGAAACAATGAATGGCGATGAACGTCATTGGCATTTTGCTGAAGCTAGATTCTGAAATTATTGGTTGGTCTAGATAACTTGATGGGAGATTATTTGAAATTTAGATTGAGGGAAATTTTGCTCTTTTTGTTAAAAAAATTTGTTTAAAAACATTTTTTTTAAGTTTTCTAGGTAAAATGTGGTTAAAAATTGGAGAGAGAAAATATGTGTGGTTAAAAAGTTATTTGGAAAATTGTGTTATAAAAAACATGTTTGCCAAATAGATGATTTATTTCCATGTAGTTGGATTGGAAATTTGGAACTGGATATATAGTGGCTTGTTTTGTGTTTAGAAGAGGCCTTTATTCGAGTAAAACGTGATTCAACCAGATTTAATGTGGATATAGATGGATAAATTATGAAAAAACTTGATAGAATCAGCATATATGTGGATGAAACTTGATTCAATCCCATACATGTGGATAAAACTGACCTAACGCCTAATATACCAACCTTAAAAATTCCAGAAACTCTGTATCCCTCAGCTATCGATTTTTGAATTCTCATATTTAATCCTCAAGGTCGATCACATAAACCTTCTCGTACCATCATTTTTTTTTACTAATACAGCCAAGGATTACCTTTCCCTTCAAATTTAACCGTTTTGTTATCACCCCTTTAAGATCCTAATACATCCTCCATGCTACAAGAATTTACCGCTAGGAACTAGAACTCCCTGTAGCGCCCCGAGTTCCGTATACCCGATTCACTACGTCATTTTCTGTCTAAATTTTTCGAATAATATTTTTTGCGGAAGAAATAATTGAAATTCATTTTTTTTTGGCAACATTAAATAAACTGTAATGGCCGCTAAAATTGAAAACATTTATGAAACCATTTGAAATAGTAAATCGAACCATTAATATTGTAAAGAAATTGCCAATATCATAATTTCTCAAATAAATGAACTTCTCTAAATTATTCGATTGTTTGGAAAATACGGAAATCATTAACGTCAAACTTTCAACCGTTCAACGATTATTGCCACCATCATTCATCGCTCGCCACCGTCTCCGAAATCTGCAAAACTGTTAAAAGTAGGGTGAGTATTTCATGGGGGAAATACTCAGTAGACTCATCGCAAATTAATTTAATTTATAAGATGATTAAACACATAAATCCCTGCTCTTTATAAAACGGGCATTGATAGAGCTTCTTTATAAAACTGTTCTTGATAAAACTCATATTGTGCATTACAGCACGGGACATATTTTGCAAATCATATGCTCTTTGAAAACATCTCTTTGAAAACAGTTCTTTGAAAACCATATACTTATAAAACATTTTAATTATGCCAAGCATAATTTCTTTTGAAAGCATAACATAAGATAGGATTGAAATCCTCATAAACATAAGAATTTTACCGAACTTAGGTGGTAAGAATTCTTATGTAGTAAAATCATAATAACAGTAAGTTTTCATCATAACATAGGATAAAAACCAAATTCTCATAAACATAAGAATTTTACCGAACTTAGGTGGCAAGAATTCTTATGTAGTAAGTATACCAAGCATAATTTTCTGAAATTCATAGGGATCAATTGCATCATAACATAAGATAGGATCGAAATCCTCATAAACATACGCGACAGGAATTTTACCGAACTTAGGTGGTAAATCCTCATAAACATATGGAAAGACAGGAATTTTACCGAACTTCGTGGCAAATCCTCATAAACATAGGAGACACAAGAATGTTACCGAACTTAGGTGGCAAGAATTCTTATGTGTAGCGCTACTAAAACTCCGGTCCCCTTAACATATCATAACTTATCATATGGGACCCAAAACAATCTTGGTAGATTGATTTCATAGCAATGATCCAAAAAAACATTTTCGTGAAGCATAGGGTATACTTACTTTTCGTAAAAACATAAAGTATATTTTCTTTTCATAAAAACATACTTACTTTTCATAACAACATAAGGTATATTTACCTTTCATAAAAACATACTTGTTTTTCTTAAAAATTGACTTTCACAAGTCACATGACATTCATATGAAATCATAATTTAAATCAATTAATAAGTGCGAGTCTACCTCAAATCCGACGAGTGCAAAGTTGAGCGGGAATGACTTCAATTTCTTTAAATTCTCCGCACGCTTCGTCTTTAGCCAATAAGTCACTTTAGTATATCGAATATATAGTTCAAAATGATAAATTATAATTTGAAGACTAAAATTGATGTTTTGAAAGTTGAGGGACTAAAATGAATACCTTTGAAAGTTCAGGGACTAAAATGAATACTTTTGAAACTTGAGCTTAAAATCAAATAAAGTAAATCAGCAGGGACTGAATAATAGATTTTAAAAAATGAAGGACTGATTAAACTCATTTAAAACTTAAGGGCTGAAATTGATAAGTTTAAAAGCTGAAAGGACTGAAATAAAACCTTTTTTAAAACTTGAGGGGCTGATTTGAAATAACTTTAAAACTTTAAAAGGGCTGAAATAAACTATTCAAAGCTGTAGGGACTGATTTAAATCATTCAGAAAACGTAGGGACCAAAGTGCAAATTTCTGAAAATCAAAATAATTAAACATTTTATCTCTCTCTCTCTCTTCGATACAATCACAGACAGAGAGCGAAAAGCGAGAGGGAGGCGATCGGCGACTGGGAAGGGCGAGAGCTGGGGAAATCTGGTTTCTAACCGTCGACTCACCGGCGCAACACCGGCGGAACGTAGGAGTAAGGTGCGGCGAGGGATGGGATTGAAGTAGGTTAGGTTTGATGCGCGAAACCGAGGCTAAAGATTGAAGTTGGGTTCGTGATTTGGGTTTGGAATTCCGGCGAAGGGAGCGGCGCTTGAGGTAAGTAACTGGCTCCTTTGATTCTTGGGTTTTGATTTTGGTTTTGGGTGAGGATTTGGATGATTGATTTGGGACTAGGTTTGGAGATTCGGATATGGCGGATTTGAGGATGGCGAATTGGAATTGAGGACGGTTGTGATTAACATTGCAGTGGTGGTGGCTGTTTAACAGATCGGAGGTGAGTTGGAGATGGTTCTTGGCAGTGAGTGCAGAGGGTGTTGATGATGATGATGACGCTGATTCAATTGGTGATTGGATATGGTGCTGATATTGATGATGAATTTGGTTTGTGTTCGATGATTGGTTTGAAGTTAGAAGATGGCTTGATGATGGTTTGATAATTTTTGGCTGGCTGCGTATGAGTTATAGTGTTGCAGTGATCGATTGGATTCTTGGGTTGGCAGTGAACTTGGTTTGATTGTTGGTTTGGTTGAGTGGCTGCTTTTGGTGATGATAACAGTGGTTCCGGCAGTGGTGGTATTGTGGCTGACCGGTGGTGACTGATTGAGGATTGGTTTGTTTGATTGAGCACTGGTGACTGGGGTGGTGGAGACTGTTGCTGCAAATGGGGTTGGTGATGATGGACGGTGTTGGTTTGATTTGCAGATTGGAAATTGAGTTTGTTTTCTTGAAATTGTGTGGATTGATGATAATGGGAATGGCTGCGTGAGATGGTAGTGAAAGGTGGGAATGGAGACTGAATTATTACTTGAATGTGATTTGTGATGAAAGGGATGTTATAATGATGAATTGGAATGGTGGTAGGTGTAGTTGGTGAGATGATGCTGGGTATTTGCTCTTGGCCGAGTGATGATTATGATGATAATGATGGTGTCTTGTGTGCCCATGTTGAAGATACTTTGGTGATGGTGTAGTGAAGTGGAAAGAGTGAAAAATAATAGAACATGTATATATCATCATTATGTTCTTGAACCATAATGATGGTTGTTTTTTGGTGGACAAAGAAAAGGAAGGAGGAGAAAACGTGGGGGCTAAAAATGGAGTGTAAAGATGGAGTTTGCACATGGAAGGATGATGAAATTGTGTAGAGATTAGTTGGAAATGCTTTGGTGTTTGTATAATGATATGGAATATGAAAATAGAAAATAGATATAAAATTTTATATATATAATGATGATGTTTTTATGTAAAGAATTGTACTAAAACTGATATATTTTGGACTGGAAATAAATTTGAGAATAAATAAATTTTGAGATAAAATCGAATTACGTATTTGGACTTGAAATAATTTGAATAAGGAAAATTGAGATATTTTAATAAATTTGGAATTCAAAATGATTTTGAAAATAATACTTTGAGTAAATAATTAAAATAATATAATTTTAGAAATTCGGATTTTAATTTAAAATCGAACAAATTCGATATTTCTTGACTTGGCTAGACGAATCCGTCGCGGCGTTAACTTCGACACAATTTTCTAAATATTAAAAATAATTATTTATTGCATAAAAATTCTGGATCGCTATAATCTTACCTCCTTAAAATAATTTCGTCCTCGAAATTAAACTTACTTAATCTTATAATTTCTGAATACTTAATCAGAATCTCTTCTTCTTATCATCGAATATTCTCAAAATAATCAAAACAATTCCTGAATATTTTCTCTACGTAAAATACCCAAACATATCAACATAATATCATCAACTTATCTTTCCAATATTTGTAACCCAAAATTCAGTAAACAAATATCTCCCAAAACTAAGATTCTATACTTAAATGTCACCACATTTCCTGCAAAGTATTTCTTTCACTTGTATATACGTATGAATTCTGATTCAATACGGTACTCATTTTACTTTCCACGTATCATCACATTATACCAAGATTATCATTATTAAAACAAAATATCAGTACTCATAATTCAAGAAAATATTCCAAATCTCCAATCAAATCTCCTTTATCGATAAAATTTAACAGCGCATTACTTCTTGTCTCCTCTTTTCATTAAAATAATCCTGCGCTTTCTTGCTGGACACAACATCACGCGGATTCACTCAGATCCTTTGCGCTTTTAAATAGTTCATGCTGGGAAGAGGTTGAATCATCAAACAATGGATATCATTCTTTCTAACATTCGCAAGTATTATTCCAGTCTTCCTATGAATGATCTGAGAAAGATCTATAAAATAAGGCTCGAAAGATTGAGGTTGCTAATGGCTCATGATATTCCAGAAGATGTTCGCTGGTTGATAGAAGCAAAGGTTCGACTATCTGGTGAATTACCATCAACATTTCCAAAACATATGCCTGGTTTAGGCAAAAGCACGTTCGCAAAGAAACGAAGAGCAAAAAGACTGGGTGGTTGCTACAAATGTGCTCGTTGGAACTGTAATACACGTTGCAAATCAGTAGGATATTCTTCTACTAATCGGGATGATAAAATCGAATTCATAAAGGGTGGACTGAGTAAGGAGTCTTTGGATGATATTCGACTGACTCTTGAGACGCACCCAAGTGGTTATGTGCAACGTGAACTTCTCTCCTTATACGCTCAGTTTAACGAGGACAAAAATCGTTATAGTCTCCAAAATATAATATCGAAAGATCCTGTTTGCCAGTCTGTTTTACAAAATGAGGCTTCTGGCAGTTCAGCAATGATATAAGGTAAATCTTTTAAAATATTTTGCTGCTTTCTTTCACGCGTTTTGGAAATAAAAAAAAATTTCCTTTCTCGAGGTTTGATAAAGCTGGAAATAAAATATTTAATCGCCGAAAGGTGACAGCCTCGATACGATAAAAATATTCAAAAGTGGGCTGATTTTGTCAAAAGTAAATCTTTACTTTTTCAGAATCAATCAAAAACAGTAAATTTTTTTTTTTTTCCGGCTTTAAATAGCCAAACATATTTCATAGTTCAGGCATCCCAAAATCACATCTTCTTCGTAAGTTTTCCCTTCTTTACTATCAAAGATGGAAGCACCAAAACTTCGACAGATCAAAACTATTTGTGTATTTTGTGGATCAAAAGTAGGGAAAGGCTTCGGTTATCTAGAAGCGGCTGTAGATCTTGGAAAGAAACTGGGGGAAAAAGGTATCACTCTTGTGTATGGGGGTGGTAGCAGTGGTCTAATGGGTTGTGTTTCCCAATCTGCTCTTGCAGAGAAATCAAAAGTAATCGGTGTTATACCTGTCCCTTTGGTAGATGTTGCAGGCAAAACACGAGGGCATGAAGTTCAAACTCTATCCATCCATGAACGCATAACTTGTATGCTATATGGTTCTGATGCCTTTATAGCCCTGCCCGGAGGTTTTGGTACCTTAGAAGAAATCTTTAACATTACCTCGTGGGCTCAACTAGATCTCCATACTAAGCCTATTGGGCTTCTGAATGTTAACAATTTCTTTGATGGTTTGTTAACCTTTCTTGATTATGCTGTGGAACAGGGATTCATCTCTCCATTTTCCAGAAGGCTTCTTATTTCTGCTCCTACTATTGATGAACTACTGGATAAGCTGCAGTCATATATCTCAATACAAGATCCAGCAGGAGTTAAGATAGATTGGTCGCAAGGAAGGGGAATCAAGCGAAAATGGAGTCCGGTTAATGTAAACTTAACTCTTTGAATCTTAGAATAGGTGGGGGTAGAGTACGGAGTATTCTCACTCTCGAGACACCCCTCCATTTACTAGGATTTCCTTAATGTTTAAATCTTGTGTGTACTTCAAAGATTCCAGGTGGTAGATTACGGAGTATTCTTACTCTCGAAACACACCTCTTTGAAGGTTTCTTTATTTCCTCAAAAGATCAGAGGTGGTAGGATACGGCTACTCTGGAAACACATCTCTCATTCTGAGGATCCTTCCATGTTTTTCTCTTATGCTTTCATGTGTTTCATGTATTTCCTTTCCAGTGTGACTCTTGTGTGTTCTCCTTATGAGAAAATAATAAAATCTCTGTTATCATCTACTAAATCTCGTTTGATGTAAATGAACTTGCATGTCTAAACTTAATTCCTTTAGTAGATGCTTATCATATTATGCTCTTAATTCCAAATGATAAAATTCTGGATAGAGTCTCCCTTGTAATTTGGACTTATCCAAACCATAAGCATACTTCATAACTCACAATAATAAATAACTCCACATTTGATCACAACGATCTAAAAATATTGAAAACGATTCCAACACTTCAATATCATCAAAATATCCCATAATTCAATTCATAATTCCTCAACATAGAAATTTCAAATCATATTTTTCAATATCACAATATTACTTCCTTTCATACCTTAATTGGCTCAAAAGTTACTCATACTTATAAATATATGCCATAAATCATATTCCCAAAATTTATTCACAAAGCCAAACTTCATAATAAATTTCTCTTCAACATAGAGGCATAATAAATTAACTCAACATAATATCCATTACTTAATTCTCAATAAAATCATATTATTCCCATTATGCTCAACACTCGTTTTCTTTAAAAAATTTCTCATAATCATACATTAAAGCATATAAGTTATGACAAAGCATAACAACATCATTATTTTCGAAGAAATACATTCTTATTTCTCATAAATCATAAGTATCCGAAATACTCTTCATTCTTTCTCATAAATCAATAAAATGAGTATTCGAAATACTGAAATAACTTTAAACATTATAAACTTCTTTACCTCGGAGTTGGTGGAGCGAAATGATGGCAGTGGCAATCTTCATAAATAAAAATCTTATAATGGAAAATATTTCTTAAAATTCTTTTTGAAAATTTTACCAGTCTACAGAAACGCAGACTAGCTCTGATACCAACTTGTAGCGCCCCGAGTTCCGTATACCCGATTCACTACGTCATTTTCTGTCTAAATTTTTCGAATAATATTTTTTGCGGAAGAAATAATTGAAATTCATTTTTTTTTGGCAACATTAAATAAACTGTAATGGCCGCTAAAATTGAAAACATTTATGAAACCATTTGAAATAGTAAATCGAACCATTAATATTGTAAAGAAATTGCCAATATCATAATTTCTCAAATAAATGAACTTCTCTAAATTATTCGATTGTTTGGAAAATACGGAAATCATTAACGTCAAACTTTCAACCGTTCAACGATTATTGCCACCATCATTCATCGCTCGCCACCGTCTCCGAAATCTGCAAAACTGTTAAAAGTAGGGTGAGTATTTCATGGGGGAAATACTCAGTAGACTCATCGCAAATTAATTTAATTTATAAGATGATTAAACACATAAATCCCTGCTCTTTATAAAACGGGCATTGATAGAGCTTCTTTATAAAACTGTTCTTGATAAAACTCATATTGTGCATTACAGCACGGGACATATTTTGCAAATCATATGCTCTTTGAAAATATCTCTTTGAAAACAGTTCTTTGAAAACCATATACTTATAAAACATTTTAATTATGCCAAGCATAATTTCTTTTGAAAGCATAACATAAGATAGGATTGAAATCCTCATAAACATAAGAATTTTACCGAACTTAGGTGGTAAGAATTCTTATGTAGTAAAATCATAATAACAGTAAGTTTTCATCATAACATAGGATAAAAACCAAATTCTCATAAACATAAGAATTTTACCGAACTTAGGTGGCAAGAATTCTTATGTAGTAAGTATACCAAGCATAATTTTCTGAAATTCATAGGGATCAATTGCATCATAACATAAGATAGGATCGAAATCCTCATAAACATACGCGACAGGAATTTTACCGAACTTAGGTGGTAAATCCTCATAAACATATGGAAAGACAGGAATTTTACCGAACTTCGTGGCAAATCCTCATAAACATAGGAGACACAAGAATGTTACCGAACTTAGGTGGCAAGAATTCTTATGTGTAGCGCTACTAAAACTCCGGTCCCCTTAACATATCATAACTTATCATATGGGACCCAAAACAATCTTGGTAGATTGATTTCATAGCAATGATCCAAAAAAACATTTTCGTGAAGCATAGGGTATACTTACTTTTCGTAAAAACATAAAGTATATTTTCTTTTCATAAAAACATACTTACTTTTCATAACAACATAAGGTATATTTACCTTTCATAAAAACATACTTGTTTTTCTTAAAAATTGACTTTCACAAGTCACATGACATTCATATGAAATCATAATTTAAATCAATTAATAAGTGCGAGTCTACCTCAAATCCGACGAGTGCAAAGTTGAGCGGGAATGACTTCAATTTCTTTAAATTCTCCGCACGCTTCGTCTTTAGCCAATAAGTCACTTTAGTATATCGAATATATAGTTCAAAATGATAAATTATAATTTGAAGACTAAAATTGATGTTTTGAAAGTTGAGGGACTAAAATGAATACCTTTGAAAGTTCAGGGACTAAAATGAATACTTTTGAAACTTGAGCTTAAAATCAAATAAAGTAAATCAGCAGGGACTGAATAATAGATTTTAAAAAATGAAGGACTGATTAAACTCATTTAAAACTTAAGGGCTGAAATTGATAAGTTTAAAAGCTGAAAGGACTGAAATAAAACCTTTTTTAAAACTTGAGGGGCTGATTTGAAATAACTTTAAAACTTTAAAAGGGCTGAAATAAACTATTCAAAGCTGTAGGGACTGATTTAAATCATTCAGAAAACGTAGGGACCAAAGTGCAAATTTCTGAAAATCAAAATAATTAAACATTTTATCTCTCTCTCTCTCTTCGATACAATCACAGACAGAGAGCGAAAAGCGAGAGGGAGGCGATCGGCGACTGGGAAGGGCGAGAGCTGGGGAAATCTGGTTTCTAACCGTCGACTCACCGGCGCAACACCGGCGGAACGTAGGAGTAAGGTGCGGCGAGGGATGGGATTGAAGTAGGTTAGGTTTGATGCGCGAAACCGAGGCTAAAGATTGAAGTTGGGTTCGTGATTTGGGTTTGGAATTCCGGCGAAGGGAGCGGCGCTTGAGGTAAGTAACTGGCTCCTTTGATTCTTGGGTTTTGATTTTGGTTTTGGGTGAGGATTTGGATGATTGATTTGGGACTAGGTTTGGAGATTCGGATATGGCGGATTTGAGGATGGCGAATTGGAATTGAGGACGGTTGTGATTAACATTGCAGTGGTGGTGGCTGTTTAACAGATCGGAGGTGAGTTGGAGATGGTTCTTGGCAGTGAGTGCAGAGGGTGTTGATGATGATGATGACGCTGATTCAATTGGTGATTGGATATGGTGCTGATATTGATGATGAATTTGGTTTGTGTTCGATGATTGGTTTGAAGTTAGAAGATGGCTTGATGATGGTTTGATAATTTTTGGCTGGCTGCGTATGAGTTATAGTGTTGCAGTGATCGATTGGATTCTTGGGTTGGCAGTGAACTTGGTTTGATTGTTGGTTTGGTTGAGTGGCTGCTTTTGGTGATGATAACAGTGGTTCCGGCAGTGGTGGTATTGTGGCTGACCGGTGGTGACTGATTGAGGATTGGTTTGTTTGATTGAGCACTGGTGACTGGGGTGGTGGAGACTGTTGCTGCAAATGGGGTTGGTGATGATGGACGGTGTTGGTTTGATTTGCAGATTGGAAATTGAGTTTGTTTTCTTGAAATTGTGTGGATTGATGATAATGGGAATGGCTGCGTGAGATGGTAGTGAAAGGTGGGAATGGAGACTGAATTATTACTTGAATGTGATTTGTGATGAAAGGGATGTTATAATGATGAATTGGAATGGTGGTAGGTGTAGTTGGTGAGATGATGCTGGGTATTTGCTCTTGGCCGAGTGATGATTATGATGATAATGATGGTGTCTTGTGTGCCCATGTTGAAGATACTTTGGTGATGGTGTAGTGAAGTGGAAAGAGTGAAAAATAATAGAACATGTATATATCATCATTATGTTCTTGAACCATAATGATGGTTGTTTTTTGGTGGACAAAGAAAAGGAAGGAGGAGAAAACGTGGGGGCTAAAAATGGAGTGTAAAGATGGAGTTTGCACATGGAAGGATGATGAAATTGTGTAGAGATTAGTTGGAAATGCTTTGGTGTTTGTATAATGATATGGAATATGAAAATAGAAAATAGATATAAAATTTTATATATATAATGATGATGTTTTTATGTAAAGAATTGTACTAAAACTGATATATTTTGGACTGGAAATAAATTTGAGAATAAATAAATTTTGAGATAAAATCGAATTACGTATTTGGACTTGAAATAATTTGAATAAGGAAAATTGAGATATTTTAATAAATTTGGAATTCAAAATGATTTTGAAAATAATACTTTGAGTAAATAATTAAAATAATATAATTTTAGAAATTCGGATTTTAATTTAAAATCGAACAAATTCGATATTTCTTGACTTGGCTAGACGAATCCGTCGCGGCGTTAACTTCGACACAATTTTCTAAATATTAAAAATAATTATTTATTGCATAAAAATTCTGGATCGCTATATCCCTTACTGAGATTTTCAAATCCATAAGCTTTTAATCAGGTTCCGAAACAATAACGCTCATAAGACAACTTCACCGCACCAACTCAGATTCTCAAGAACAGAACTCGAGCATAGTCCAATTGACAATGCCATCTATAATCGGATAGTAGGCATTAGAGTAAATGAATCGTTGTCTCCTATTGTGGATGAGCAAACATAGCCATGAACATTCATCGTATAAGAATGTTACATTAGTCTTCGATAAGTCAATCTCTCTAACTCCTCTACTGTGCTTGGAATAAAACGTCGATTCTCTCTCTAATTTACCACGGGATCTTTTTTTGTGAAATGGATTCATGCATTCAAACAAACCAGAATTCAGTCCCCAAAGGTTCGGAATGGGGAGATGAATCTAGGAATACAATCATCCCAATACTGATTACATGTGGTAGCTAACTTGTGGGCTACCCTATTCTTCTCGCAAGGTATAAAATAACAAGAACCACCACTACTACTAATCAGAAGATTACAAAGATCACAAAAGGTGCTGGCATATGGATTGAACCTATCATGCGAGTTCAAGCCTTTGATCACATTGAGAGCATCACTTTCCACTGCCTTAAGTGGGATTCGTCTTTCACGAGCAAACACAATACCTTCTTTGATGGCCAATGCTTCAGCGGTCACTACATCGGCAAAACTTCAAACACGGACAGAGAAAGCAGCATGCACCACGCCATTGTCATCCTTAAGCCATCCCCCAAGACCAAAGACACCATCATCCTTATGAACCGCTGCATCCGTTGCCAAGATAAGTCCATCATGGTTCGACAAAGGCCCATTCCATCTAGCGTTGCAATTCTTCTTCTCCCTTCTGTTTGCACAAGTCTTTCCTTAACTTCCTTGAGCTCTCGAATCTGCGTTTTTCCATAGGAACCACAAGAAAACACGGATTTTTTTCGCCAAAGGTGGTGGGAACCGTGTGAGTACACCCGCCAAACACTCAACAAAGTCAGCTTCCTGCCCACCATGCAGAATATCCTTCCAAAGGTTCCACATCCCCAAGTGTTTCCAAACAGTTTTCAAAAATGGGCATCCAACAAAGACATGAGCAAAGGTTTCCTTCCACCACAACTTGGGCAGACCAATTGGGTCGGACTATGTCTAAGCTTGAGGTTTTCCTCTGTAGGGATAGCTCAATTAAGGATTCGCCAAATCAGATGTTTAACTCTTGGCAATGTGTCCAAACTCCAAAGTTTCCCCCATCCAGCATCCGAGCCAGTCTTGCTGTATTCATCCAAATTTAGCCTCTCATTCATCATCAAATTGTTGCCCCCTTTGACTGTGTAACGACCCTCCCTTGAGAAGTTCCAGATAAGCCTGTCACTTTCATTGGTTCCACCTGGGGGGAGTGCAAGAATTCGTGTAGCATCGATGGTCCAAAAAGATTTTTCAATGAGGTCTAAATTCTATCCCTCCGCTGGCTGTCTTGAGCTCATCCACCGTTTCAAGCCCATGAACCCGAGGAGTAAGAATTCTCAAAGTCGGTCCATCAGACAACCACGCATCATCAAAGATTCTCACAATTTTCCCACCCCCAAATCTCCAGCGGCTACCTGATGAGAACTAGGGAGGGGGTCCTCGTCGTAGCTCGCGGAATAAAGCTTGGAAAGTTCCAAATTCAGGTTGGAACGGACGATAATAATGCAACCCCGACCTCACGACGCAAGAACCAGGGATATATTAAACTCGAGACCCGTTACGATGCGGAGATAAGAACCACAAAGGGGGAACGCCACAAGGAATGTCCAGATCCTTGATAAGTTCAACTGTTTTGAACGCCACAAGATTTGAATCTTGATAAGTTCGTTGTTTAAAGGGGAAATCCTCACATTTAAAGAGAGTAAAAACACTCAATAATTTTATTCATCAAAAGTCTTCTTATGTTTTTACATTGAATGGAAAAGCATATAAATAGGCAAAATAAACCCTAGTCGCTAACTGACTCTGAATAGAATTCTAATTAGGCTAAAATAGCTAAAATAACCAAAATTAACAAAATTGGAAAAGGAATTAAAAACCAATAAAGGAAATAAAAATCAACTGAAATACTAACATCCCGAAAAATCTGATTCACGCCACTTACGGCCGTAAAAGTCGGACTTACGGCCGTAAGTCCCTCTCGGATCAAAATGTCTCAATATTAGTTACGGCCGTGAAGATTGATGTTACGGCCGTGAAATTCCATTAATTAGTTACGGCCGTGAGAACCCAAGTTACGGCCGTAAACGATGTTCTACCCAAATTGTGCGCTGATAATGTTACGGCCGTAATTATGGAAGTTACAGCAGTAAAAGCCTTTCTGCCTTGATTTCTGGTCTTTTGACATTAATTGATCTGATTTGAATCTCGACTCGAGCCCAACATGAAACTTGTTCAGTTTCCTATGTAGGATATGGTTGAATTGCCCGTATCTTGATTTCTCATTTTTGACGTCTTTTCTGGATCACATCACTACCCCTCTCAATGACCTCTCTTCCCCACAAAAGACTAGACTAAATATGAGAACTTCCTTGTTTAAGTTCTGCCTCCATGATATTGCAATTCGGGAAGTATTTGTTCTTGAGAACCTGGCTAAAAGTGCATCAGGAAACTGAAAAACACGCCACACCTATTTGGCCAGTAAGCATTTGTTGAAAGTGGGGAGATCCCAAAAACCCATCCCGCCGTTCTTCTTGTTGAAGCACATGTTCCTCCAGTTAATCCAATGGAGCTTCTTTGTCTTCAGATTAGTCCCCCACCAAAATCTTGAGATGACTCCCCGAATTTCGTTACACAGCCCAATTGGAATTCTGAAGACATTCATGACGTAGATTGGGATGGCTTGAAGGACCGCTTTGATCAAAATTTCTCTTCCTGCATTTGAGAAGAGGTTGTGCTTCCAGCATTGAACCGTTTTCAAAACTTTGTCCTTGATAGCCCCAAAGGTTATCTTCTTGTTTCTCCCCATGAGGGATGGGAGGCCAAGATAGATATCATGCTTTGACAGGGAGGGGACGCCAAGAGTATCACCAATAGCAATTCGCCGATCCGTAGGCACGTTAGGGCTGAACGAGATGCTAGTTTTCATCATGTTAACCACTTGACCAGAAACAGCCCCATAAAGATTGATAATCTCAAGGATTACCTTTGAGTCCTCCACTTCAGCTCGCGAGAAGAGGATGGAATCATCTGCAAAAAAAAGGTGGCTAACTTGTGATCATCCACATCTGCATCTCATTCCCACCAGATTCCCGCTGGCAACTGAGCCTGTAAACTAGATGAGAAGGCTTCGGCACACAGAATAAAAAAATATGGCGAGATGGGGCATCCTTGCCTAAGACCACGGGATCTTTTGATGTTAAAAAAATAATTGAGCAAACAAGAAAATAAAATAACAATGTAAAATTATCAGACTACCAAAGCTTTTCACTATATAACAAATTGTTACAATTATATAGACTTTTCACTCACCAAACCCCCAAGTATTATAGGAAAAATAACCAATTTTTACCGCATCTATCAATTTTTACTTCTTTATACAACCCACAAAAAATACAAAAAAATTCAAGATGTTATACTATATTTTTTTCTCACAAAACTCTCTAATTAATGTGCTACAATAAAATATAATAATACGCGTATATATAGAAATATTTCTCATAATTAACGTTCGTCCGACAACCCAATTCAGCTTGTCTTTGGAGAACTCATTCCTTGCAATAGCAGTTTTTCTTGGGTGAACTAGAATTTATCATTCTCATTCCAAAGAGGACACATTTAAGTGATAGAGGTGCTTCCAATAATTAATGAGGAAATTACATAAAATGTCCATTTTTACATTGCCAATTGCAAAAATGTCCCAATTTTTTGTAATGTCCATTTTGCTAATTTTTCGACCTAAATGCCGTTATTAGACAAAATGTTGACTCCAATACTTTTTATGTACTCACCATTAAAAGCATGACACCTAATCTACCCTATTCAATAAGGACAAATATCAATAAAAAAATTACTTAGTCCATTCCCTTATCCACCAGTCCAATTTCGTTAATTAAGGTTAGGAACCGGTTTTCACTTCACTCAACCCCCTCACAATCCGTCTCTATCACTTTGTTACAATCTCCAGTCGCCTTCCCCATTCACACCTCTCTCAGTCGTTGCCTCACAGTCGACAAAGTACACCCCATTGCGAAAGTAGTCTCACTCCTAAGATAGTTGACGCCTCACACACACTCTCGTCTTCAACTCTCTGGGTCCCAGTCTGATGCAAACCCCGTAGCAATTGTAGCTACGCAACCCACAAAATATTGAAATCGACCCAAGAACGCCAAGAACCAAGATTTATGGATCCAGTTAAAATTAATTGAATCAAGCAACCAATACAATCACTGGGATATATTGACCTCTTGATCACAAGCAATAATAATTCTCACCATGATTTGAACAAACAAGAATAACTCGCAAGTTCGGGATTTATTCAATGAAGAATAAGATTGTGAAAGCAAAATAGCCTCTCAATTATAATATCAAAGTTGTGTATTGAATAATGAAAATTACATCCCTATAAATAGGGTCAAAAACTAGGTTAAGAATTCTAATTAAACAAGGAAACAAATACCAAAAAAATAAGGAAATAATTAAACCCTAAAATCACGCGTATATGAATTTACGGCCGTGACTAACTCCCTTACGGCCGTAATACTCATTCTGTTTCACCGTTACGGCCGTGAGACTCTTTTTACGGCCATAAGCCTTAATTCTGAAATTCCTGTTTTTGATTTGAGGCTACGTTACGGCCGTGAAAAATATTAGTTACGGCCGTAAGTCCAATTTCTTCAAAAATTCAGTTTTCAGCAGCAAGTTGGTTACGGCCGTGAGAATTATGAATTACGGCCGTAATTCTTGAAATTTGGCAATCTTCTTCGACGGCTTGAATGAGGTTGATCCACTCGTCGTTTTGGCTTGGTCCCAACATGGAACTTGCTTCTTTCGATGACACGAACATTGTTTTGGCCATTGTTTCTTGAACTAACTTGTCCATTGCTTCCTTGGCCCTCTTTGTCTGCAATCGAGTCATCGGCCCTCCTCGGATCTTCAACGGATCTTTGTGCGGACTTGTATCCGTGGTCTGGATCACATCATCCCCTCCCTCTTCGAAACGATTTGACCTCGAATCTGTACCTGCATCAAACGGAGATAGATCAGAAATATTAAATGAAGCCGAAACATTATACTCACCAGGAAGATCTAATTTATAGGCATTGTTGTTGATCCGTTCAATCACTTGGAATGGACCATCTCCTCGCGGTTGTAACTTTGACTTGCGTTGTTCTGGAAACCGCTCCTTTCTCAAATGTACCCAAACCCAATCACCGGGTTCAAATATGACGTCCTTTCTTCCTTTGTTAGCCTGCGAAGCATAATGTTCATTTTTCTTTTCAATCGCCAACCTCACCTTGTCGTGGAGTGCTTTAATCATCTCAGCCTTTTTCTTTCCATCTAAACTACTACGTTCATTCACAGGTAAAGGAATTAAATCCAATGGTGTTAGCGGATTAAAACCATAAACAATTTCAAATGGTGAACATGAAGTAGTAGAATGTATAGCCCTATTATATGCACATTCAATAAATGGTAAGCACTCTTCCCAATTTTTCATATTTTTATTGATTATCGTGCACAACAATTGAATCATTGTCCTATTTACTACCTCGGTTTTCCCATCGGTCTGTGGGTGACAAGTTGTAGAGAAAAGTAGTTTTGTACCTAATTTGTTCCACAAGACCCTCCAAAAATGACTAAGGAATTTCACATCCCTATCCGAGACAATACTTTTAGGAACCCCATGTAAGCGTACGGCTTCCCAAAAGAAAATTTCAGCTATGTTAGTAGCATCATCAGTTTTGTGGCATGGTATGAAATGTGTCATTTTACTAAAGCGATCTACTACCACAAAAATTGAATCTCTTCCCTTCTTAGTCCTAGGTAATCCCAAAACAAAATCCATAGAGATATCGACCCAAGGTTCAGTAGGTATGGGTAAAGGCATATATAATCCATGAGGTTTAATCTTAGATTTTGCCTTCTTGCAAGTAATGCATCTACTACAAACCCGAACCACATCAATTTTCATCTTAAGCCAATAGAAATGTTCACTTAGGATTTCGATGGTCTTTTTAATTCCAAAATGACCCATTAGACCTCCACTATGGGCCTCTCTCACAAGTAACTCCCTCATTGAACACCTAGGGACACACAATTTATTTTCTCGGAATAAATAATCATCATGTTTAAAGAATTTATCCACAGCCCCTTTACCACATGAATCATAAATACTAGAAAAGTCCGGATCACTAACATACATGTCCTTAATGTATTCAAATCCAAGTAATTTAGAATTTAAAGAATTTAAAAGAACATACCTCCTAGACAATGCATCTGCCACCACATTTTCCTTACCTTGTTTGTATCGGATGACATAGGGAAATGTTTCGATGAATTCTACCCACCTTGCATGTCTCTTACTCAGCTTAGCTTGACCCCTCAAATGCTTCAAGGATTCATGATCAGTGTGTATCACGAACTCCCGTGGCCACAAGTAATGTTGCCATGTCTCCAAAGCGCGCACAAGTGAGTATAACTCCTTGTCATATGTGGGGTAATTAAGTGCAGCCCCTTTTAGTTTTTCACTAAAATAGGCGATTGGCCTTTGATCTTGCATTAAAACAGCTCCAATGCCTAGCCCTGAGGCATCACATTCAATCTCAAAAGCCTTGTCAAAGTTAGGAAGTGATAAAACCGGTGCTTCACACAACATATTTGATGAGATCCCGGTCGGGGAATCTCGTCGAACAACGCGGAATAACGACAATTAAAACCTAGGAAAGATCTATATCAGATTTGACTCGAAAATAAACAAGAACACGAAGAAAATAACGAAAAATTAGAAGATAGATTTGACGGTAAAACCTTGACCCAACAATCACGACGCAATTAATGACGATGCAGACTGACGAACCAAGATTGGAGAACGCCACAAGGGTTGTCAATTCCTTGATGAGTTCGTTGGATGAACGCCACAAAGATCGAATCTTTGATAAGTTCGAAACAAAAGGGAAAAACTCAACCTTTCAATTTTGGAGAATCCTCTCTCAAATATTATTAATCTCAAGATTTCTGTCTTTACAATGAATTGAAAAAGCGTATAAATAAGCAAAATAACCTAGCATCTAATTTACTCAAAATAGAATTCTAATTAGACTAAAATTCTAAAATAGGAAAATAACCAAAAACTAAAAAGGAAATTAAATAATTGAAAATCCCCGGAAATCTGGCACTCCTCATTTACGGCCGTGAGGAACTTTCTTACGGCCATAATGGCCTTTCTGATAAAAATATGATTTGTTAGTTACGGCTGTGACGAAACTCTTACAGCCGTGAAATGCCCCTTTTACATCCGTAACTTCCAGGCTTACGGCCGTAAGTCTCGTTCTGCTTAATTTCTGCCTTTTCTTTCGATAATTTGTTACGGCCGTGATAGTAAGTGTTACGGCCGTGAATATATGTATTACGGCTGTGAAGATCCTCTTTTACGGCCGTAAGGTATTTTCTGCCCAAATTACTTCTTTTTCTTGATTTGGATCGATCCGTCCCTCTTCTCGGCTCGACCCCAACACGGAACTTGCTCCGTTTTGCATGTAGATCACTATCATATTGCCGATGGCTTGACTTCGCTCTTCGATGCCTTGTCCGAATCACATCATACTCCCTCTCTTGAAAAGGATTCGACCTCGAATCCAATTTTGGTCGGCTTTTCAAACTCCTGCTTTTCTGGGCTCGATGATTATGTTTAAACGTTGTGCGATCTCTTAGACTTTTGGCCTGCTCATTTTTGCCAACGGATTTCTCTCCCGCCTTAAGTTCATGTTTTGATTTATGTCCCTACAAAACAGATTTAGTAGAACTGGGGAGGGATGTGTTAGCAAATGCAAATAAACTCATTTTTGTTGTGGACTCTCTTTTCTTTTTCCTCTCACTCTCAAGCTCACCTTTTTCTGAGGTCATGGCCTCAACTCTCTTGTTTTCAATTTTCACACCCTCTCCTTTTTCTGAGGTCGTGGCCTCAACGCTCTTATTTTTCCTCTCAAACTCGCTCTTTATTTTCAATTGGTCCTCTTGGACCTCTTTAGGAGATAGCGGAGCAAGAGTGACCCTTTTTCCACCCTTCACGAAAGAATATCAATTTTTAAACCCATCGTGCACTACCCTCCTATCATGTTGCCATGGTCTCCCCAACAAAATATGGCCAACATGCATAGGTACTACGTCACAAACCAACTCATCCTTATAGCCCCCGATGGCAAAATTGACCCTAGCCTGCTTATTTACCTTAATTTCTCCCGACTCGGTCAGCCATTGCAATTTATAAGGGTTCGGATGTTTTATCAAGCTCAAACCCAATTTCTCAACCAACATTGTACTAACCACATTAGTACAATTTCCCCCGTCAATCACCATACCACAAACCTTTTTACCCACTAAGCATCTAGTATGGAAGAGATTATCCCTTTGCTCACCAATTTCATCCACCCTGGCCCTAGTACTAAGGACACGCCGATTAACAAGTGAATCTTTAACAGCATAGGTCAGCCCTTCCTCATCACTACTACTACTAGCCCCAACATCTACTAACTTAGGCATTCCCTTAAATTCATCCTCGAAACTAATTTCACCATTATCACGCAAGATCATTAGCTTCCTATTTGGACACTGGGATGCTATATGACCCATACCAAAGCACTTAAAACATTTAATATTTCTATCCCGAGTAGTTTGAGAATCAGAAATATTTTTACCTTTCGTTGTAGGCTCCTCCTTCCCTTTCAGGTTATGTTCAACGTTGGATTCCTGCTTAGGTTGTGATGTAGGATAAGATGGTGAGTGTCTTGTTGCCCCCTTTCGCCTTAGCTGTCTTTCCACCTTCATGGCCATATGCACCATATCTTCCAGCTCCACATAATGTTGCAGCTCAATGACATTGGCAATATCTCTATTCAGCCCACTCAGAAACCTAGCCATCGTAGCTTCCCGATCCTCCACCACGTTAGCCCGAATCATCCCCACCTCCATATCCTTATGATAATCTTCTACACTCCTCGACCCCTGAGTCATACCCTGCAGCCTCTGATAAATATCCCTATAATAATGAGTCAGCACAAATCGCTTCCTCATTATGGTTTTTAATTCACCCCAACTCTCCACCGGTTCCTCAAGGTTCCTCCTCCTACCCGTAACTAGTTGATCCCACCAAATATTTGCGTAGTCAGTGAATTCAATCACGGCTAATTTCACCTTCTTCTTTTCCGAATAATTATTACAATCAAAAATCCGTTCGACCTTTGTCTCCCAATCCAAGTACGCCTCCGGATCACTCCTACCCTGGAACGATGGTATTTTCACTTTAATTTTTCCAAGGTCATCATCAACAACATCTCTACCCCCACGATGCCTCCTAGCATCACGACGCTCCCTATCATGCCTCCGCTCATACCTATCTCCTCTATCCCCCCTTCGCATACTACCTAAAGATATACTGCCACTTTCACTGCCCATGTCTTCATTATCCACACTAACCTCACGTCTATTACCTCTCCTAACCCGAAAACCATCATGAGATTGATCACGAGGTCTTTGTTCACGTCCTGCACCTCTATTCTCCATCTGTACCATAAACCTCTCAAATTGTGCCCTCATTGCTGCAATATCATTGTTGCCCTGTTCATTCCTTCTATTCACACTCCCGAGCTATTTTCTATCTCCAATAGAAGATGAAGATGTGGAAACCTCTCTATCAGACATTTTTAAGACACGAACAAGGAAATTCGGAATATTTGGGGAATATTTGGGAATTTTCGGATTTGTTTTTTAATCTGCCAGAGAATTTGACTACGAGTATGGCAGAAAAAATAGAACTGGATTTGGACGAAAAACAAAGAAGAAAAACACTTTTGAATTTTTGGGACTGACTCTTATGGATCAAAATGGAAAAATTTATGACTGACACGAAGAACGCGAAGAACACGAAAAAAAAATCAAGAAACACAAGAATCTGAAATAGATCCAAGCTCTGATACCAGATGATGAGATCCCGGTCGGGGAATCTCATCGAACAACGCGGAATAACGACAATTAAAACCTATGAAAAATCTAAATCAGATTTGACTCGAAAATAAACAAGAACACGAAGAAAATAACGAAAAATTAGAAGATAGATTTGACGGTAAAACGTTGACCCAATAATCACGACGCAATTAATGACGATGCGGACTGAAGAACCAAGATTGGTGAACGCCACAAGGGTTGTCAATTTCTTGATGAGTTCATTGGATGAACGCCACAAAGATCGAATCTTTGATAAGTTCGAAACAAAAGGGAAAAACTCAACCTTTCAATTTTGGAGAATCCTCTCTCAAATATTATTAATCTCAAAATTTCTGTCTTTACAATGAATTGAAAAAGCGTATAAATAAGCAAAATAACCTAGCATCTAATTTACTCAAAATAGAATTCTAATTAGACTAAAATTCTAAAATAGGAAAATAACCAAAAACTAAAAAGGAAATTAAATAATTGAAAATCCCCGAAAATCTGGTACTCCTCATTTACGGCCGTGAGGAACTTTCTTACGGCCGTAATGGCCTTTCTGATAAAAATCTGATTTGTTAGTTACGGCCGTGACGAAACTCTTACAGCCGTGAAATGCCCCTTTTACATCCGTAACTTCCAGGCTTACGGCCGTAAGTCTCGTTCTGCTTAATTTCTGCCTTTTCTTTTGATAATTTGTTACGGCCGTGATAGTAAGTGTTACGGCCGTGAATATATGTATTACGGCTGTGAAGATCCTCTTTTACGGCCGTAAGGTATTTTCTGCCCAAATTACTTCTTTTTCTTGATTCGGCTCGATCCATCCCTCTTCTCGGCTCGACCCCAACACAGAACTTGCTCCGTTTTGCATGTAGATCACTATCATATTGCCGATGGCTTGACTTCGCCCTTCGATGCCTTGTCTGGATCACATCAATATTTTTGATTGTTTCAAATGCATGTTCCTATTCTAACCCCCATTTAAAACCTACACTTTTTTTGACAAGTTCTGTGAGTGGTGCGGCAATTGTGCTAAAGTTTTTAACAAAGCGCCTATAAAAACTAGCCAAGCCATGAAAACTCCTAATCTCAGTTATGCTTTTAGGTGTTGGCCATTCTTTAATAGCTTTGATTTTTTCTTCATCTACTTCTATTCCTTTAGCACTAACCACATAGCCAAGAAACACAACTTTTTCCATGCAAAAATCACACTTTTTAAAATTAGCAAAAAGTTGCTCTTGTCTTAAAACCACAAGCACACACCTAACATGCTCCACATGCTCATTCAAAGTTTTACTATATATCAAGATATCATCGAAGTAAACTACAACGAATTTACCTATAAATGCACGTAAAACATGATTCATTAAACGCATAAATGTGCTAGGTGCATTAGTAAGTCCAAAAGGCATTACTAACCATTCATACAAGCCATACTTAGTTTTAAAAGCAGTTTTCCACTCATCTCCTTCTTTCAATCGAATTTGATGATAACCACTCTTAAGGTCAATTTTACTAAATATGCTAGAGCCATGCAATTCATCCAACATATCATCTAACCTAGGAATAGGATGACGATACTTTACCGTTATGTTGTTGATGGCCCTACAATCGACACACATTCTCCAAGTCTTGTCCTTTTTGGGCACAAGTAACACGGGGACGGCACATGGACTCATACTTTCCCTTATATACCCTTTGTTCATCAAGTCCTCCACTTGCCTTTGGAGCTCCTTCGTCTCCTCGGGGTTACTTCGATAAGCGGGGCGGTTCGGAATGACTGCTCCAGGTACAAAATCAATTTGATGCTCAATACCTCGAATGGGTGGTAACTCACTAGGTATGTCATCGGGAAATATATCGTCAAATTCCTACAATAAAGAAATAGCCAAACTAGGGAGGGATTTGTTAGTTTCATCAAATGCAAGGAATGATTCCTTGTATAGCAGAAGAACCATTGGCCGTTCTTCCATGAATGCCTTTTTGATTTCACTCCTTTTTGCGTAGAAACTCATTTTTCTTTCTTTTCTGGCACTCTTCGCTCCCTCTCCTTTTTCTGAGGTATGTACCCCAACACTCCTTTTTTCTCTCGCCTCTCCTTTTTCTGGAGTCGTGGCTCCAACTCTCTTTTCCTCTCCTTTTTCTGAGGTCGTGGCCTCAACTCTCTTTCTCTCATTTTCCTTCACTCTTTTTTCTTCATCATTTTTCAATTTTATTTGATCTTCATACACTTGTGACGGTGTCAATGGTGCAAGTGTAATGGTCTTTCCCCCTTTGGTAAAGCTATACCTATTTTTATACCCATCATGCGTTACCTTCCTATCATATTGCCAAGGTCTACCCAACAAAATGTGTCCGGCATGCATAGGAACCACATCACACATAACATCATCCACATAGCTACCAATAGAAAAACTCACCAACACCCTCATATTCACCTTAATTTCTCTACTATCATTTAACCATTGAAGCCTATAAGGTTTAGGATGTTTTAACAAAGGTAATCCTAATTTTTCAACAAGTATAGTACTAGCGACGTTAGTGCAACTACCACCATCAATAATCATACTACATACCTTGTTATTAATGCGACATCGTGTATGGAATATGTTCTCCCGTTGTTGTTCCAAATCATCCGTGTTGACTTGAGCACTAAGAGCTCTCCTTGCCACTAATAACTCGCCATGCTCCCCGGATAACACATCCTCATCATCACATACTTCCTCCAACGCCGGTATATCGCTATAATCCTCTTCCTCACTATCACTCTCCATGGCTCCATCCTTCCGCACAAGTATCACTCGCCTATTAGGACATTGAGATGCCACATGTCCTCTCCCCAAACATTTGAAGCATTGAATGTCTCTACTCCTAGATGGTTGAGGCTCCCCTTTAGGCACGAATTTATTAGCTTGTTCCTCCTTCCCTTTTGGTGCCTCAAACTTCCCTTTTGGTGCTTCAAGCTTCCCTTTAGAAATAGTCCCATCTCCTTTACTATCCCACTTCGGCTTCCAAGAAGAATTAGAACCAGATTGATACCTTGTTGTTCCCTTTTTCTTTATTTGCTTCTCCACCTTTATAGCCATGTGCAACATATCTTCCATCTCCAAATAATGTTGCAGTTCAACCACATTAGCTATATCCCTATTCAACCCATTCAAAAATCGAGTCATCGTAGCCTCCCTATCCTCTTCTACATTGGCTCTAATCATCAACATCTCCATCTCCTTATGATAATCCTCCACACTCTTTGATCCTTGGTATAGACTTTGTAATTTTTGATGAAGCTCCCGATGGTAATGACTAGGAACGAACCTCTTTCTCATGATAGCTTTTAACTCATCCCAAGTACTAACGGACCTCTCGCGATTCCTCCTCCTAGAAGTCACCAATTGATCCCACCAAGTAATAGCGTAATCGGAGAATTCAAGTACAGCTACCTTAACCTTTTTCTCTTCCGAATAAGTGTAGCAATTGAAAATTAATTCCATCTTCTTTTCCCATTCTAGGTATGCTTCCGGATCACTCCTACCCTTGAATGACGGAATTGTCATTTTGATGTTGCTCATACTACCATCCATCCTATCGCCACCAAGATCTCTATCCCTTCTTCCATGCCTAATTACTCTATCCAAAATTACCCCATCGTCAAAATCACTACCTTCTTCATTCTCATCGACCCCCTCTACTCTACGACCTTGCCCACCTTGCCTGCGGGCATTAGGTACTTCCCGAGGTTGATCAAGCCTTTCTAGCCTACCTATCACATCCCCAAACAACCGCTCAAACCGTTGTACCATCTCTTCCATCATGTTGACTCGATCGTTGTTTTTTGTAGTAGCAGATTGTTCAGACATCCTAAAACTAAATATTATATGTCTCACGTATATTTCGCTCGTGTATCACTCAAATTTGGCTTTTACCCTCTATTGATCTCACCTCTCTGCCTTTTTCCACTCAATTGCTTCAAAGAACGAACCCGAACTCAAAAAAGTTTAAGCCCGAATGATTCAAATCGAGTAAGAGTGAGAATTCTATGAACTGTTTGAAAAACTTGAAGAAGACCTTTAGAGAATGGAATTTGACTCGATATAGAACTTGACACTTTTATGGAAACTAGGATTGAGTCAAGAATATATTTCTTTGAAATCAAATAACTGCTATTGTAATTGGATTGAGAATTTTTTTTTTTTTTTTTTTTTTTAGATTTCTCGAAAATTCAACTTCGAGAAAGACGACACAAACGAAATTTAATTTGGATAACAAACGAAGGAAATAACGACTATTGAATTTTTTTGTGACACTTTTTGGATTAAAGACTCAAGAACTGGAAGAACACGAAGAACAAGATTAAAGAACGACTCAAGAAAACAAAAGATATAACCTTGATTTTTGGAGCCTAAGCTCTGATACCAAATGATGCAAACCCCGTAGCAATTGTAGCTACGCAACCCACAAAATATTGAAATCGACCCAAGAACGTCAAGAACCACGATTTATGGATCCAATTAAAATTAATTGAATCAAGCAACCAATACAATCACTGGGATATATTGACCTCTTGATCACAAGCAATAATAATTCTCACCATGATTTGAACAAACAAGAATAACTCGCAAGTTCGGGATTTATTCAATAAAGAATAAGATTGTGAAAGCAAAATAGCCTCTCAATTATAATATCAAAGTTGTGTATTGAATAATGAAAATTACATCCCTATAAATAGGGTCAAAAACTAGGTTAAGAATTCTAATTAAACAAGGAAACAAATACCAAAAAAATAAGGAAATAATTAAACCCTAAAATCACGCGTATATGAATTTAAGGCCGTGACTAACTCCCTTACGGCCGTAAGACTCATTCTGTTTCACCGTTACGGCCGTGAGACTCTTTTTACGGCCGTAAGCCTTAATTCTGAAATTCCTGTTTTTGATCCGAGGCTACGTTACGGCCGTGAAAAATATTAGTTACGGCCGTAAGTCCAATTTCTTCAAAAATTCAGTTTTCAGCAGCAAGTTGGTTACGGCCGTGAGAATTATGAATTACGGCCGTAATTCTTGAAATTTTGCAATCTTCTTCGACGGCTTGAATGAGGTTGATCCACTCGTCGTTTTGGCTTGGTCCCAACATGGAACTTGCTTCTTTCGATGACATGAACATTGTTTTGGCCATTGTTTCTTGAACTAACTTGTCCATTGCTTCCTTGGCCCTCTTTGTCTGCAATCGAGTCATCAGCCCTCCTCGGATCTTCAACGAATCTTTGTGCGGGCTTGTATCCGTGGTCTGGATCACATCAAAGTTTCTCTGTTCTTCAACTCTCCTCACACAACGCTCTCCGTATTCAACTCTCTAGGTCTCAGTCTCTTCTTTGTCGCCGTTCTCCATCCCCGTTTTGCTTGTCTCTCGGTCTCCGTCCATCGGTATCCAAAGAGCCTACTTGGCAGAACCAACGCAAAGGTAAAAATGCTTTCCAATTTTCTCTATTTAATATGTGAGCATTGTATGAATTGGTTAATTCAATTTGGCTTTCTACTTTTATATTTGCAGTATTGCTATCAAGTATAATTATAAAGGCATAATTCTCTCTATTGGAGAGACTAGGTCAAAGGGATTATTTCTATGATTGTACAATTTTGCGGTGTAATCAACTGGTGAAAAGTAAATATTGTGAGATAAATGCATATTCTTTCTTGTAGTAAAATTTGTTTGGTTTTATTTGCATATCTATATCTATTCTAGTGTTGGTGCACTTAAATGTTGGGATGCTGCAATGAGATTTAGACTGAACCAATTGTTGTGCTTCAAAATAAAGTACCAATTTGAATTTTAGTTTTCAGTTTGATGGCTCTTTATCACAAGTAGATGATATAGAAGCAATGAGAAATAGAGAAGATAAGAAGAGACAAGAGAAGGAAAAATGAGTTAGAATATGGTTCAGTCAATGATACAAGTATGGGAATGGAGAGAATGAGAGAAAATAGTTTAGTTGAACCAAAAAATTGATGACGCATCTGACGGCCTTAGATTTCATTTTTCATGGGTTGGAAAAATAATAAAAGAATTAAGGAGAAATCCGGGTGGATTTTTTGTTAATTTCATTCCTTGTAGCTGCTAGAAAGTAAAATATTTCCTAAATAGCTTATAAATTTGTTGTGTAACCTAATCTTATCTTCTCATGCACTATATGTACAAACTAGCATGCTAGTTATACTACCACTCCTTTATGCTACATATTTATTGTGCTACCATAAGAGTTATCTATAGTGATCAGTTTTACTTGAAACATCTTCAATTTTGGGTAAAAAAAAGTACAATCTTGTTTTGGTAGTGTTGATTTCTATGATGGCTTATGAACTCTAACATAAGTACGTAGGTGATTGATACCTAGGGATGGAAAAATGGCTTGTAAGCTCTAGCCACTCGGGCTCGTCTCGAAAAAAGCTGGGCTTACCTCGATTCGAGACTTCGAGCCAAAGATCGAGCCGACTTTTTTTTTTTAGGGACGAACTTTGGCTCGGCTCGAGCCAAAAAAAGCCCGCGCCAAAAAGCTCGAGCATTGAAATTCGATCACAAGCTTGGCTCGGCTCATTGTTTATATATCTTTTCAATAAAAAATTTATGGATTTTATTATAAAAATAAAATAAAATTTAAAAGTTCAAGACTTGGCTCGGCTAGGCTCGTCTTGGCTCGGAAAAGCTCGAGCCTTATTTTTAGGGACGAGCTTTGGCTCGGCTAGGGCCAAAAAAAGCTCGATCCCTAAAAGCTCGAGCCTTGATCTTTGACTCGCTAGCCGGCTCAGCTCGGCTCATTGACATCCCTATTGATACCCAACCGTTTTGGTCCTGTCTATATGCATTTCGTTTGGTTATTGACTTGAGTTCAAATATCTAGAAAATATGTTTCAAATGTTAGGAACAACGTTTCAAATGTCAAGATATATACTTGAAGTGTCAAGAATAGTATGAAATGCAGATAATGCAAATATTGCATGCACAATATTTATTATCTTTATGTATAGTGTTTGTCATGAAGCTATATAGATGATTCAAGTTTCCATACTTGTCTTTGTAGATGACGATCTCACATAGGTACGCAATTTCGCAAGAAGAGCATGTGCCGGCACAAGTATTGCAAGTGAGTAACACGAAATATATCAAAGTTGTGATGGACAAATTTGATGTACAACAAAAACAAATATTCGAGGAGAGCAACATAGGACATGTTGCTAAATTTCCGAAAATAAAATTGTGTGTACAGTTGATCCATGAAATGATCAATCGCCTAATAGTATGTCAGAAATAGCATGAGGCATGGTTCAACATTAATCAATGCTACTGTCGATTTGGATGAAAGAAGGAAAAGAAAGATGACAAGGGAAAGAGTTGAAAACCTGTTCCTCTATGTAATTTTTTGCGTTGAAGCCTATTTATGTTGAAGACTATCTATGACGACGTCGTTTTGTGATCGAAATATTATTTTTCTACTAGTGACTAGATTTAGACCTTCGTTTCCACATTTGAATGGGTTTTGATGTATTGTTTACATACATTAACTATTCGTCTATCTAGACATTTGGAAATGTCAAGTGTCTAGAAAAACAGGGACCAAATGTCGAAAATGACAATTCCAAATGTTGAGAACGTTGTTTAACAATTCCAAATGTTGAGAACGTTGTTTAATGTCATGAAACATTTGATGAATCTCAAGATTTTGTTTATCTTTTGCATTGCTTCCTAAAACACTCAAGTCACAATAATAGTTGTAATATTATGTTTATTTCTTGGCCGAACCTCATTTATCAATTGCAGGAGTTCAAAACATATGTTCAAGTGCAAATAATAGATGTATAATTTAACCTTAAACCTTGGTAGTTAAAGACTAGGTAATTACTTTTTGATTGACATGTAGTCCAGTAAAAACAGAAATTTGAGATTTAGGAAATCAGAAATGTAAAGTATATGTCAATCATGGTTTAATGCATTGAATAAAGAGTTGTTAATTAACATTGAATAGTATTTTCCTTTTTCTCTATAAGTACAGTGCATTTTTTGTGAGAGTTCTTGGCAAACCAATGCAATGAAATAGTCTGAGTTCTTGTTTATTGATACAAGTATGAGCAACTCCATACTTGGGTTTACTACTAACAACAGAAATGATGTTGAAGGTCAACGGGACTTTGAACAAACACCGTAGCCACATGACAATCTCAACAATGGATTACACAACTCACTTCCGGGGTCTTCTGCTGAAAATCCAATTATCATCGACTCTGATGATGAGGAGGAACTTGTTATTGTGCCACGCTGAGCCCCCCATCACGGGGTAAGTATACACCCAATTCCATTTCCAATGTTTTTAGATGAACGTGAACCAATGAATGAGCCTGCATCTTTGACGGCAGAAGAAGTTAATGTTCTGTTTGGAGTTCATTACGTGAATGAGTCCGATGACGAAGAGGGACCACCTCTCGTGAACATGGAAGATGTCATTGTTATAAGCTCGAACAAGGACGAAGCTAGTGAGATTTCAGGAATTTCCACTGTTGAAGACTAGTCCATGTGATGTCTTTTTTAATGTTTATGTAGGTTAATAGGCATTTTTTCGTGTCATCATAAAACTATTTTTCTTGCAATGAAGCTACTAAACTAAAAGCAAGAGGATTTGTACTAAACTGTAATATTACTTTAACGTAAATGCAAGTAAAATATTGGATTATATTCTGCCACATTAACTATCGCTCTAGACACTTCATACGTCAAGTTTGACTCTGGAATTAAAGAATGCAGAGAATTAAAAAAAAAAAAAACGGAACACTCATTAAAGTTTGCAACATTAAAATACTACACAAGCAATTCTAAACTAATATGCCCTATGAACTAGTAGTAAAAAATACAGTGGTGAGCATGAAAAGCTTGTGAATTATTGATAAGCTAAAAATACAACATTCATCCTGCTACTCGATTGGGTTGGAGGACGACCGGGTGGTCTTCGTATATTTGGATGTGATATGAATATGGAACGAATATCATGTGACACTAGTTTCTGACTGAGCTTATTATTTTGCTGTACGAAGCTCTCTAATGTGAGGTAGTGTAGTAAGGGAAGCATAATGCATACAAGGAAATCTATTTTGAACAAGCCGCACGACATGCATGGGCACAAAACATTTCACCCTTGACCATGATGAAATACAAACACGTGTCAAGTACGAAGCCATAATTGGACAGATGATTTTTATCTGATCCATCACTTGCTCAAACTTTGATACCTAGTAGGCCAATGCTGCGCATTTGAATAATATGATTGCATTGCTATTACCAAACTGACTAATCAGGTTTCTCAATATGCCAAATGCATGCACCTTGGTAGGACTATGGATACAACATGGTAATTACCCTTTTGATGCTATTTTTTCTATCTGAAACAAACACAAGACGTTCTGAATCATCTACCATGTCTTTCAACTTCGAGAAGAACCAGTACCAGGATGAATTATTCTCTGCATCAACAATACCCCATGCAACTGGATATATTTGCATGTTCGCATCTTGTCCTACTGCTACTAAAAGTGTTCCCTTGTATTTACCCTTCAAATGACTACTATCTACACAAATGATAGGTCTCATATATTCTCGAAAACCTCTTATACTAGGTCCAAACGCTATGAATAAATACAAAAACTTATAATTGTGGTCCAGCTCAATGCGTGTGATAGTTCCAAGGTTTTTAGAAGTAAGCACATAACAGTAAAGCGCTATGTTCTGAAAGCTCTCTTCAGGTGAACCGTGAAGGTGATCAAAACCTTTTTCTTTACCTCTCCATATTTTATTGTAGCTAATATGAACTCCGAACTCACGTTCCATGTCCCTGATAATACCCGCGGGAATATAGGGTTGGTTTGCATCGTCCAATCGTCTCATGATGTGTTACCCACTAAGAGTACTCGTTGCATGTTTGTTTGCATTCCGTCGTATATCTAAAGAACATGTGTGCTCAGGTATATATCGACGGATCATAAATATGTCTGAAGTGTTGATCTTCGATACTCGCACTAACCATCAACAGGTGCTATCATTGCAACAAACAGTAAGATTTTTGGGACTCGACTTTTTTACTTTGAAATGAAACTTCTCAGTCAAAGCCTTTATTGCTAGCCTCGTGTGCAATTGCTAAAGTCTATTTGATTCTCCACTATTACTCCTTGGGCATCCAACGTAAATGTGTTTTCAAGTAACGGTTAACAGTTGTATTTGTACATCTTCATGATTATCTTCAGCTTGTTTATTTTCTTCATCATGTGATAGTTCTGTATTGGGAATTCTTCCTGATTCCTATAATTGACAAATAACCATTTCTTCACGTGGAGACATTGCACCTTCAAATGGTGTTAAGTATCATTTGCTACGTTCGCATTAAAGCTACTTGGATCAAGTTCATCAACAATTACACACAAGGCAGCTTGTGCGTGCTCAGAAATGTACCACTCCAAGTCCTCATCGTCCAGCACATCAGCTAGTGGTATATTCATGTTTGGAACATTGAATTTTAACTGGATTTGAAATTTGAGTCTGTCAATGCTAAGCTTCACGGAAAGTAAATTCAGAAGTTCCTCGAATCTAACATCACTTCGAACAACAGTAGACGTTGTCCGATTGCCAAGCCACTTCCAATTGTCATTAATGCTGAGAAAAGTTCCACCATGCGAGACAACAACCTCATTATATATGTCATACCTAGATGCCAGGAACAATGTGTAGCGACCAAGAATTTTTACGCGATTAATAATTATTTTAATAGAAAATCGTGTCGCTACTATTTCACCCATTTTTATTAAGTTAACGCCACGACGTATTCGTATAGCCAAGTCAAGAAATAATCGAGATCGTTCGATTTTAAATTAAATTCCGAATTTCTAAAAATATCTCCATTCTCTTGATTTAAAGTATATTAAGTCCAAGTACTTAATTCAATGTTATCCCAATATTTATTTATACAAAAATTATTTTTATTATTGAAATTAAGAAAATATATGCAAGCATGAGAGGTTCCATTATATATAATAATTATGAGAATCTTAATTTAATAAATATGGAAAAGTATATGAATGAATTATATACTCCATTATATGTAATCATGAAGAGCATAATATTTGTATAAATATGGAAAAGTATATGAATGAATTATATACTCCATTATATGTAATCATGAAGAGCATAATATTTGTATAAATATGGAAAAGTATATGAATGGTTGATAAGACTCCATTATATGTAATCATGAAGAGCATAATATTTGTATAAATATGGAAAAGTATATGAATGGTTGATAAGACTCCATTATATGTAATCATGAAGAGCATAATATTTGTATAAATATGGAAAAGTATATGAATGGTGCTTTACTTTAAGAAAAGGATGTGTTAAAATTAATAGAATTGAATGATTATGTTTACAATATGCCAACTTTATACATCTATTTAAACCCATCTCTTTTACACACAACTCTACACATATACACTTATTTCCAATCTCTTGACAAAATCCACAAGTAAGAGAAATTCAAGGTGGTCAAGAAAGTTTTGGTCCATTTACTACTACACTTCATTTTAATCTTTTAAAAGGTAAGTATATCTTATGTTTTTATGAAAAGTAAGTATGTTTTTATGAAAGGTAAATACACCTTATGTTTTTATGAAAAGTAAGTATGTTTTTATGACAAGTAAGTATATCTTATGTTTTTATGAAAAGTAAGTATGTTTTTATGAAAGGTAAATACACCTTATGTTTTTTATGAAAAGTAAGTATGTTTTTATGACAAGTAAGTATATCTTATGTTTTTATGAAAAGTAAGTATGTTTTTATGAAAGGTAAATACACCTTATGTTTTTATGAAAAGTAAGTATGTTTTTATGACAAGTAAGTATATCTTATGTTTTTATGAAAAGTAAGTATGTTTTTATGAAAGGTAAATACACCTTATGTTTTTATGAAAAGTAAGTATGTTTTTATGACAAGTAAGTATATCTTATGTTTTTATGAAAAGTAAGTATGTTTTTATGAAAGGTAAATACACCTTATGTTTTTTATGAAAAGTAAGTATGTTTTTATGACAAGTAAGTATATCTTATGTTTTTATGAAAAGTAAGTATGTTTTTATGAAAGGTAAATACACCTTATGTTTTTATGAAAAGTAAGTATGTTTTTATGACAAGTAAGTATATCTTATGTTTTTATGAAAAGTAAGTATGTTTTTATGAAAGGTAAATACACCTTATGTTTTTATGAAAAGTAAGTATGTTTTTATGACAAGTAAGTATATCTTATGTTTTTATGAAAAGTAAGTATGTTTTTATGAAAGGTAAATACACCTTATGTTTTTATGAAAAGTAAGTATGTTTTTATGACAAGTAAGTATATCTTATATTTTTATGAAAAGTAAGTATGTTTTTATGAAAGGTAAATACACCTTATGTTTTTATGAAAATGTTTGGATCATTGCTATGAAATCAATCTCACAAGATTGTTATGGGTTCCATATGATATGTTTATGATTATGCTAAGGGGACCGGAGTTTAGTAGCGCTACACATAAGAATTCTTGCCATTTAAGTTCGGTAAAATTCTTGTGTCTCCCTATGTTTATGAGTATTTCGATCCTATCCTATGTTATGATGAAAATGATCCATATGCTTTCAAAAGAAAATTTATGCTTGGTATACTTACTGGGATTTTATAAATCTCACTCCACGATATTTACCATTTTCAGATAATTGAAGGTTCGAGGCGGTCAACATGGAAGTGACAAAAGTGGTTAAGATTGATGAGATAATTATGTTGAACTTTATGTAAGAAAATTATGTTCTATTTTTATTCACAAATAAAATTATGGGATTCTAATTATTCTTTTGAATAATTTTACATTACTATTTAAGTCTCGATAATATGATATGAGTCACTTTTAGTGGCACTCGAATGGTCGAGAATTCGGGTCGTCACAGTTGGTATCAGAGAAAAGAGTTTTAAAAACGATTCTGTAGATTTTTGAAATTTTATTTCTTTAAAAAAAAAAAAAAAAAAAAAAAAAAAAAAAAAAAAAAAAAATCACTATTCACGTGAACAGTAAAACGACGTGCTATTCATGATGAACAGTGAACGAAATCACTATTCATTATAAAAAAAAAAAAAGTTGAATTTTCACATGTCAAGTATGGTTATGATTTTGAAAAGCATGATGAAATTTGATGTGCGAATTTCAAGGACAAAATTCATTTTAAGCAAGGGAGTTTGTAATGTCCTGAAAATTTTATGGAATATAATTAGTTAGTGATATGATGTTTATATTGATGTCTTTGATAAATTTCTAGAAGTTCGGGGACTAAAGGAAAAATAAGATTTGACGATAAATTTTATTTGGGTTAAGTTATTAATTATTGATGGGGAGATAATTACTATATCGATATTGGATTTGTTTTGAAGACTGTGATTAATTAGGAATTATGATTCAAGAAAATGTTGATTTGGATACAACCACATTAAATTATTGTTGATTAAAGGAAAATAAGATTATATGAAATATTTTAACTCATCACTCTACTATGTCACTCTCCACGTATTGACTCCTCGAACCAGGTATGTTATATGCTTTGCAAGTCATTTACGATTTTATTAAGACATGTTAAGTATGAAATCTTCATATGTTATGAATCTTTAAGTGAAATATACATGTTGAGTATGATATGAATTGATAGAAGCCTGAATTTTAATTTATTCCTTTTTATGTAGAATCATGAGACATAGAGGATATTGATATGAATTTTGGTTCATATTAAGCTTAGTAAGATTGACTCAATTAGAAATTAAGTTGGGTTGTAACTTTTGCCCAAAATATATGGAATAATATATTAAACAAACAAAATTAATAATGAATTCGTACAATAATTTATCCCTTTATCACTACCTTTGTGTAAAAACAAGGGAAAAACTGTGGATGGTTATTAGTACTTCCTCTTCAAGTTTCAATTTTCGGTTCAATAATTTATCCCTTTATCACTACCTTTGCTTAAAAGCAAGGAAAAACTGTGGATGATTATTGGTACCACTCTTCAAGTTTCAATTCTGAAAAAAAATTCGGAAAGAAAGAAAGAGAACGGGTGTTGAGCATAATGGGAATAATATGACTTAAGAATGATTTTCAAAATAATTGTTGTCCTTGAGTTTAGAAATAATGAACCTTAAATGGACTTTGCATAATTGATTTTAGACATGACACTAAGTATGAGAAGTCAACAGAAATGATTAGAAATATGTTCAGATTATCTATCATTTAGATTTAATGAGAAATAGCGAGCCAATTTTATGAAGTTTTATGAGATGTTAAGATTATAAGTGGTTTTAATGAGACTTTTATGAGAAGCATTATGAAGTTAGAGATTTAAAGATTTGGTTATTGGGAATTAAGTAATGGATATTATGTTGAGTAAGTGAATTATGCCTCTATATTGAAGAGAAATTTATTATGAACTTTGGCCTTGTGATTAAATTTTGGGAATATGATTTATGACTTATAAATATAAGTATGAGTAATCTTTTGAGCCAATTAAGGTATGGAAGGAAGTGATATTGTGATATTGAAAAATATGATTTGAAATTGTTATGTTGAGGAATTATGAATTGAATTATGGGATATTTTTTTTGATATATTGAAGTGTTGGAATCGTTTTCAATATTTTTAGATCGTTGTGATCAAATGTGGAGTTATTTATTATTGTGAGTTATGAAGTATGCTTATGGTTTGGGATAAGTCCAAATTACAAGGGAGACTTTGTCCAGAATTTTATCATTTGGAATTAAGAGCATGATATGATAAGCATCCACTAAAGGAATTAAGGTTAGACATGCAAGTTCATTTACATCACAAACGAGATTTAGTAGATGATAGCAGAGATTTTATTATTTTCTCATAAGGAGAACATACAAAGAGTCACACTGGAAAAGAAATACATGAAACACGCAAAAGCAAAAGAAAGCAACATGGGAAATTCCTCAAATTGAGAGATGTGTTTCCGGAGTAGCCGTATCCTACCACCTCTGACCTTTTGAGGAAATAAAGAAACCTTCAAAGAGGTGTGTTTCGAGAGTAAGAATACTCCGTAATCTACCACCTGGAACCTTTGAGGTACACACAAGATTTAAACATTAAGGAAATCCTAGGAAATTAGAGGGGTGTCTCGAGAGTAAGAATACTCCGTACTCTACCCCCACCTATTCTAAGATTCATAAAGTTAAGTTTACATTAACCGGACTCCATTTTCGCTTGATTCCCCTTCCTTGCGACCAATCTATCTTAACCCCTGTTGGATCTTGTATTGAGATATATGACTGCAGCTTATCCAGTAGTTCATCAATAGTAGGAGCAGAAATAAGGAGCCTTCTGGAAAATGGAGAGATGAATCCCTGTTCCACAGCATAATCAAGAAAGGTTAACAAACCATCAAAGAAATTGTTAACATTCAGAAGCCCAATAGGCTTAGTATGGAGACCTAGTTGAGCCCACGAGGTAATGTTAAAGATTTCTTCTAAGGTACCAAAACCTCCGGGCAGGGCTATAAAGCCATCAGCAATCTCAATCTTTCGAGTCTTATTCGATAAATTTTCCTCAGATCATTCATTGGAAGACTGGAATAATACTTGCGAATGTTTGTAAGAATGATATCCCTGTTTTTGATGGATCTAACCTCTTCCCAGCATGAACTATTTAAAAGCATTAAGGATCGGAGGGAATCCGCGTGATATTGATTCCAGCAAGAAAGCGCGGAATAGAATAATGGAAAAGAGGGAACAAGGGTTTATGCGCCGTTTACTTTCTTGATAAAAGGAAGATTTGATGATGACGGGATTTGAGATATGGAATATTTTCTTGGATTTTGGGTACTGATATTTTGATATAATAATCAAGGTATAGAAATAATACGGGGATACGTGAAAGTGAAATAAGGACTGTATTGAATCAGGATTAATAAGTTTGTGCAAGTGAAAGGAATACCTTACGGGAAATGTTATGATATTTGAGTTAAGAATTTTAATTATTTGGGAGATATTTGTTTATTGAATTTTGCAGAAATTTTGGGTTACAAATATTGGAAAGATAAACTGATGATTATGTTGATATGTGAATAACATGTTTGGGTATATTACATAGAAAATATTCAGGTAATCGTTTTAATTATTTTGGGATATTTGGTGATAAGAAGAAATGACAAATTATTATGGTATGATATGTTAGTAAAGATTTATTGAAATTTTAGAGATATTAATACGAATATTTGAGGTTACATGATACGATGATAAGTGACAGGTTACACGAGTACTACAAGATATGATGAAATATCACATACGATTGGGAATTTTCATTTTGAGTCAGAAGAATTTATGAGTAGACATATGTCTATTATTGATAGAAAAGTTCATGTCTTAAGAAAACAAATTGATGCATTTAGTCAAAGTCCAGTGGGTTAAATATGGTTGGGTTAAATATGGTAGCGATGATGCTACATAAGAAGAAGAAGAAGAGATTCTGATTAAGTGTTCAGAAATCATAAGATCAAGTAAGTTTAATTTCGAGGACGAAATTATTTTAAGGGGGTAAGTTTGTAGCGACCAAGAATTTTTACGCGATTAATAATTATTTTAATAGAAAATCGTGTCGCTACTATTTCACCCATTTTTATTAAGTTAACGCCACGACGTATTCGTATAGCCAAGTCAAGAAATAATCGAGATCGTTCGATTTTAAATTAAATTCCGAATTTCTAAAAATATCTCCATTCTCTTGATTTAAAGTATATTAAGTCCAAGTACTTAATTCAATGTTATCCCAATATTTATTTATACAAAAATTATTTTTATTATTGAAATTAAGAAAATATATGCAAGCATGAGAGGTTCCATTATATATAATAATTATGAGAATCTTAATTTAATAAATATGGAAAAGTATATGAATGAATTATATACTCCATTATATGTAATCATGAAGAGCATAATATTTGTATAAATATGGAAAAGTATATGAATGAATTATATACTCCATTATATGTAATCATGAAGAGCATAATATTTGTATAAATATGGAAAAGTATATGAATGGTTGATAAGACTCCATTATATGTAATCATGAAGAGCATAATATTTGTATAAATATGGAAAAGTATATGAATGGTTGATAAGACTCCATTATATGTAATCATGAAGAGCATAATATTTGTATAAATATGGAAAAGTATATGAATGGTGCTTTACTTTAAGAAAAGGATGTGTTAAAATTAATAGAATTGAATGATTATGTTTACAATATGCCAACTTTATACATCTATTTAAACCCATCTCTTTTACACACAACTCTACACATATACACTTATTTCCAATCTCTTGACAAAATCCACAAGTAAGAGAAATTCAAGGTGGTCAAGAAAGTTTTGGTCCATTTACTACTACACTTCATTTTAATCTTTTAAAAGGTAAGTATATCTTATGTTTTTATGAAAAGTAAGTATGTTTTTATGAAAGGTAAATACACCTTATGTTTTTATGAAAAGTAAGTATGTTTTTATGACAAGTAAGTATATCTTATGTTTTTATGAAAAGTAAGTATGTTTTTATGAAAGGTAAATACACCTTATGTTTTTTATGAAAAGTAAGTATGTTTTTATGACAAGTAAGTATATCTTATGTTTTTATGAAAAGTAAGTATGTTTTTATGAAAGGTAAATACACCTTATGTTTTTATGAAAAGTAAGTATGTTTTTATGACAAGTAAGTATATCTTATGTTTTTATGAAAAGTAAGTATGTTTTTATGAAAGGTAAATACACCTTATGTTTTTATGAAAAGTAAGTATGTTTTTATGACAAGTAAGTATATCTTATGTTTTTATGAAAAGTAAGTATGTTTTTATGAAAGGTAAATACACCTTATGTTTTTATGAAAAGTAAGTATGTTTTTATGACAAGTAAGTATATCTTATATTTTTATGAAAAGTAAGTATGTTTTTATGAAAGGTAAATACACCTTATGTTTTTATGAAAATGTTTGGATCATTGCTATGAAATCAATCTCACAAGATTGTTATGGGTTCCATATGATATGTTTATGATTATGCTAAGGGGACCGGAGTTTAGTAGCGCTACACATAAGAATTCTTGCCATTTAAGTTCGGTAAAATTCTTGTGTCTCCCTATGTTTATGAGTATTTCGATCCTATCCTATGTTATGATGAAAATGATCCATATGCTTTCAAAAGAAAATTTATGCTTGGTATACTTACTGGGATTTTATAAATCTCACTCCACGATATTTACCATTTTCAGATAATTGAAGGTTCGAGGCGGTCAACATGGAAGTGACAAAAGTGGTTAAGATTGATGAGATAATTATGTTGAACTTTATGTAAGAAAATTATGTTCTATTTTTATTCACAAATAAAATTATGGGATTCTAATTATTCTTTTGAATAATTTTACATTACTATTTAAGTCTCGATAATATGATATGAGTCACTTTTAGTGGCACTCGAATGGTCGAGAATTCGGGTCGTCACACAATGCTATGACGATCTAACATGAGATAAGCGGACACATAGAAACTATCTAGAAGAATGCGTTTCAAACGATTAACATTCGTGAGTACATTTTAAAGCTATCTCGACATTTTGAAAACTGTAGCGATCGAGAAATTTTTAGTTAAATTTTAAATAATCATTTAATTTCTTAAAAACGTGTCGTTGCAATTTCACCTATTTTTAAAACTAAAACGTGTTCGTCTAACCATATTAATTACTTTGAGCCAATAAAATATAATTTGAGTCCAATTCTATTTTCTAGCCCAATTTCATAATTTTAAATATTATCCAAGTCCAAATTTATTTAAACTCCAAAATTATTACTTATTTTTAAATCCGAATTATTTTAAGTCTAAAATTCAAAGTTCAATTTTATAATTATTCAAATTTATTTTTATCCAAATTTTATATTTTAAGTAATTATTTTTAGTAATGTATTCCATTCGCACTAGTATTCTTGTATCGTAAGTTTTCACAATTCGATTCTAAATAAACGTTTCCATATACACATTACCAAATTCTATTCCAATTATAATATTTCCCATACAAATCTATATATATATATATATACCCCCTTATCATTCACAACTTATACTCAAACTTGAAGCAACTTTTTTGGTAAGTCTTTCATCTTCTAGCAGCCAATTTCCTTTCACCCCACACAACCATCAGCAACCAACCCAGACTCACCCAACATGTTGCAATGCCACCATCAAAACTTACGACACCAACTCCACGGCCAAACAAATCCAAACACCAATGATCAAGCAACACCACCACCTGCAATCGCTCACACAACCTATCCGACCACCATCTTCGAGAAAGTCACAACCACTGTAATACCAAACTCGATTTTAACGACCTTCCATCCTCAAGCCGCAAGAATTGAATTCAGCAGGCCCCATAGCCGAACCAACTAATCTGCCAAAACAACAACGTCCATCATCGTTGACCAAAACACTGCCCAAATAGCAATCTCAAACTAATTCCAAATTGAGCCTCAAACCATCGCACCTAATTCAATCCATTACCACCATGAATTCATTTTCACTAGAGAACCACCATCTACAATCACTCAAAGAAACCCATCAAACTCTCCAATTTGGAACACCACGCAACACACCCATCACAAGCATTACCGCCGACCAGAATCACCACCACCAACCACCTCAAAACCTTCAACCACCACTACTGACCCAAGATTTAAATCCCAATCAAAATCCAAAATAAAACCCACAACTTACCTTGAAATTTTGACTGAAGTTTGGCTGGAAATTGCCGCCCCAAATTCTGAACCCAATCCTCGGTTTCCATCCAAAACTAGTCCCAAAATCGCACAAAAACTTTCACTGTCAGCCACCCCCTCAACCCACCTTTGTCGCCGCTACGAGATGGCGGCACTACTATCGACAGCGTGCCGCGTGGCCTCGGCCGGCGATGGACAAATCGCCCATCTCTCTCTCTTGGATCCGATTGAAACATGTAGAGAGAGAGAGAGAAATTTATTTTCTGATTTTAAAATCTGATTTTTTTATAAATTATGACCCAAGCCCCTAGATTTTAAAGTTAGTTATTGTTAGCCCTTTTGTTTCATAAATATTTTAGTACAGCCCTTTTAGTTTTTAAAAGTCCTATTCGATCTTTTGATTTTAAAACATTTATATTCAGTCTCTGAAATTTTAAAAAATCTTCTTTTCAACCCCAGATCGCATTAAACATATTAGTCAGCCCAATAGCTTTCATAATCATTAATTTTGGTCCCAACTCTTTTTCAAACCCAATTATGTTCGATTTCCAATTTAGACCCTAAACTTTTATTCTTCTGCTAAAACTTTAAATCCCAAAATACTAATTTAAATTTATTTATTTTAAGGTTAGACGAGACGCGAGAACACTAGAGAGTTTTATTCCTCTTTGCTCAAAATTCGAAAAATAAGGTAGACTCCTACTTACAAACTTATTTTTTAAAATGCGCATAAATAATTATTTGTATTATAGATCTTGCATGTATGATTGTGTTCATGACAATTTCTTGCCTTCGGGCATGACAATTTCTTGTCTTCGGACATGACAATTACTTGTCCTCGAACATGAGACTTTTTGCCTCTGGGTATGACAATTACTTGTCTTCGGATATGAGACTTCTTGCCTCCGGGCATGACAATTTCTTGTCTTGGGACATGAGACTACTTGCCTCCAGGCATGACAATTACTTGCTTGTTTAAGCATAATGTTATGAGAATTTACTTGCTTAAAAGCATGAGACCACTTGAATATCATGATTATGTGCTTTATTTGTAATACCAATTATTATTTGACCCGAGTCTACTGAGTATTTCTATAAAATGTTCAACATTTCTTTAAATTACAAATTTTCAGATGTCGGTGTTGGGGATGGAGCGCGCGATGGTGGCTATTGAAGAATTTTCAAATATGTTTTGAGAAAATTGATTACACACATTTAATTCCGAGTTTTAGAATTTTGTTATTATTATTTAATTTATTTTGAATATTTGAATTATTTATCATTGAATTTTAAATGAAATTAAATTTTTAGTTATTTTCGACAAAAGTCATTATTCTCGAAAACCAATTTGAAAGGATGATGTGGCGTCCCGGGTGCTTTAGAACTCGGGGCGTTATAAAAACTGTTTAGAACAATATTTTAAATGTCATTCTTGATATTTTAAAAGTCGAGAACTAAATATCGGGATTTCCCTCAACACTTGCATATCTCATCTTCTTCAACTATCCAGGTTTTAGAATCATTGCATTTCCATCATTGATGACATATTCAATACACAACAACCTAATATTACAAACATAAATGATACAAAAAGAAATATGATTTGAGAATAACACAACACAATGATCATAATATTAACAATATCACTTTGATAATCTAAAAAATTACCTCAACTAATAATCTAGTATATATCTCCATTTTTTAAAGATTTTTTTTTTTTTTTTGATAATCCATTTTTTAAAGATTATGCAAAACAAGTAGAAACAAGTTCTCATTGAAAACAAAATTTTGAGAATAATACCTTCTAGTGAAATTCCTTGTATGTCAAATGGATTCCACAATATGTCTATAATTTGTTCTCAAAATTTGTTCAACCATTTCCTGCCGTGTAACTAATGAAAATGTGAAAAAGATGGTAATGGAAGTTCAAAATATTTGTTTTAAATAATTATAGTGGTTATTACCTAAGGTTTGAATGGAACTAATGGATATTAAGTAGTATTAACAACTCATGTCTAATCAAAAAAAAAATTAGAATATATATATTAATTTTTTTTATGTTTCATCAAGGGTAAAATAGTCAAATTACACCAAAATTGGGATATTTTTGCAATAATTATTAACTTAGACATAACTTTTGTGATGAGAAAGGAATTAAACAATTTTTAAATTTCTCCATAATTAATTATACCTCAATTCAAGTTATATTTCCACAAGGACACATAAGTTATTGAAGAGTTTCATAAACATAATTCACTTTCAATAGGATTATAATCCTAGTCCGATAACTAAATCACGTAAATTCACGTAAAACATGTAATTATAATTTAAACTTATTAGTGGGGCGAGTCTACCTCAAACTTAATAAGTTCATGAAAAGCGGAGCGAAAATAGCACGTCAATCTCTTAGTTCACCAAATACTTCGTCTAGCCAAAAAGGAAATTAATTAAATTAGTACTTTCGAAATTAAAGATTAAAATGACAAAATAAAATTTGAGGACTAAAATGAAATTTAAAGAAACTGGGATTTAAAAGTTTAGGGACTAAAAAAGACTTTGAAATAAGAGGACAGTCCGAATAGGGCTAAATAAAAAAATTTAAGAACTGAGGGGCCGAAGTAAACAATCTACAAGACTTGTTTAATGCCCCGAATTCCGTGAAGTCCGGAACGCCACTTCTCCTTTTAATCTAATTTTTATTGCTGAAAATAAACTAAATTCTAAACATCGTAATTATCATTTGAAAATTTCAGCGAAAACTTAATTCTGATAAATTCATTTAAAACAATTCATTAAATTTTAATTCTCAAAAAATAACTAAATTTATCACGTTTATTATTTGGAAACTACCATGAAAGTAAATCATATAAATTCGGAAACATTTATAAAACTTTAAATCTAAATATTTTTGAAGGAAAGTAACGGTAAATAATTTAATTGACAATATTCAAAAATCATGACTTTCAAAAAAAATAATATAATTTCATTATTAATCTGCCACCATTGTCCTTTCATTCGCCACCATCTCCTAAATCTGCAAAAGCTGTTAAAAATAGAATGAGCATTTCGAAGAAATAGTCAGTAAACTCATTGCCAATAATTAATTTATAAAATAATTGAACACATAATTATGCAACTAATACAGTGATCACATCATTATAATCATAGGCTCTTTAAAAATCATAGGGTGTGGGTAGTCTCGTCTCACGCATTTAAGCATTTAAGTTATGCATAACCACATTAATTTCTCATGCATTAAAGTATTTAAATTATGCATAACCACATTCTGATTTTTATCTCATAAGAGATATTCTAGTCTTTTCTCATGCATCAAAGCATTTAAATCACGTAAAGTACACATAATACATGTAATTATAATTTAAACTAATTAGTGGGGGTGAGTTTACCTTAATTCACAAGTTTGGGAGTTGAGCGAGAATAATCACTTTATTCTTCTAAATCTCCGAACGCTTCGTCTAACCAACCCTTAAACGGGCAAGGCTTGATAATGGGCACCATTTCACTTGCTGGCACTCTTTGAATTTGACCATTTTTTGGCATGCTAGACAACACTTTAGGCCAAAAGTATCCATTTCTAACATTTAGCCACCTTATTCTTTGGCCAGATGATGCAAACCACGTAGCAATTGTAGCTACGCAACCCACAAATTATTGGAATCGACCCAAGAACGCCAATAAACCACGATTTAGAGATTGATTCAAATTAATTGAATCAAGCAACCAACACAATCAATTGATATGCTGACCTCTTTATCACAATGAAAATAAATCTCACCCAAGATTTGAACAAACAAGATGAACTCGCAAGTTCGGATTTTATTCAATAAAGAATAAAGGTTGTGAAAGCAATTTTCCTCTCAATTAATATATCAAAGTTTTTTATGAATAATGAAAATTACATCCCTATATATAGGGTCAAAACTAGGTTAAAGAGTTCTAATTAAATAAGGAAACAACTACCTAAAATTATGGAAATAAAATAAACCTAAATTTACGCGTAATTGGTTTTACGGCCGTGACTGATTTTCTTACGGCCGTAACCCTGTTTCTGAATCACTCTTACGGCCGTGACAATTGGACTTACGGCCGTAAGTCCCAAAACATACGAATTCCAATTTTAAGCAGTAACTCCCTTACGGCCGTGATAATCAACCTTTACGGCCGTGATACTCTTTACGGCCGTGATACTCAATTCTTTACGGCCGTGATTGCTTATGTCTCGCAAAATCAATTTTAAACAGAAAGTTGGTTACGGCCGTGAGCTCCCATATGTTACGGCCGTAATTCTTGAAATTTGGCAATCTTCTTCGACGGCTTGAATGAGGTTGATCCATTCGTCGTTTTGGCTCGACCCCAACATGGAACTTGCTTCTTTCGATGACACGAACATTGTTTTGGCCATTGTTTCTTGAACTAACTTATCCATTGCTTCCTTGGCCCTCTTTGCTTGCAATCGAGTCATCGGTCCTCCTTTGATCTTCAACGGATCTTTGTGCGGACTTGTATCCGTGGTCTGGATCACATCACCAGCTTTATGGGCTCCATATAATCCTCATGTACTTCGGCCATGATTGTCTTAGCCTTGTGTAAGCTTACACATTTTAATAATATACCATCTGAGCGTTTCGTGTATAGCTCTTCATCTATTAGCACATAATTCAATGAAGCTTCAGTTTCCTATCGTTTTCCTTATCAAGTTCTTTCAAGAACTTTTTTATTTCTTCTCTCCAATCCATCACATCTCCATTATGTATGCAATGAACATCAATCTTTCCAACCCTTTGTTGCACCATGGGCAATATTACCCCCATATTCAAAAATGGACTCCTAATTTAGCATCTTTGAATAGCGTGAAGCCATTTGGACTAACTCATTTGCTAAGTCGTTATAAATCCTATTAACGTATTAAAGTTCCACTTGATCAAATTTTTCCAACAATTCCTGGACAATTTCATATTGACTTATGACAGAACCACTTTGGCATTTACAGATCAATTGGTAAATTACTAGCTGGGAATCGCCCTTGACAATTATATTCTTTACCCCCAATTCTATCAACAACTCTAAACCTACAATCAATGCTTTGTATTCAGCTTGATTGTTGGTACATATTCTATCCATAGTGAAAGCAAATTTATAACAAACCCCCAATGGGTTTATTAAAACTATTCCCACCTCTGCACCTTCATAAGTTTTTGACCCGTTGAAATATAGAACCTAAAGTCTAATTTCAAATGAATTAGCTTCTAATTTAATTTCTTTGGGTACATCAAGGCATGGGTAATCAGCCAAAAAGTTAGCCAATGCTTGATTTTTAATTTCCTTTTAGGGTATGTATTGTGTTTCAAATTCTGACAATGCTAAAGTCAAAAGACCTATCCTTTGATGTAAAATAGGGCAAGAAATCATGTATTTGACTAAATTCACTTTAGAAATTAAATAAACAGTTACAGGCCATAAGTACGCCCTTAATTTCGTACATGTGAAATATAAAGTAAGATAAAGCTTTTCAATAGCATAATAATAACCTTCACATTTCGTTAACTTGATAAGTGTATTTTTACACTTATTTATGTACCAAAAGTAGAATTTTATATGTTTGTTTAAGAATAATTGCTTTTAATTTGGTTATGTTTGCTTATATTTCAAAAGACAACCCACCCAAAATTGAGAAATGGATTCAAATGAGACAAAAATGAAAGAATTGGATGGTGATTAGAGCTAAATTGTGAACATGAAGAAGTGCAAGGAGTCAATTGAGAAGAACAAGGAAGAAAATAGAAGAAATCGAAAGTATAGGGACCAAATTTCCACAATTGGAAGTTGGAGGACTTGGATGCAAATAAAGAATAAGGACCAACTTAAACAAGAAGGAAAAGTGAAAATTACCTTTACTCGGGTAACCATGCGGTCACGCGCTCTTCTACTGTACAGTCTCAGGAGGAATTCGAGATTCACAGAACCTGATTTGAGACAACTGCGCGGCCACCAAAATTTGACATGCGCAGCCGCGCCGCTTTCCAACCCAGCATAAATTCAGGTCCATGCGCGACATCTTGTGCCGAAAGCTTAGGTTTCTTCAACAACCTATAAATTCAACATGTGACTCACGAATGAGAGGACCTTTGCAGAGCTTAAAATATCATAACCTCGCGTTCTTAACATCAAACTCTTTGGAGGAAATTGAAGGCAAAGGGAGAGAATTGAAAATTATCAACATGAAAAAATTTCTTGGTACAAGAGTTTATATTCTCTTTGTTAATCTGATATGCTTAACATGTTATTTAATTATTGAACTTTAATTATTTTGTGATGAGTAGTTAAATTATTAGTTGGGATATTCGATGTAGCATAAGTTTTACGCTATTAATTTCATGAATTAAGTTTGCATGCGTTGATTTTATCTTCGTGTTTAATGTGTTAATAAATTGATCACTTGTTCACAAGATTATGAGCGTTTTCATAATCCGAGAGGTAAGCTAACACGTAGATATAGGGATAAAATCTGGTACTTGTATAAACGATAGAGATATACGCTTATTGGTATTGCGATCGCTAATTGAATTCTTGTGTCACACGCACCTAGTCATTACGACATGTTGTTCGTTAACATGGTCAACTAATTAGGTAGAGTTAACTTAAACACGAGAGGGAAATTTCATATTCATAAGTGAGTTCGGTCGAGCACATAGATATGAGTAAAACTTGATGATTGATATTAATAGTATTGACTTATGCAAAATCAAGTGTCCCGACATCTTCAAACATCACTTAAGAAAATCATAATTTGAATCCTCATTTATTTTAGTTTGATAGTTTATTTTATTTAAAATCTCAAATTCACATCAGATCTCTTCTGATTAAGGGTAGTAATCTATAATACAATTTACTCAATCCTTGTGGGATCGATATCTAGACTCTAAGTCCACTTTATTACTTGTACGACCCGTACACTTGTGGAAATGAAAATTGCAACAACTTTCTACTCAACTAATAGATGGCCCTTTCTTCATCAAATTGGTCATCTTGTGCGATCGTTCCCGCTATGGATTCTTGTTCAGCCTATATGTACATTTTCATTTGCCGTCCTTGGATAGGTGACGCTAGCACAGGTGAACTTGATAAATATGTTTTTAGGCTGTCAAAAGCCTTTCGATGCTCTTCCTTCTAGATGAATTCATCCTGATTTTTCAGCTTTCACAGAGATGAAAAAGCTTTCGTTCGCCCTCTTGGCTAAGCATCTGGCTCACAAATGTTGGGCGTTCTTCCCCTTCATCGCCAATGTTCACCTTTACTAAAGGATCTTGTGCTTAAGAATGCTCAGGCTTTGTGATCCTTATTACTTCTCGGCCAATATTCTGCTCCAACTCGAACATGGCTAATTTGTTCCTTAACACTGCTAATGCTGCTTCTTCATTTGTCTTTTCTTTACATTCTTCATTAAAAGCCATCAATTTGGCTTTAAAGGCCTGAATATCGGCCAGATTCCTTTGTTGCTGACTGTCCATCAGGTTTCTTCAATTATCCTTTCACTAGTTACTGGTTTTTCAATGGCCACTATGTTTGGTCTCATTTGATTGAACATTTCAGTTAGTGCATCCACTGAAAATTATTCTTAGCTCTGCGCAACAATCTGTGTTTCTTCTTCTTCTTGAACTACTCTGATAGGTCCATAATTCCCTTCATACATAAAACTCTCAATGGAATTTCCTTCTGCGACAAAAGGTCTGTGGTCTACTTGTATGACTTCTTCTTCGCCTTTGTCATTCCAAAAAACCGGGCATTGGTGAGCGACGAAGGTATGCAACGAATTTCATGAATCCAATCCTGTCCTAACAGCAAGTTGTAACTCGTAGGACCATCTATCACAAAGAAACTGTTGTCCTAGTAGTTTTTCCCATAGTTATGTCTGACAGTATCACCCATTTGGCTGAAATTGCTCCACCATTGAAACTCATGAGAATAACTTCAGTTGGAATCATATTGCTCTCCGTTTTTGCAAATTTCCTCATCATTTTGGATGGGATAGTGTTTATGGATGCTTCGTTGTCAATGAGTACTTTTGCTACAGGTATACCGTTGACTAAAGCCTTCACGTACAACAGCCTAAAATGCTTAGTTAATTCCACATTCGGCTTCTTAAAGATGACTTTTTCAGCCACATCTATTTCCACTTCCTGCTTATCTCCCATTGAACTGGTCTCTTGTGATAAGTCCACAAGCAATATTTCACGTTGGGTTTCTGCCTCTTGAATCTCCTCTTTTCTTTCTCCTTTTGCTTCTTCGTATGTTACCCAACCTGTAGGGGGAGGTAGTATCCTAGGAGATGATCCATATTTTTCAGAATTCGGTACCCTCACTTTCCTCTTAGGTGTTCCATACAATACGTAAAAGTCAAATGATCGCTCAGACAGTTCGCCCAGCAAATCCACTTCATGGACTCCTTGATGCAATTGCTTCAGTAAGTTATTGTAAGTAAGATACTCCCCTCTTTTTTATTTTTTTACTTCTAAATCAATTTCCTCTTCAATGTCAGTCATACCATCTTCTTCTTCGTCATATACCTCATGAGAAGTTTGACCATGTTCTCCTCCAACGTCTAGCATGCATGCTTCCTCCTCGTTATCTTCTCTTTCTTCCTCCTCGTTTTCTTTACTTTTAAATTCATTGGCTAATAAGTGGTTATTAGCCATCATCGAAGGCAATGTACTAAACTGAATAGTAATAGATCGTTTTGGATCATCCTCATCTTCCTCTTTCTTTCCTCGTTCAAGTTTTGATTTCCTAGAAGAACTCTCTGGCAATTCCTCTATTGATCCGCCCATATTGGTTGTTTTACTATCTTTGAGAATAATTTTGTTAGTCACCTTAAGTAATTTGGGCACCTTAATACGTGATGATTCTTGTTGTTGCCTCATCATTCGTCCATAATTCCTTTGAAAATGCCTTTGCTGGGTTTTAGTCATCTGATTAAAGGGTACAACCTTTCCTGTATTATATTGGAACGAATGCCATACATTTGGCTGACGAGGCTATGGTTTGAATGTTCCCCCGTAGTTCATCAGCCTGAACTATCTCTCAAAAGGTGTCCTCCCATAGAATGACACACATTGTCCTCTATCGGGCTGAGAATTTGAAACAATATTCGGATGATGGTGATGTCCCCATGTCCTTGATCTTTCCATATTCTCATTTACTTCTTCACTTCATCTAGCACACAAAAGACCTTCATTTTTTCTAAGTCCTTTTCCTTTGAGTTGCTCAAACACACTGGGATGTGGTTTTGGGTCTTCTTCTCCATCATCTACAACCAGGTTGAATTTTGGCAACTTGTTCTTAAAGACAATTGTCATCATGTTAACCCCAAGTGGCTGTGGAAACGTATTCTCATCTACTGCTTTAAATGTGATTCGCCCTGACTCAATGGCATCCTATAATACATGACAAAAAATGAGAAAAATGTTAGTCATTTGTGACCATACATTATGCCATTTACAATTTTTTTACCCTTAATTTGCTCAGGGTCTAGTAATTTATGCTTACCGCTCAATGTTATCTGCTTATCCTTATACAGTTTATCGAATATAAGGTTAGTCGTAGTCACATCAAATGAAAATGCTCTGGCCTTTTTGTTTTTATCTTTTGTGGGCTCATTTCTGCCCGAGGCTATAGACTTGGCCATTATAGGACAGGTATATGCATCGGCTTTAACCAACCCAGCCAAACAAACTTCGGTCTAGCCATAATATTCATCAATAGCATGAATGTCAAAATCTGGGTCTCTATAATAAGTCCATTTTTCTAGAATTTTTCATTTATTCTTCCTCTCTTAATAGGCACTCATACCTAATGACATTCGCCCTGAGTTGAAAGAGATCAGGAAATGCTCTGTCCTAAAATTTTTTCTTTAGGTAAAAACTTAGACAGCTTTTAGCGATTTTCACAAATTCTTTTTCTGGTAAAGTAAAAAAAAAAAAATTACTCCTGACTGTTTTAAACATTTGAAGGAAAATTTCTGCCCATTCGTTAGGCATTTGTCATAAATTTTACAGATCAGTCAGAATCACTTCAGACTCGGTTGTATAAAATTGTGCGTGGGACAATTGTTCTAACTGTTGCCATGTCTGAACAAAATTTGCTGGCAAATTAATGAACCACAAGAAAGCAACCCCTGTTAGTGAACTAGGGTACAATCTCATTTTATGGTAATTAGTTATTTCGCCACACTGTAACATGAATCGTCCTACATGTTCTAGGGCAGAAACTTCCCCTAAACCAGTAAATAGTGAAAATTCTGGTACCTTATACCCTCTAGGCCATGGGTATGCTTGATCTACCCAATCGGGATTTGGCTTTGTGTAAGTCGGTCTGATAAAGTGACGTATCCCAAAAGCCATTTGATCATGCACTATCTCTGTGATTTGGTTTCTCAACAGAACATTAGGATCATATAGGACAACTATGGGTTGGTTTACTGGTGGTACAACTTGAGGTCTAAAATTTGGCATTGGGTTCGTGGAAAAAGTACTATTGTTCAAACTATTATTGCCATTAGTATTAACATTTACTCCATCATTAATACGAGTAGCACTTTGTCAATTGTTCTGGACATTATCCTTGAAATTTAGGATACCCTCCAAGTTTGATACACTGTTACCATTACCCTAGTTAGCCATTCCACCACCCCTAAGTTTGAAGTAGATGGTCCAAAAGGCAGTTCTATTCCCTGATTTGGACTTACAACTGGGGAATTATGGCCCACAATCATTCTGGCTTGAAAATGTTGTCCAATTTTTGGAAAAGTAGTTGCAAACTTGACCCGTTAACTTATTCATAGTATCATGTAAAGTTCTTAATTATTTGGCCATGTTGTCATAGTGTTCCCTTTCATTTTTAATAAACTTTTCCATGTTATAGATATATTGCAAATTTACCTGTTCAACCACATCTTGGGAAAGTTCACCAAGTAGTGCGCACATAGTTCGAGGACTTAATTCTGTCATTGATTCATAAAGGCTTTGGCTTTGTCCCTCTGTTCTTGGAGTACTTTGCTGCTCCTCATATCTTTCGATCATAGAGTGGACTCAATGACTTGCTGGCTCCTTATCAAAGTTATTGTGAGGCATATTGCTTCACTTTTGCATCTTCAAACACCAAGTTGTACCACTGGGCGTGCCAAATTGTTTCAGCTGGGTCTAGTTAACAATTAAAAAGGTTCAAACGATTGTGCAAGGAAGAACAACATCTTGAGACAAAGTCCCAATAAGGGGTGTTTTATTTATGAAGATTACAATTGCAAGAAATGAAACGAGATACCTCCAAGGGGCACAAGCACAAAGTACATGAAATAAAGTATAAAGAAATTGAAACGAAATTGAAATTACATATTCTTTATTTGAGATTTGATTGATTGGGCTTGCTTCTATGTTCTCTTTGATCCTTTATACTTTTCTTCCCAAAAACTGCTTGAAAAATCTCTTGTCGCCCTGTAACTGCCCATTTTCTCCACAATGGATGATTTTACAAGAAATCGTCGATTTAGTTGTTGCCACTACACCCATGACTCGACTTTTTGCAACCGAAATATTTGGGATGTGGGATAAAATAAGATTGCATATTAATCCAGTAAATAATTGTTTCCTTAAATGGTAATAAACCACCGCATTCGCTCAAGCTTTGGGCGTCTTCCAGACTTGGGCGATATTTGTCCCTTCGCCCTGTTGTCCTGCTTTGGGTCTGCCCATAGGTCAATTTGGATCTATTATTTGGGCTTCCTAATTGGGCCTCATTTCTTTGGACCATTTAACTTGGTCTCATTTTTGTACATCAACAGTATGTTATGTGCGTAAATTGATTGTTTTTTATATTAAATTGTAAAAATACTGGCACGAAAATCTATATTGGGTATATTCGTATTCTCATTCCATATTTTAAAATATTTTACAGATGCTTGACCAATCAAAGTAGAATGTTGAGACTGCTGGCAGAGCTCGTGTTGCTGGATCAAGAAAACTAAATTTTCTAATATTTAGTTAGACAATTATTTTGCAAATCAGATTTAATTATTTATTTAAATCTCAAAACTGATGCTGAATTATTTGATATTTTGTCAGACATGAAACTTAATTATGCCATTCCACATTATTCTTTAATATTATTATTACATCATATTTCAAGTCAAAATATCTTAAGAACGAATGAAAGATTTGAGTAACCTCCATGACATAGGTTTCGAGGCGTTACATTAATTGTGATGGATAAAGACGTATGCACTGCTCGAGTTATTATTATTATTATTATTATTATTATTATTATTATTATTATTATTATTATTATTATTATTATTATTATTATTATTATTATTATTTGTTTCGCTCGAAAGCTAAGAATTAGAAGGGATTCAGACGATCTGTAAGGAACAACAACCTCTCAAGACAAAGTCCCAGGGAGTGGTGTTTAATCATGAAGAGTACAACGAAAGCGAAGAAATGCTTCCAAGGGGCGCAAGCACACAAACTAAACTAGGATTTGACAAGGAAAGTAAAGATAAAAAAAATTACATATTCTTTGTTTGAGAGGTGATTGATCGATTCTCTAAACATCTAAGTTTCTACTATATATAGAAATTGAAAAGAAACTAAAGATAAGCATTCCAGTATTTGAACTTTAACTTTGCCTCTTCAACTTGTAACTTGCATGAGATAACCGTAGCTTATCATATTGCATAACTAACGTCCACTTCTTTGCATAACCGTTGTCTACTATGTTGCTTCAAATAACTTTCGTGATCTTCTCCCACTGCCCATAACAACTAAATGAATTGTGAAATGAGTTGTATCCTGGGTTGATCGTCCAATCACCCTTGTAATCGCCCTATCGCCCAAGCATTCTAATAATCACAAGAGCTTTAGATCTTATAATGCAAAGATTGACTATCAAACAGGGCATAAATTTCAAAATGTACACAACGAAATCGAAATTACCTTTATGAGCAGTCATGTTATTAGGATTTTTTAACTTCTCCTATTTCCACATAGTTACATTCCCTGTATTTCCACATAGTTACATTCCCTGCATGTCCCAGTATGCTTGAGAATTACTTAAACTATTTAATCTACTAACAAGTCTACTCAAATATAATCCCCCATTTTATGTAATGAAATAATATTAATATTAGCTACATTTAGAAAAAAACACTTCATATTAACACATTTTTTTTTCATGCTCACCTTCATAGAAAACAAATTATCACTGTAAAGTTAAACATGCATCACCTACTGACAATTAAACTTTAATCACTTTAGGTATTATTGTAATTGTGCTTGATGTGAAACCAAAGAGACCATTTTACACAAAAAATCTCCGATCAGGCTATTGTGCAGGATGTTATTTTAATGAACACAGAGCAAGTATCTATAGACTCCACTTATATAATAAAAAGAAACTTAAATTTATAAATTGATTGTCTTCATCCTATTAAATGATATTACTTCACATTTCACAGATTCATTACAATTACTTTAACAATGTGGTCTTCCTTCATTGACAATGAATGTCAAGAAATAGTTTACCTATTGCCAAAAAACTTGTGATCATTACAACACAGCTTCAAGTCACTTCATTCAACAGTACATTCTTCCAAATTGAATACACTTTGCAGGCACTTAAATTTTTACCTTCGATGTTTCACACTTCATAGTATTCTAACCAAATTATTCCTCTTAGGTCTCTCTTTATCTACAACTTCTAATTATTTCTTCTACAAAAACTTTTCATTCAATGAAGTTATCGAGTACCAATAATGGTAAACCACATAAAATTGTTCACTCATTTTTTTATAGATCTGTTATTATATATTGCTCATTTCTAACACTATAATCTCCTTCAACAGATGTACATTTTCATCCGGCTTCAACTCTAATATTTTGTAGTTTGAAATCTCTATATTTTTAAGTTTTTTACTGTCACTAGCCTTGTATTGGTGAATGTCAACAAGCCAGATTGAACATGCAAAATTCTTGTGTGAATCTGTAAAACTTTTTGCTCTAATGGATAGAAACCATTAGAATCACACAACATGCTAATATAACTTTTGTTAAATATAAATATCCCTGTTTTCCTCATTTTTTCTATTCTTAAAGCCTACCTGTGTTTCCTATCTTTTATAATTCACATATATGTTTTATAAATACCTTTAAGCAAAAATTACTTGTAAGGTTCATTCTTCATTTTTTATGATTACTATTCCACTTTTTGCTTTGCATTTACATCTTCAGGTGTGTCTTGTTTATGAGCTTTAATCCCACTGAGTTCAAGTCTCAACTTATGTAACTCACTATCTTATAATATCTCATTACACCATATATAATTCTAACCTATATTTCTCAAATACAATACATTGTTAACCTCCTCTTAAATATTATTCATTATTTTTCATTTGTCTTTCTATTACCTTTCAACAGACACCAATTTCAATATCATTAATATTAATATTTTTTTTATCGGTCTAACTATCTAATATTAATATTCAATTCTATTTTAAAAAAACATTTTACCACTTCATTTCAAATTCCTATAAAAATTTAAACTCTAAATTGCTCAACTAAGTAGAATTCCATGATTCTTGACATTGCACTTTAATATTCTATTAAGTTTCCTCCATTTACAATGTCACGCGATTAGTCACAAATATAAATTGTTACGTGCAACGCACGTGTTAATCCAGTAGTGTGTGTGTTAACAATTCTATTATCATTTGTACTCCTCCATCTCACAAAGATAGTCCCCCTACCCATCTTCATACAAATTAAAAAATGTCAATTAATGTTGTTGGAAAAATCAGTTTTACACTCCCCTTTCCTAACCCTTAATAAATTTTGTAGTTTCCCACAAAATTGAAAGAGTATAAATTCATTTAAACAAATAAAAAAACATATTAAATAAGGGCAAAATAGGACATAAAATATTAACTTCACTCTAAAAAAAGAAAATGAACTATCTTTTTGAGATAAATAAAAAAAGAATAGTAGACTATCTTTATGGGATGGGGAAGTATATTAGGTAGATCCATTTGTTTCTTCCTAAGCAAGAGCATTAATGAGCAATAAATGCATGCATACATGTTTAGAAGGGCAATTAGGACATTTTGTAAAAAAATAATATAATATTTTTTTTTGCACCTTATGAGAAAATGACAATTTTTTTCTTCAATTGCTATTGTATGGACACCATACAAAAGTCCGTGCCTCAAAGATTCTTCCATGGTTTCTAATCTCTTTTCAAGAAGTCTCATGAAGCTACTTTTGTCTACGTATAGCTCATTTTTCACGAAATATCGGTTCAATTTCTCATACATTTATAATATCTTTAGCATCAACTGTGATATATTTAAACACAGATTTCTCAATAAGTTTTGAAAAATGAAATGATCACTTTTAAATGATTTATAATAACATCAATGTGCATGTCTTCTAAATCATCACTCAATTAGTTTGTTAAGACAATTTTTTCAACCCGTCAAAAAATTGGGATCACTATCCCATGGTATGTCTTTATTATTATTTTAATTCCATATTTCTTGCAGGAAAATCTTCCTTTGTTTTAATATAGAGTTTGACAAATTTATTTAACTAGTTGAGCTGTGATCTCTCGTATGGTGACAAGAATGCTTTCTTCTACATTTTAGCATCTGTTTTTTAAATCAATCATTACAATTTATAAACAACATAATTTCTCAAATCACTTTTTAACCACACATGTTCTCTCTACACTTTTCAATTACATATTTTACCTCAAAAATATAAATAAATTAATTTATAATTATTACAGAGCTATCGAATGCTATTGAACATAACTTTAGCCTTTAAGGAACATCCTTACAAGGGTCGTGTTCCAGGAGCCGAGGAAAAACCAAAGTATGGCATGCAACATTGGATAAAACTAAAAAGAAGTCGATGGAAAAAAGGATATGACAACTTGCCTTTGGTCCATGATACATAATAGGAGAATATCTGGTTCAGAGAGCACACATTCAAGGTTATAAATAACTAGATTGTACAAGAATTTCCTCTCCATCTCTAGAAGAGAGACTTGCAATACCTATACTCACTTTTCTTCATCATTGAACATTTCTACCAATTGATTGTGCCCGTTTCTCTAAGAAGAGCCTTACGGTCGAGAAAATGAGAGAAGGCTCGGCCATCGCACCATTTCCATAATCTCCACAGGCTAGCCTCTTTGTCACTGGTGGGATAAGGGAAATTCCAAGATCGTCAATCGTCATAAGATGGCGTTCTGTAAAAGGGTTGTTCCACATCAAAGTATTCATGGCTGGGGCCACAAAAAAAGGTTTACTGTAGTCCCATGCGCGTACAATGCAAGTCAGCAAGTTATCACACAATCCTCCAGCAATCTATAATAAGGCAGCGAGAAACATAGTCAAAACAAGAATTGAATCAAGTCATAACAGCTATATAAGAAGAAAACTCATTATAAAATCAATCAAACAAAATATGAACCCTAAGAAGATATCTTACTATTAATGTACTTTAAAAACTTGTACATGGAGTATTCTGTATCATGTAGGAATTTGCACTTTTAAGGATTCGAAAAGAAAATCTGATAAGGGATTTGAGGTAGATCCTGATTCAAGAGAAATAGCTATGTCCGAAGTATGCTAAAGATGCATGCAGACAAACTTATTTGGATACGATCATGATAACTTTTAAGGTAGCTACTACAAGCAAATTACATTCATAAATTCGCCCATAAGATATAGGATCATGTTTGGCTAAGCTTAAAAGTTTACTTATAAAGTTATAAGTGGACAAAGAAGATTAAAAAAGTAATTGTTTTATTGGTAACAATAACAAATAAGTTACTTATTTGAAAGGTAATAATTTCTCAGAGAATTACCTTAAAAGTAAGAAAAAGTCAACCAAACAGATTAAATACACATACACACACACACACACACACACACACTCACTACTTAGTACTTATAGTTAAGCTTAGCCAAACAAGCAAAATGATCTAAGCCTGCTTCTCTAAGCAGCCAATTTCTATTGTAATAAACGTGACATTGACAAGTTAATTAGATAACAAAGATTATACCAGATGTGTACCTTGCCAAGTGTGTTTGCTGACAAAGGGGCAATGACCATAATATCAGCCCATCTTCGAAGTTCAATGTGCAGTACGCTATCACCTATTTTCTTCCAACTCGACCATTCATCCTCGTCGGTGTAAAGAATCACATCCTTGGGAAGTGATGCAATGTCGATAAAATGCAGAGATGCCTTAGTTGCGACAGCTTTTACTTCTGCCCATTCAGAAAAGCAGTGGCACAAATTAGCAAATTTTATAGCAGCTACACTTCCGCTAGCAGCAAGCAGTATCCGAGGTCTCCTTTTGCCACTGTAAACTTGATATAATTCTCTGTCTGCACTTCCAGATTCCGATTGTGCCATAACCTATTCAATGTACAACAACAATAGTCCAAGGCAAAAGAAATGGAAACGCCCATATAGTCACCAAACAAAAATTTACCTATTAATCCAGAATTGGCTAAAGAATTTGAAGAAAAGCAAAAAGGAGAAAAAATATGGCAATGGAACAAAAGTTCTATAGCCAAAAAAAACCCTATCTTCCAGGTTCAGACGAGCAGCATCTTCATAGTCTGTATAAGAAGGATGTTTGTAGGGAAAGAGTGACACAGTTTGTACTCAAAAGGTTCTTCATTGTTTTTTTCTCTTTCTTTCCAGGTGGAGGGGAAGAGTTGCAGATAGTTCAATAAACGAATTTATTCAATATAGATGTTTTGCATAAGTTCTCCAATTTCTCTGAAGCACTAGCAGAACTATGGTCCAATAATGAAATATAGCGTACAAATAAATTAAATTGGAAATCTTTTTTCTGTTCTCAAATTGAAATAGATCTCATTGAGTAATTATATCAAACAGTTTATAGATTAATGTTTGGGATTTCACGTTCACTTACAACATAACTTCTCTCAAGTAATAGACAATTGTGAAGTTTTTTAATCTTCCACGTGAAATTTGTTTTGTTGAGGATTTCAACGTTGATGTTCATCGTTTTTTATTTTATTATTTATTTATTTAGTAGTAGTAGTAGTCTACCATTCATGTATCAAGATCTAAACTTATTTTCTGCAAAATCTCGAAATATACAGATTAATCCACATGCTTTAGTTTATTCAGAATCCAATCAACAAAGCTTTGTCAATTTTTATTCACAGTGGGGTACTCTGCATAAATCCTCTTTCCATTTTACTCCACCACAAGATTCTAATCTTCAGTCCAATATTAAAAAACTAAATTCGAGTGAACATTAATAAAAATAATAAATAAACATCTCAATCATAACATCTCAAACATAAGTGTTCAGGTTCTTTAACATTTTATACAACCGGAGCATCACTAATCAACAGCACAATTAACCAATATTTTCTGAAATCTTAGAGCCCAGAGAAAGGGGGGAAAAAGAAGAACTCATATTTGTACAGAAATAACAAACTAAGCCTTGTTGACAGTAAATTTGAGGTCTTTGCCCCTACTTTCTGTTCCTGCTAGATCTACAAGAAATAGTAACATGAATAAAACTATATAATACACAATTTAATCTGATCCCGACAAACTTTAACATCAACAATTTTAGCTGAGAAAAATTTAGAAAGTTAACTGCCCATAACCATATTACACTAAACTGGAAGAAAAAATAAAAATAAAAATCACAAGTATTAACAATAATTCATCGCATACCAAATTGGGGATAAAAGCGCATAAATAGACAAGCAAGTCACAAAAAGTGAGTGTATAAACACTTGAAATTAATATACCTTACACGATTCTGGGAGTTATTCGAGATAAACCCAAAAGGGTTACAGAATGCAGAGTTTTGCGTTGCTGGTATAGGGTTAAAGCACCTAAATAGATAGAAAACAGAGATTCAAGAGATCTTTACTGCATTTTTTCGATCGGTACGCCATTTTTTTCTTTACCACTTTCTGTTCTCTTGGAGTTAAATTGTCCCAATATATTTTTTTTATCTTCCACGTTCGTCAATAAGAGCCTGTTTGGTAATGTGAAAATTTTTGATTTTTGTGATTTTTTTTTGTTTTTTGATGGATGTGTGGTTAAAAAAGTTTGAAAAGTCAAAAATGGTGGGCTTGACTAAGAATGGATGGTTGAGATTGAGATTAAAAATTTTTGGTAAAATTTTTGTCATAACCAAACAGGCTCTAAATTTAAAATTTTCAAAATATTGGACACGTTTGTTATTGATTTTATGCTTAATTACATTTTTTTTAATGTTTTGAAGATAAAATATACTACTACCGTCCCACAAAGATAGGGCAGATTAAGAAATGATAGTTAATATAGTTGAAATAATATAAATTTATCTATATCTTTTCAAATATACCCTTATGTTAGTTTTAAAAACTCATTAATTCATTCAAACTACATGCCATTAAATTGACATTGGAATTAACTATCAAGGTAAATTAATTAGGGGTATATGAGGAAATGAAAAATTAAATACATGCTCATTATAGTAAGTGGCGTATCTTTGTAGGACGGACGAAAATAGTATACAAGCTTATCTTTGTGGGACGGAGGTAGTATGATTAAAAAATAGAGAGAAAATATGTATGATTGAAAAATAGTTTGAAGAATGGGAAAATTACATGGACACCTATATTTCAAAGATAAAATTTAAAAATTTGGTGTGGCACAATTTTTTTATAATTTTCAGGTGTTAATTAGTTTAATTAACTAATTAATTAAACATAATTAAATTAACATATAGTTAGTTTAAATTACAAACAAACATCCATCTCTACGTGAAGTCTAAATCCTCTCTCTCTCTCTCTCTCTCACACACACACACACACAAATTTCGACGATACGGAGGGGACGAAGGCAACAAGGAGGTGCTAGAGCACAGCGGTAGCTGGTGTGCACACTGCTTGCTTGCAACTGCCGCACGAGCGACGGCGTGCACCGGTGTGTCTCGTTTGTCATTTATGTGATAGCGGTGGTGGACCTGCAGTGGATCTGCGATGAAACGGAAGATGATAAATTCTTTGACAACAGTGATGAGACATTGAGATCACTTTTGTGACCGATTTGGGTTTAGACGCTTAGGTTTGAGTTTACACCGGAACACTATGGAAGGAGATGAAGAGGAAGGTTTTTGTAGTGATGAAGTAAAATCTGGCTTTGAAATTAAAAAATTTGGAGAAATTGTGACGAAAATTTTGGAATCTGAACAACAACTTTCCTCAAGTTGTTCGTCACATTCTTTGCAGTCGAATAATCAAATGAATCAATGGCATAATCAATGTTTTCAAATCCGGCCCTGCCATCGACCCGAGATCGACTTCGGGGTCAACCTGTGCATTAAAATAATGTTAAAATATATGAAAAATCATAAAATTAAAAATTATACAAAAAAATTTGAAAAAACCCAGGTCAACCTTGGTCGTTAACCGGGTTTGACCTGACCGATTTTTAGGGGTCATCGGGCCCGAGTTTTGGCTCGGATCACGGGTTTCTGGGTTAGACCAGGTTTCACAACATTGGGCATAATCGGTTGGAAAAGTTATTTGCTATTTATGGTGGTGGTTCCGGAGTTGGTGGTTCTCTACGATTTTCAGTGGTGGTTCTATGTAGCTTTCGGTGGTTGGTAGTAGAGAAAGGGATTAGGTGGGAAGGGGTGAGGGTGGGGTTGGGTGACTTGAAAAGTGATTTTGACCAATCATAAGTAATCGTGACCAAAATATCGAGTAAGTATGACTTTGTGTGAACATTGGGCGAGGATGTATTATGGCAAACATTACTACGTGTGACCGAGCTGTGAATTTGTTTGAGCGAATATGACCTTGTTTGATTGAACTGTGATTTTGTGTGAGCGAACTGTGATCTCGTGTGATCAAACTTGGACATTGTGTGACCGAATTGCGACTTTGTGTGACTGAACTATGACCTTATGTGATCAAATTGTGACTTTGCGGGTGAGGTAAAGGGGTTTGGGTGCATTTTGTAACTAAATTTGTAATTGAGACCCAACTGTGACTTTGTATGACCAACTGTGACTTTGCGGATGGGATGGGATGGGATGGAATGGGATGGCGGGAAGGGGTGAGGGTGGGGTTGGGGTTAGGTGACTTGAACAGTGATTTTGATCATAGGTGATTGTGACCAAAATATCGAGTAAGTATGACTTTGTGCAAACATTGGGCGAGGATGTATTGTGACAAATATGACTACATGTGACCAAGCTGTGAATTTGTTTGAACGAAATGTAACCTTGTTTAATTGAACAGTGACTTTGTGTGAACAAACTGTGACCTCGTGTGATCAAACTTGGACATTGTGTGACCGAATTGCGACTTTGTGTGACCGAACTATGACCTTATATGATCAAATTATGAATTTGTGTGACCAATTGTGACTTTGCGAGTGAGGAAAGGTGGTTTGGGTGCATTTTGCAACTAAATTTGTAATTGAAACCTTATATGACCATCCGCGGGGTGGGGTGGCGACCTAATTTGCAATTAAATTTGTAATTGTGACCAAAATGTTACTTTGTCTGACTAATTGTGGCTTTACGGGTATGGTGGAGAAGGGTAAGGTGGGGTGGCATGAGATTTGCGACTAAATTTGTAATTGTGATCGAATTGTGACTTTGTGTGACTAACTATGAGTTGGTGGGGTGGGACGAACAAGTTGTGATTAGGTGTTACTTATTTAAGACTTTTTATTTAACTATTATATTAGCTTTAGTTTCATATATATAAATATAATTATTTTTATATTATATATAATATTATATTATATTATATTTACTAATTACTATTTAACGCCTAAATTTAAAAAAATAAATAAATAATAAGTTTGTGTGTTTTAAAGAGTTAAACTAATATCCAGGGGAGGGGAGGGGTGACGATGGAGGTGAAATTTGGATTAAATTTGTAATTGCGACTGAAATATGACATTGTGTGACCAACGTGACTTTGCTAATAGGGTTGGATTTGGTTGGGTGGGGTGGGGTGGGGTGGGTATGGGGTGGGGTGGGGTATGGGGTGGAGTGGCTGTGAAATTTATGATTAAATTTGTAATTGTGACTGAAATGTGACTTTATGTGATCAATTGTGACTTTTCGGGTGGGGGCATTAGGGGTGGGGTGGGCGGGGTGGGGTTTGAGAAACATTTGTATTGTGAGGAATCATTAGTTTATGTCCAACTGTGACTTTGCGTGTGGAGTGGATGGGAGTAGGGTGGGGGGTTAGTTTTGAGATTAACATTGTGTTCGATAAACAACTTTTTTTAGTTTATAAACCAGATTATAAACTAGACAATTTTTCAAATCATTTTTTAACAACACGCATTTTCTCTCTCCAATTCTCAACCATTACTGTTTACCTCAAAATCATAAATAAACCAGTTTATAATCCAAACAGTATTACTAAACGGACCGTAAATTTGTATGTGATTGAATTGTGACTTTGTGTGACCAACTGCGATTGGGTGGGGTGGGGCTGGGTAGGGTAGGGTGGGGTGGGGTTGCGGGGAGTGGTGGGTCAGACAGGTTGTGGATTAGGAAATATTGCCGATAAATTTATAATTGTGATCGAACTATAACTTTGTGTGACCAACTTTGAATTTGCGTGGTGGGTGAGATGGGGTGGGTGGATAGATAGATGGATGGTTAAATTTGCGATTAAATTTGTATATATGATCGAATTGTGATTTTGTGTGACCAACTTGATTGGGTGAGGTGTGTGGGGTTGGGGTTGGGATAAGGTGGGGTGGGGTGGACGGGGTCGGGGTCGGGGCCAGGGCCGAGGTGGGGTGGGGTGGGGTGGATGGGTTGTGGATTAGGTATTTTTTGGGTATTATTATCATTTAATATTATATAAGTTTTAATTTAATTAATATATAAATGATAGTTATTTTTATAGTATATTAATTTATTACTAATTAATGATCTGATAGATATAGTTAATGTACCTCTCTCTAATTTTGGCGGGTTTTTCTGTTGTCTGCGAAGATTTCACACAACGACTTGTGTTTTTCACACGCAATTAATGGTTCTTGATGAATTCAACTGGGCAAATGATGAATAAGGAAGGTGATCCTCCGCCGCGAAAGTCTTATGTGGAGGCGTGGGATTAAACGAGTGATTGTCCCAAACAAGGTTCGATAATTTGAAGAAATTTCAGTCAGAATTTGTTGGTGTTAAGGAAGCTTCTATGTTCAAGAACGAACCTTACATCCATGTCTCTAAAGAAGAAATTCAAAAGCTCTGAATATGGTTTAAGTTTGGGTTAGTCGGTAAATTCTCCCATTCCAAGCCTGCTCTAAAACTGATAATGCATACTCTTAAATCTTTTGAACTTGGAGGGGAAGTCAATGTTAGTAATCTTGATCTACTTAATTTCAAAAGAGAGGAAGATTATTGCAGAAAACCAGTTTGGTATATACTTGGAACCCCAAATGCGTGTCCTTAAAAAAAGACCAATTGCACCTATATGGGTTGCTCTACCTAATCTGTCGTTGGTCTTTTATGATAAAGCGATCTTATATTCAATTGCGTCGGTTCTTGGTACTCCTTTGAAAATCAAGGTCTAATCTAGCTCGCATATGTTTTGAAATGAATGTTAATGATTCAAGATTGGATGGGATCAGAATTGACAATGAGGATTTTGCTGTATGGCAGAAAATTGACCTCCTTATTGTTCCTTTTGTAAACATGTGGGGCACGAAGTTGAGATATGTTTTTGGAAGAAAAACCACAGGAAATAGAAGTGCTAAAAACCATTTTGATAAACCTCCTAAAGAAATAATTAACAAAGGAAAAGGAGAAGGAAAGATGGAATGGAATAATGCCCAGAAAGGGGGAAAAATTCCAAAAAAGCTATGGTTCTAGTGAGTTTATGTCTGAAGATATTCAGGAGGGGCTAAAGACTGAAGTTATAATTGAAGAGGGTGAATTCATCCCTAAAGATCTGGGAAAGATTGAAGCAAATCAAGAGAGTTTGAAGGAGGATGAAGTTCATGAAGTTGAGAATAGCATTAAAGGAAGTACTCACAAGGGAAATGGAAGTCAGTGTGTTCACAAAAATATTGGCTACTTTGAATGTTTACAAATGGATGAAGAAGAGAAAAGCATTACATTGGAAATCATCCAAGATTTCCCTATGGATGTTACTCAAACTCCTAACAAGAAGATCCAAACTCTCATTGTCTTCGATGAAGTGAATATTTGTAAAGACACTGAAAACATCAGGAACAGCTTACTGATCAGACAGAATTTCCTTCATTCAAAACTAGGTGAGGAGGTAGATGAAAATTTGGTAGAAATTCTCTCAAATGATGAAACACACAGTGAGCAAAAGGGGGTTGTTACTAAGAAAAGTATCAAGAAATCCCAGAATAAGAAGAGAAGGGGGAGACCTTCAAAATGATATTAATGTCTCACAATATACTTATATGGAATGTAAGAGAAATTTCCAACTCTTTGAAGAGGGTTAAAAACCTGATACAGATACATCACATATCTATCATGTTTATTCTTGAACTCATTGTTATGAAAGATCGTGTTAAAGACTATAGTAGTAAGCTGAACTTTGATCACTGCCACTCTAATTTGAATGGAAAAATTTGGGACTAAATATATTGTTACCACATCTTCTTATATGTGCACCACATTTTAATTACAAAAAATGTTCATAACCTTTAATCAATATTACAAATATATCCTTCATTTTTTCCCATTGTATTCTTATTTTAATTCTTTCATTAATTAATATATCTTGTCTCTTCTATTGACTTCTGTCAAAAAATTTATTAAGAGTAATTAAAAAGATTTATTTATCGCTAGTACACTTAATAACTAAAATAATCAAAATTTTAGTTAAATACTTATTCATTGTTTTAAAGCATGATAATAATAAAAAAATTAGATGAAAATCATCATGAAGGACAAAATTTGATAATTGTTGAAAATTTAATGATAAGAACTTCATAAAAAAATAAAGAACATAAATGTAATAATCTATAAAGATTAGGGACCAATAATGCAATTCAAATGTGGTGTAGTTATAAGAAATCATGGTGCAAATATAATTTCCCAAATTTGGGGTATGTGGAAGGATGAGGCTAAGGGTCTGGTTATTGAAGACAAAGATCAATTACTCACTATCAAAATGTCTTGTTTAAACAAAGAAAGTTACATCACAGCAATTTATGCCAAATGCTCAGTTCAGCTGAGAAGAAACCTGTAGATTGACCTTACAGTCTTCTCTGAAAATTTGGATTTACCTTGGCTGATTGGAGGGGACTTCAACTCAATTTTAAATAGAGAGGAAGAGGATGGGGGCAACTCTCCGAATCAAAGATCCATTGAAGATTTCAGCAATATGCTTCTAGACTGAGGAGTGGATGAATTTAACATCAGGGGACATAAATATTCTTGGACCAGTGGAAGGATATGGGAAAAACTTGACAAAGTATTGGTCAATGCTCAGTGGTTGAGTGAGTGTAATGGCTTTGAAACTGACATTCTTAACCGAGATACCTCTTATTACTGCCCAATCTTACGGAAATGTAACACCAAACAGATTCAGAACATGCTGGGAAACACCTTTGTGTCCATATTCAAGAGGCCTTTACGGGTTTTTTTTTTTTTTTTTTTTTTTTCAAGTTACAAAGACTTAAAAAACTCTTAACGAGTGGAACAGAAACTACTTTGGTAACATTTTTGTTGATATTGCTAATGTTGAGGAAGCTCTCAAAAATGAAGTTATCTATGATTTATCCAAATCCCCTGCTGATAGGATTAAGGTTCAAGCTGCCTATGCAAAACTAAATCTACTCGTCTCCAAGGAAGAAGTGTATTGGAAACAAAAATCTAGGTTAAAATGGTTGAAGGAAGGGGATAGTAACTCTAAGTTCTTTCATGCCTATTTCAAGAAAAAATGATCTAAGAAAAGCATTAAATCCATCAGCTGTAATGGTTCCAAGTTGACAGATACTTTGGAAATCCATAAGACTGCAGTTGATTATTTTGAACAAATTCTTACTAGGGAAGCCACCATTGACGATGATAATCTCCTTGGTAATATCCCCAATCTGGTGACTCAGGCAGAGAATGGCCTTCTTAACAGATCCCCGAATATTGATGAGATTAAAGATGCAGTCTTCAGCATCAATAAAGATATTGCTGCCGGTCCTGATGGATTTTCCAGCCTGTTTTATCAACATTGTTGGAACATTATTAATGATGATCTACTAGAGGTTGTTAATGATTTTTTCTGGAAGGTCGCTACCTGATGGTATCACTGCCACATCCATTACCTTATTCTAAAAAAGACTGAGACTGATGATTGGAAAGACTATAGATCGATCAGTTTATGTAACGTGATTAATAAAATTATTACAAAGGTCTTAACCTCTAGGCTGAACAAGGTTCTTCCCAATATCATTTCCTTAAACCAAAGTGGCTTTATTTCAGGAAGGGATATAGGTGATAATATCCTTTTAGCTCAAGAAATAATACACCATATTGACAGAAAAACAAGAGGTGGAAATGTTATCCTTAAACCAGATATGAACAAGGCTTATGACAGGGTCAACTGGAATTTTCTTTATAAGGTAATGGGGAAGTTCGGTTTTAACCATGATTGGATTGGTAAAATCAGCAGATGCATTAACAATTGCAAGTTTTCTATTTTGATTAATGGTGAGCTCAAGGAATATTTCAAATCCACAAGAGGGCTGAGACAAGGAGATTCTATCTCTCCTTCATTATTCATTATCTTAGCCGAATGCATATCTAGAGGGTTGGAAAATCTGTTTCTCAGGAACGAAGATTTGCACTACAGATATGGTGGCCCTATTACAGACAGTTTCACACCTTGCCTTTGCTGATGATTTGGTCATCTTTACCAATGGTCAAAAAACATCCATGGGGAAAATTATGAAGTTCATCGATCAATACACCAAATGCTCTGGCCAGTCTATCAATTGTTCCAAAAGCTCTTTCAATACAAAAAGGATAACCACAGAAACATTGTTGCTGAGAATACTGGATTCCAATTCCAGCCAACGCCCATGAACTACCTTAGAGTTCCATTGTATAAAGGTCATAAAAAAGTTATCCTTTTTGAGGGACTTATCAACAAGATCAAGAATAGGCTTCTAGGATGGGAGCACAGATGGTTGTCGGTTGGTGGCAAATTAACTCTCATAAAATATGTTATTAATTCCTTGCCTATTCACTTAATCCGGATCTTAGACCCTCCAAAAAGTATCATCAATAAAATTTCTAGAATCTTCAACAGCTTTATCTGGGGTGATTCTAATCAGGGTAAGAAAATCCATTGGACCTCATGGGACAGTATCTGTTATCCTATTGAAGGAGGTATAGGATGTAACAAATTGGTTGATATCAACACTGCTTTTATCTGCAGACACTGGCGGAAATTTAGGCAGCAAAATTCGTTGTGGAGTTGGGTAATGAATGCCAAATATTGCAGACTCATTCACCCATGTATCGCTAATCACAGTAATCAGGAATTGGTCTTATGGAGAATAATGCTTTCAGCCAGAAATATCACTGAACCTCATATCGCTTGGAGAATTGGTGATGGTAGATTTGATTTCAAATATGATACATGGCTGAACTCTGGAGCTATTCAACAAAATATGAAGCAGGTTAATAATTTGGACAAGTATGTTATGAACTTCAGGATTAACAATGAATGGGATCTGAGCAAGCTCAACAATACTTTACCAATTGATATTGTCAACAAAGTAAAGAACACTCCTTTCATTCCTAGTGCTTACAAAATCTTCTGGAAGCCTAGCCCCTTAAATGATTTTACCATTTCTTCCTGCATCTCTCTTATCAGACAAGGGATAACCAGTCAACTTTCCTACAAGCACATCTGGGATAATAGTGTGCCAAAAAAGATTTCCTTTACGGTGTGGAGGCTGTGTAAAAACTGGATCCCCATCGATGATATTATGCAAAATAGATTCGGTATTCAACTAGCTTCAAAATGTCACTGCTGCTCAGGGGCGAATCCAGGATTGATGTTGAGCTAGAGCGAACTTTGACTCTTTGACCGTTGACCCTCAACGGCGAAAATTTATTTAATTTAAAAAAAAAAATTAAAAATTCTAATAACATATAAATGCTATAAAACGTAATTTCAATTAATATGAAAATATAGTCCAATACAAAAAAAAATAGTAGCAAAAATACAAGATCATCGTGGTTAAATTGACTCCGAAACTTCTTTGTGTTATCATCGCCTACCAATTCATTTGCTTGGCTAGAATTAGTGCCAGGTGTAGAATTAGATGAACTAGGTTGTGACTTCCGTTTTGGTGGAAAAAATCGTTCCATATAAATAACGATATAATCAGCAAACTGCAGGAAATATATTCAAATTTATGTAAAAATCACAATTAATTCAATAATCACAATTAATGACAAATAATTCACAAATTCGCAATTTCTAGGCTAAATGATCAAAAATCCCCAAATTCCAAATATACAATCAATATCCAGTTAAATGAAAATTATTAAAATCTACTAATACTATCACTGTAGAAATCAAAATTCATGACAGATAGTTCACAAATTAGCAATTTCTAAGCTAAATAATAAAAAATCCACAAATTCCAAATACACAATGTCACAAATCACAATCAGAATCAGACAATCAGATCACAAAATTGAAAATACAGAAATTAAATAGAAATGAAGTTTTCATAACTCTTAATCCCAAAATCACTAACCTTATTCAAGAAACCAAGTCTGAAGTCTGAACCACTGAACTGAACGGATCAACATTCAACAGAACCGAGGCTTCACCGCTTCAGGCTTGACTGCCTGACTGGAAGTGGAAGCTGGAGCTGCTGGGCGCTGGCAGACTTGCGGTTGCGGAGCAGGGAGCACGGAGGACTTCGATTCGAGACCGTGGAATGGACTGGAATCTGATTCTGGAGTCGAGACGATGGCGTGAGTGACTGGTCTGGCGTCGCCGAGTCCGGCAGGCGGCGCCGTGGCAGCAGCACAGCACTTCGAGCTCGAGTCGAGGTTTGGAACTTGGGTCTTGGAACAGAAATTTTCTTCTCAGCGGCTCAGCCTCTCAGTTTGTCTGACTTTGGATGGCTACAGCCTACAGAAGTGCGGTGCAAAGCAAATGGATGGTAAGGTAGGTAATGGATTGGATCATTGGAGAGTGCTGGGCTGGGTAACTGGGTTAGGTAAGGTTAGACTTAGATTTTGGGCCAAGACCAACATCATTTTTTTCTTTTATAGCCCATTTCGAAATTAAAGAAATTATTGCTTCTTCCTCCTGCTAGCTGCTGCCTTCTTCTGGTTCTGCTGCTGAAAAAAAAATCTGCAGGTATAATTTTAAAAAAAAAAAAAAATTAATTAATATATCTGAAAATCCGACCGGATCCAGCACGAGCGGCCGAACGGGCTCGACCTATGCTGGATCCGCCCCTGCTGCTGCTGCAACATTGAAAATACCAATAATATATTTTTGGACGGTAAGCTGGCTAAGGAAATTTGGAGGCATTTTTGCAGGGTCATGGAAATAGATAATGTTGAGTACATTTTACATACATATTTCATATATTTTTTGTGGTATTTTTTCAGTAATTTGGACAAATACCTACTGAATGTACATATTTTGTGGTTAAATAGGTTTAACATTCAAATACATGGAGAAAGCACAAGAAAGGAGCTAAATGAATAAATAATTGAAGAAATTGAGGAGAAAAAAGTCAAATCCTTCAAAGAGTCAAAGTTTGGGGACCAAATTGTCACTTTCGAAAAGTTGTGGATCGCATGTGCAATTGATCAAAGGACTAAATTGCAAGTTTCCAAAGTTGATGGACTCAAATGCACTTTTGGAAAGGCTCAATTGAAAGAAATCGAAAAATTTGGGGACCAAGTTTATCTACATTGAAAGTTGGAAGACCCAATTGCAAATCATTGAAGGACGGAGATGCCAGGTGAACCAAACGATCGCGTGTCTCGACCAGGTCGCGTTCGCGAAATCAGGCCAAAAATCAACCCTAGAGTTTTCAGCCCAACCACGCGATCGCGTGGCTTTTTAGCCATGCGATCGCGTGATCATAATTTTGAAAAATATTTTGGGCCTACCCGGTGAGACCTGGTTCGGCCCAAACGCTGTAGAATGAGGGTTTACACGATTTTTGGGTATTTTTGGATGATTTGGCTAGGGTTTCACTACTTTTTACTCCACTTTTTCATCCAAAAACATTTTTCTCTCAATTGTTCTTCATTATTCTTACTATTTTCTAGTCATTTTCTTTTGTAATTATTTAGTATAGTTGGTGAATGTTGATGAAGGGAAGAAATATCAACAACATAGTAGAAGAACTTTGATGTTTTGAAACCTCAAGCATTATTGAAGGGGAGTTTTTATTTTAAATCTTCATATTTCTTCATATACTTGAATCTATTGTTAAAATGATGTATTTAATTCTTGAATTTCATTGTTATTTCATCATGGGCTAAACTATTTTGTGTTCGAATTATTGATGAAGCTTGACCTAGCTTAGTTGATTTTAATGATTGAATTAAGAATTTAGGCTATTTATTATCTTGTACATTTATTGTTGTATTCATTGACTTGCATTTATTGTGACCACATTTATGCTTGGATTTCATGGGATGTGCAATTATTGAGAAATTCTTGTGTATTCTAGATCAATACAATATTTGCTCTAGGTTCTTGTTTATGATAGAGATATACCTAAAATCCTAGATGACTCATTTAGCTATTTTCACAAATGTTTAATGCAATGGTGTGTTTTTAATCGACATAGAGATATTGTAGAGACCAAGAAATTTTACGTATTGGATAATTATTTTAAATTATGAAAACGTGCCGCTGCGATTAAATTAAAGCCGTGACGTATTCGTCTAGCCAAGTCGAGAAATATCGAATCCAATTCGATTTTAAATAAATTCCGAATTTCTAAAATTATATTATTTTAATTATTTATTCAAATTATTCTTTTCAAAATTTGTTTTAAATTTCAAATTTATCAAGCTAATTTTATCAGATTCATTGTCCGACTCAGTTGATTCATGCGTATTGTTTTTCTCGAATTTCGTGTCTTGCTTGTCAAGACTTCCAAGATGTCTAATCATCCTATACTACTACCAACCTCCATCTATCACATCAATCTCATACCCTATCTATTCTCATACTCTACAACACCAACCCACTTCATTATTCACCCATTCTTCACAAACCCACTCTCACATCACCAGTCCTCTGCACGTCCAGTCGAACCTCAACCTCGCAACCAAGCACCAACTGTGACGACCCGAATTCTCTTCCATTCGAGTGCCACTAAAAGTGACTCATATCATATTATCGAGACTTAAATAGTAATGTAAAATTATTCAAAAGAATAATTAGAATCCCATAATTTTATTTGTGAATAAAAATAGAACATAATTTTCTTACATAAAGTTCAACATAATTATCTCATCAATCTTAACCACTTTTGCCACTTCCATGTTGACCGCCTCGAACCTTCAATTATCTGAAAATGGTAAATATCGTGGAGTGAGATTTATAAAATCCCAGTAAGTATACCAAGCATAAATTTTCTTTTGAAAGCATGTGGATCATTTTCATCATAACATAGGATAGGATCGAAATACTCATAAACATAGGGAGACACAAGAATTTTACCGAACTTAAATGGCAAGAATTCTTATGTGTAGCGCTACTAAACTCCGGTCCCCTTAGCATAATCATAAACATATCATATGGAACCCATAACAATCTTGTGAGATTGATTTCATAGCAATGATCCAAACATTTTCATAAAAACATAAGATATACTTACTTGTCATAAAAACTTACTTACTTTTCATAAAAACATAAGGTGTATTTACCTTTCATAAAAACATACTTACTTTTCATAAAAACATAAGATATACTTACTTGTCATAAAAACATACTTACTTTTCATAAAAACATAAGGTGTATTTACCTTTCATAAAAACATACTTACTTTTCATAAAAACATAAGATATACTTACTTGTCATAAAAACATACTTACTTTTCATAAAAACATAAGGTGTATTTACCTTTCATAAAAACATACTTACTTTTCATAAAAACATAAGATATACTTACTTGTCATAAAAACATACTTACTTTTCATAAAAACATAAGGTGTATTTACCTTTCATAAAAACATACTTACTTTTCATAAAAACATAAGATATACTTACTTGTCATAAAAACATACTTACTTTTCATAAAAACATAAGGTGTATTTACCTTTCATAAAAACATACTTACTTTTCATAAAAACATAAGATATACTTACCTTTTAAAAGATTAAAATGAAGTGTAGTAGTAAATGGACCAAAACTTTCTTGACCACCTTGAATTTCTCTTACTTGTGGATTTTGTCAAGAGATTGGAAATAAGTGTATATGTGTAGAGTTGTGTGTAAAAGAGATGGGTTTAAATAGATGTATAAAGTTGGCATATTGTAAACATAATCATTCAATTCTATTAATTTTAACACATCATTTTCTTAAAGTAAAGCACCATTCATATACTTTTCCATATTTATACAAATAATATGCTCTTCATGATTATATATAATGGAGTCTATCAATCATTCATATACTTTTCCATATTTATACAATTATTATGCTCTTCATGATTATATATAATGGAGTATATAAATCATTCATATACTTTTCCATATTTATACAAATATTATGCTCTTCATGATTACATATAATGGAGTCTTATCAATCATTCATATACTTTTCCATATTTATACAATTATTATGCTCTTCATGATTATATATAATGGAGTATATAAATCATTCATATACTTTTCCATATTTATACAAATATTATGCTCTTCATGATTACATATAATGGAGTCTTATCAATCATTCATATACTTTTCCATATTTATACAAATATTATGCTCTTCATGTTTATATATAATGGAGTATATAATTCATTCATATACTTTTCCATATTTATACAAATATTATGCTCTTCATGATTACATATAATGGAGTCTATCAACCATTCATATACTTTTCCATATTTATTAAATTAAGATTCTCATAATTATTATATATAATGGAACCTCTCATGCTTGCATATATTTTCTTAATTTCAATAATAAAAATAATTTTTGTATAAATAAATATTGGGATAACATTGAATTAAGTACTTGGACTTAATATACTTTAAATCAAGAGAATGGAAATATTTTTAGAAATTCGGAATTTAATTTAAAATCGAACGATCTCGATTATTTCTTGATTTGGCTATACGAATACGTCGTGGCGTTAACTTAATAAAAATGGGTGAAATAGTAGCGACACGATTTTCTATTAAAATAATTATTAATCGCGTAAAAATTCTTGGTCGCTACAAACTTACCCCCTTAAAATAATTTCGTCCTCGAAATTAATCTTACTTGATCTTATGATTTCTGAACACTTAATCAGAATCTCTTCTTCTTCTTCTTATGTAGCATCATCGCTACCATATTTAACCCAACCATATTTAACCCACTGGACTTTGACTAAATGCATCAATTTGTTTTCTTAAGACATGGACTTTTCTATCAATAATAGACATATGTCTACTCATAAATTCTTCTGAATCAAAATGAAAATTCCCAATCGTATGTGATATTTCATCATATCTTGTAGTATTCATGTAACTTGTCATTTATCATCGTATCATGTGACCTCAAATATTCGTATTAATATCTCTAAAATTTCAATAAATCTTTACTAACATATCATACCATAATAATTTGTCATTTCTTCTTATCACCAAATATCCCAAAATAATTAAAACGATTACCTGAATATTCTCTATGTAATATACCCAAACATGTTATTCACATATCAACATAATCATCAGTTTATCTTTCCAATATTTGTAACCCAAAATTTCTGCAAAATTCAATAAACAAATATCTCCCAAATAATTAAAATTCTTAACTCAAATATCATAACATTTCCCGTAAGGTATTCCTTTCACTTGCACAAACTTATTAATCCTGATTCAATACAGTCCTTATTTCACTTTCACGTATCCCCGTATTATTTCTATACCTTGATTATTATATCAAAATATCAGTACCCAAAATCCAAGAAAATATTCCATATCTCAAATCCCGTCATCATCAAATCTTCCTTTTATCAAGAAAGTAAACGGCGCATAAACTCTTGTTCCCTCTTTTCCATTATTCTATTCCGCGCTTTCTTGCTGGAATCAATATCACGGGGATTCCCTCCGATCCTTAATGCTTTTAAATAGTTCATGCTGGGAAGAGGTTAGATCCATCAAAAACATGGATATCATTCTTACAAACATTCGCAAGTATTATTCCAATCTTCCAATGAATGATCTGAGGAAAATTTATCGAATAAGACTCGAAAGATTGAGGTTGCTGATGGCTCATGGTGTTTCAGAAGATGTTCGCTGGTTGATCGAAGCAAAGGTTCGACTATCTGGTGAATTACCTATGACATTTCCAAAGCACATGCATGGTTTAGGCAAAAGCACCTTCGCAAAGAAACGAAGAGCAAAAAGGCTGAATGGTTGCTACAAATGTGCTCGTTGGAACTGTGATACTCGTTGCAAAACAGTAGGATATTCTTCTACTAATCGGGATGATAAAATCAAATTCATAAAGGGTGGACTGAGTAAGGAGTCTTTGGATGATATTCGACTGACTCTTGAGACGCACCCAAGTGGTTATGTGCAACGTGAACTTCTCTCCTTATACGCTCAGTTTAACGAGGACAAAAATCGTTATAGTCTCCAAAATATAATAGCAAAAGATCCTGTTTGCCAGTCTGTTTTACAAAATGAGGCTTCTGGCAGTTCAACAATGATATAAGGTAAATCTCTTGATACACATTTAAAATATTTTGCTGTTTTCTTTCACGCGTTTTGGAAATAAAATATATTTTCCTTTCTCGAGTTTTGATAAAGCTGGAAATAAATCACCGAAAGGTGATATCTTTGGTAAAACAGTCAAAAGTTGGCCGATTTTGTCAAAAGTAAATCTTTACTTTTTCATAATCAATCAAAAACAGTAAATTTTTTCGGCTTTAAATAGCCAAACATATTTCATAGTTCAGGCATCCCAAAATCACATCTTCTTCGTAAGTTTTCTCTTCTATACTATCAAAGATGGAAGCACCAAAACTTCGACAGATCAAAACTATTTGTGTATTTTGTGGATCAAAAGTGGGGAAAGGCTTCAGTTATCTAGAAGCGGCCGTAGATCTTGGAAAGAAACTGGGGGAAAACGGTATCACTCTTGTGTATGGGGGTGGTAGCAGTGGTCTAATGGGTTGTGTTTCCCAATCTGCTCTTGCAGAGAAATCAAAAGTAATCGGTGTCATACCTGTCCCTTTGGTAGATGTTTCAGGCAAAACACGAGGGCATGAAGTTCAAACCTTATCCATCCATGAACGCATAACTTGTATGCTATATGGTTCTGATGCCTTTATAGCCCTGCCCGGAGGTTTTGGTACCTTAGAAGAAATCTTTAACATTACCTCGTGGGCTCAACTAGATCTCCATACTAAGCCTATTGGGCTTCTGAATGTTAACAATTTCTTTGATGGTTTGTTAACCTTTCTTGATTATGCTGTGGAACAGGGATTCATCTCTCCATTTTCCAGAAGGCTTCTTATTTCTGCTCCTACTATTGATGAACTACTGGATAAGCTGCAGTCATATATCTCAATACAAGATCCAGCAGGGGTTAAGATAGATTGGTCGCAAGGAAGGGGAATCAAGCGAAAATGGAGTCCGGTTAATGTAAACTTAACTTTATGAATCTTAGAATAGGTGGGGGTAGAGTACGGAGTATTCTTACTCTCGAGACACCCCTCTAATTTCCTAGGATTTCCTTAATGTTTAAATCTTGTGTGTACCTCAAAGGTTCCAGGTGGTAGATTACGGAGTATTCTTACTCTCGAAACACACCTCTTTGAAGGTTTCTTTATTTCCTCAAAAGGTCAGAGGTGGTAGGATACGGCTACTCCGGAAACACATCTCTCAATTTGAGGAATTTCCCATGTTGCTTTCTTTTGCTTTTGCGTGTTTCATGTATTTCTTTTCCAGTGTGACTCTTTGTATGTTCTCCTTATGAGAAAATAATAAAATCTCTGCTATCATCTACTAAATCTCGTTTGTGATGTAAATGAACTTGCATGTCTAACCTTAATTCCTTTAGTGGATGCTTATCATATCATGCTCTTAATTCCAAATGATAAAATTCTGGACAAAGTCTCCCTTGTAATTTGGACTTATCCCAAACCATAAGCATACTTCATAACTCACAATAATAAATAACTCCACATTTGATCACAACGATCTAAAAATATTGAAAACGATTCCAACACTTCAATATCATCAAAAAAATATCCCATAATTCAATTCATAATTCCTCAACATAAAAATTTCAAATCATATTTTTCAATATCACAATATCACTTCCTTCCATACCTTAATTGGCTCAAAAGATTACTCATACTTATATTTATAAGTCATAAATCATATTCCCAAAATTTAATCACAAGGCCAAAGTTCATAATAAATTTCTCTTCAATATAGAGGCATAATTCACTTACTCAACATAATATCCATTACTTAATTCCCAATAACCAAATCTTTAAATCTCTAACTTCATAATGCTTCTCATAAAAGTCTCATTAAAATCACTTATAATCTTAACATCTCATAAAACTTCATAAAATTGGCTCGCTATTTCTCATTAAATCTAAATGATAGATAATCTGAACATATTTCTAATCATTTCTGTTGACTTCTCATACTTAGTGTCATGTCTAAAATCAATTATGCAAAGTCCATTTAAGGTTCATCATTTCTAAACTCAAGGACAACAATTATTTTGAAAATCATTCTTAAGTCATATTATTTCCATTATGCTCAACACCCGTTCTCTTTCTTTCTTTTCTTTCCGAATTTTTTTTTTTCAGATTTGAAACTTGAAGAGTGGTACCAATAATCATCCACAGTTTTTCCTTGCTTTTAAGCAAAGGTAGTGATAAAGGGATAAATTATTGAACCGAAAATTGAAACTTGAAGAGGAAGTACTAATAACCATCCACAGTTTTTCCCTTGTTTTTACACAAAGGTAGTGATAAAGGGATAAATTATTGTACGAATTCATTATTAATTTTGTTTGTTTAATATATTATTCCATATATTTTGGGCAAAAGTTACAACCCAACTTAATTTCTAATTGAGTCAATCTTACTAAGCTTAATATGCACCAAAATTCATATAAATATCCTCTCTGTCTCATGATTCTACATTGAAAAGAATAAAAAAATTGAGTCTTCTATCAATTTATATCATACTTGACATGTATATTATGTGTAACACATAAAGATTCATAACATATGAAGATTTCATACTTAACATGTCTTAATAAAATCGTAAATGACTTGCAAAGCATATAACATACCTGGTTCGAGGAGTCAATACGTGGAGAGTGACATAGTAGAGTGATGAGTTAAAATATTTCATATAATCTTATTTTCCTTTAATCAACAATAATTTAATGTGGTTGTATCCAAATCAACATTTTCTTGAATCATAATTCCTAATTAATCACAGTCTTCAAAACAAATCCAATATCGATATAGTAATTATCTCCCCATCAATAATTAATAACTTAACCCAAATAAAATTTATCGTCAAATCTTATTTTTCCTTTAGTCCCCGAACTTCTAGAAATTTATCAAAGACATCAATATAAACATCATATCACTAACTAATTATATTCCATAAAATTTTCAGGACATTACAAACTCCCTTGCTTAAAATGAATTTTGTCCTTGAAATTCGCACATCAAATTTCATCATGCTTTTCAAAATCATAACCATACTTGACATGTGAAAATTCAATTTTTTTTTATAATGAATAGTGATTTCGTTCACTGTTCATCATGAATAGCACGTCGTTTTACTGTTCACGTGAATAGTGATTTTTTTTTTTTTTTTTTTTTAAAGAAATAAAATTTCAAAAATCTACAGAATCGTTTTTAAAACTCTTTTCTCTGATACCAACTGTGACGACCCGAATTCTCTTCCATTCGAGTGCCACTAAAAGTGACTCATATCATATTATCGAGACTTAAATAGTAATGTAAAATTATTCAAAAGAATAATTAGAATCCCATAATTTTATTTGTGAATAAAAATAGAACATAATTTTCTTACATAAAGTTCAACATAATTATCTCATCAATCTTAACCACTTTTGCCACTTCCATGTTGACCGCCTCGAACCTTCAATTATCTGAAAATGGTAAATATCGTGGAGTGAGATTTATAAAATCCCAGTAAGTATACCAAGCATAAATTTTCTTTTGAAAGCATATGGATCATTTTCATCATAACATAGGATAGGATCGAAATACTCATAAACATAGGGAGACACAAGAATTTTACCGAACTTAAATGGCAAGAATTCTTATGTGTAGCGCTACTAAACTCCGGTCCCCTTAGCATAATCATAAACATATCATATGGAACCCATAACAATCTTGTGAGATTGATTTCATAGCAATGATCCAAACATTTTCATAAAAACATAAGATATACTTACTTGTCATAAAAACTTACTTACTTTTCATAAAAACATAAGGTGTATTTACCTTTCATAAAAACATACTTACTTTTCATAAAAACATAAGATATACTTACTTGTCATAAAAACATACTTACTTTTCATAAAAACATAAGGTGTATTTACCTTTCATAAAAACATACTTACTTTTCATAAAAACATAAGATATACTTACTTGTCATAAAAACATACTTACTTTTCATAAAAACATAAGGTGTATTTACCTTTCATAAAAACATACTTACTTTTCATAAAAACATAAGATATACTTACTTGTCATAAAAACATACTTATTTTTCATAAAAACATAAGGTGTATTTACCTTTCATAAAAACATACTTACTTTTCATAAAAACATAAGATATACTTACTTGTCATAAAAACATACTTACTTTTCATAAAAACATAAGGTGTATTTACCTTTCATAAAAACATACTTACTTTTCATAAAAACATAAGATATACTTACCTTTTAAAAGATTAAAATGAAGTGTAGTAGTAAATGGACCAAAACTTTCTTGACCACCTTGAATTTCTCTTACTTGTGGATTTTGTCAAGAGATTGGAAATAAGTGTATATGTGTAGAGTTGTGTGTAAAAGAGATGGGTTTAAATAGATGTATAAAGTTGGCATATTGTAAACATAATCATTCAATTCTATTAATTTTAACACATCATTTTCTTAAAGTAAAGCACCATTCATATACTTTTCCATATTTATACAAATAATATGCTCTTCATGATTATATATAATGGAGTCTATCAATCATTCATATACTTTTCCATATTTATACAATTATTATGCTCTTCATGATTATATATAATGGAGTATATAAATCATTCATATACTTTTCCATATTTATACAAATATTATGCTCTTCATGATTACATATAATGGAGTCTTATCAATCATTCATATACTTTTCCATATTTATACAATTATTATGCTCTTCATGATTATATATAATGGAGTATATAAATCATTCATATACTTTTCCATATTTATACAAATATTATGCTCTTCATGATTACATATAATGGAGTCTTATCAATCATTCATATACTTTTCCATATTTATACAAATATTATGCTCTTCATGTTTATATATAATGGAGTATATAATTCATTCATATACTTTTCCATATTTATACAAATATTATGCTCTTCATGATTACATATAATGGAGTCTATCAACCATTCATATACTTTTCCATATTTATTAAATTAAGATTCTCATAATTATTATATATAATGGAACCTCTCATGCTTGCATATATTTTCTTAATTTCAATAATAAAAATAATTTTTGTATAAATAAATATTGGGATAACATTGAATTAAGTACTTGGACTTAATATACTTTAAATCAAGAGAATGGAAATATTTTTAGAAATTCGGAATTTAATTTAAAATCGAACGATCTCGATTATTTCTTGATTTGGCTATACGAATACGTCGTGGCGTTAACTTAATAAAAATGGGTGAAATAGTAGCGACACGATTTTCTATTAAAATAATTATTAATCGCGTAAAAATTCTTGGTCGCTACAAACTTACCCCCTTAAAATAATTTCGTCCTCGAAATTAATCTTACTTGATCTTATGATTTCTGAACACTTAATCAGAATCTCTTCTTCTTCTTCTTATGTAGCATCATCGCTACCATATTTAACCCAACCATATTTAACCCACTGGACTTTGACTAAATGCATCAATTTGTTTTCTTAAGACATGGACTTTTCTATCAATAATAGACATATGTCTACTCATAAATTCTTCTGAATCAAAATGAAAATTCCCAATCGTATGTGATATTTCATCATATCTTGTAGTATTCATGTAACTTGTCATTTATCATCGTATCATGTGACCTCAAATATTCGTATTAATATCTCTAAAATTTCAATAAATCTTTACTAACATATCATACCATAATAATTTGTCATTTCTTCTTATCACCAAATATCCCAAAATAATTAAAACGATTACCTGAATATTCTCTATGTAATATACCCAAACATGTTATTCACATATCAACATAATCATCAGTTTATCTTTCCAATATTTGTAACCCAAAATTTCTGCAAAATTCAATAAACAAATATCTCCCAAATAATTAAAATTCTTAACTCAAATATCATAACATTTCCCGTAAGGTATTCCTTTCACTTGCACAAACTTATTAATCCTGATTCAATACAGTCCTTATTTCACTTTCACGTATCCCCGTATTATTTCTATACCTTGATTATTATATCAAAATATCAGTACCCAAAATCCAAGAAAATATTCCATATCTCAAATCCCGTCATCATCAAATCTTCCTTTTATCAAGAAAGTAAACGGCGCATAAACTCTTGTTCCCTCTTTTCCATTATTCTATTCCGCGCTTTCTTGCTGGAATCAATATCACGGGGATTCCCTCCGATCCTTAATGCTTTTAAATAGTTCATGCTGGGAAGAGGTTAGATCCATCAAAAACATGGATATCATTCTTACAAACATTCGCAAGTATTATTCCAGTCTTCCAATGAATGATCTGAGGAAAATTTATCGAATAAGACTCGAAAGATTGAGGTTGCTGATGGCTCATGGTGTTTCAGAAGATGTTCGCTGGTTGATCGAAGCAAAGGTTCGACTATCTGGTGAATTACCTATGACATTTCCAAAGCACATGCATGGTTTAGGCAAAAGCACCTTCGCAAAGAAACGAAGAGCAAAAAGGCTGAATGGTTGCTACAAATGTGGTCGTTGGAACTGTGATACTCGTTGCAAAACAGTAGGATATTCTTCTACTAATCGGGATGATAAAATCAAATTCATAAAGGGTGGACTGAGTAAGGAGTCTTTGGATGATATTCGACTGACTCTTGAGACGCACCCAAGTGGTTATGTGCAACGTGAACTTCTCTCCTTATACGCTCAGTTTAACGAGGACAAAAATCGTTATAGTCTCCAAAATATAATAGCAAAAGATCATGTTTGCCAGTCTGTTTTACAAAATGAGGCTTCTGGCAGTTCAACAATGATATAAGGTAAATCTCTTGATACACATTTAAAATATTTTGCTGTTTTCTTTCACGCGTTTTGGAAATAAAATATATTTTCCTTTCTCGAGTTTTGATAAAGCTGGAAATAAATCACCGAAAGGTGATATCTTTGGTAAAACAGTCAAAAGTTGGCCGATTTTGTCAAAAGTAAATCTTTACTTTTTCATAATCAATCAAAAACAGTAAATTTTTTCGGCTTTAAATAGCCAAACATATTTCATAGTTCAGGCATCCCAAAATCACATCTTCTTCGTAAGTTTTCTCTTCTATACTATCAAAGATGGAAGCACCAAAACTTCGACAGATCAAAACTATTTGTGTATTTTGTGGATCAAAAGTGGGGAAAGGCTTCAGTTATCTAGAAGCGGCCGTAGATCTTGGAAAGAAACTGGGGGAAAACGGTATCACTCTTGTGTATGGGGGTGGTAGCAGTGGTCTAATGGGTTGTGTTTCCCAATCTGCTCTTGCAGAGAAATCAAAAGTAATCGGTGTCATACCTGTCCCTTTGGTAGATGTTTCAGGCAAAACACGAGGGCATGAAGTTCAAACCTTATCCATCCATGAACGCATAACTTGTATGCTATATGGTTCTGATGCCTTTATAGCCCTGCCCGGAGGTTTTGGTACCTTAGAAGAAATCTTTAACATTACCTCGTGGGCTCAACTAGATCTCCATACTAAGCCTATTGGGCTTCTGAATGTTAACAATTTCTTTGATGGTTTGTTAACCTTTCTTGATTATGCTGTGGAACAGGGATTCATCTCTCCATTTTCCAGAAGGCTTCTTATTTCTGCTCCTACTATTGATGAACTACTGGATAAGCTGCAGTCATATATCTCAATACAAGATCCAGCAGGGGTTAAGATAGATTGGTCGCAAGGAAGGGGAATCAAGCGAAAATGGAGTCCGGTTAATGTAAACTTAACTTTATGAATCTTAGAATAGGTGGGGGTAGAGTACGGAGTATTCTTACTCTCGAGACACCCCTCTAATTTCCTAGGATTTCCTTAATGTTTAAATCTTGTGTGTACCTCAAAGGTTCCAGGTGGTAGATTACGGAGTATTCTTACTCTCGAAACACACCTCTTTGAAGGTTTCTTTATTTCCTCAAAAGGTCAGAGGTGGTAGGATACGGCTACTCCGGAAACACATCTCTCAATTTGAGGAATTTCCCATGTTGCTTTCTTTTGCTTTTGCGTGTTTCATGTATTTCTTTTCCAGTGTGACTCTTTGTATGTTCTCCTTATGAGAAAATAATAAAATCTCTGCTATCATCTACTAAATCTCGTTTGTGATGTAAATGAACTTGCATGTCTAACCTTAATTCCTTTAGTGGATGCTTATCATATCATGCTCTTAATTCCAAATGATAAAATTCTGAACAAAGTCTCCCTTGTAATTTGGACTTATCCCAAACCATAAGCATACTTCATAACTCACAATAATAAATAACTCCACATTTGATCACAACGATCTAAAAATATTGAAAACGATTCCAACACTTCAATATCATCAAAAAAATATCCCATAATTCAATTCATAATTCCTCAACATAACAATTTCAAATCATATTTTTCAATATCACAATATCACTTCCTTCCATACCTTAATTGGCTCAAAAGATTACTCATACTTATATTTATAAGTCATAAATCATATTCCCAAAATTTAATCACAAGGCCAAAGTTCATAATAAATTTCTCTTCAATATAGAGGCATAATTCACTTACTCAACATAATATCCATTACTTAATTCCCAATAACCAAATCTTTAAATCTCTAACTTCATAATGCTTCTCATAAAAGTCTCATTAAAATCACTTATAATCTTAACATCTCATAAAACTTCATAAAATTGGCTCGCTATTTCTCATTAAATCTAAATGATAGATAATCTGAACATATTTCTAATCATTTCTGTTGACTTCTCATACTTAGTGTCATGTCTAAAATCAATTATGCAAAGTCCATTTAAGGTTCATCATTTCTAAACTCAAGGACAACAATTATTTTGAAAATCATTCTTAAGTCATATTATTTCCATTATGCTCAACACCCGTTCTCTTTCTTTCTTTTCTTTCCGAATTTTTTTTTTTTCAGATTTGAAACTTGAAGAGTGGTACCAATAATCATCCACAGTTTTTCCTTGCTTTTAAGCAAAGGTAGTGATAAAGGGATAAATTATTGAACCGAAAATTGAAACTTGAAGAGGAAGTACTAATAACCATCCACAGTTTTTCCCTTGTTTTTACACAAAGGTAGTGATAAAGGGATAAATTATTGTACGAATTCATTATTAATTTTGTTTGTTTAATATATTATTCCATATATTTTGGGCAAAAGTTACAACCCAACTTAATTTCTAATTGAGTCAATCTTACTAAGCTTAATATGCACCAAAATTCATATAAATATCCTCTCTGTCTCATGATTCTACATTGAAAAGAATAAAAAAATTGAGTCTTCTATCAATTTATATCATACTTGACATGTATATTATGTGTAACACATAAAGATTCATAACATATGAAGATTTCATACTTAACATGTCTTAATAAAATCGTAAATGACTTGCAAAGCATATAACATACCTGGTTCGAGGAGTCAATACGTGGAGAGTGACATAGTAGAGTGATGAGTTAAAATATTTCATATAATCTTATTTTCCTTTAATCAACAATAATTTAATGTGGTTGTATCCAAATCAACATTTTCTTGAATCATAATTCCTAATTAATCACAGTCTTCAAAACAAATCCAATATCGATATAGTAATTATCTCCCCATCAATAATTAATAACTTAACCCAAATAAAATTTATCGTCAAATCTTATTTTTCCTTTAGTCCCCGAACTTCTAGAAATTTATCAAAGACATCAATATAAACATCATATCACTAACTAATTATATTCCATAAAATTTTCAGGACATTACAAACTCCCTTGCTTAAAATGAATTTTGTCCTTGAAATTCGCACATCAAATTTCATCATGCTTTTCAAAATCATAACCATACTTGACATGTGAAAATTCAATTTTTTTTTTATAATGAATAGTGATTTCGTTCACTGTTCATCATGAATAGCACGTCGTTTTACTGTTCACGTGAATAGTGATTTTTTTTTTTTTTTTTTTTTTTAAAGAAATAAAATTTCAAAAATCTACAGAATCGTTTTTAAAACTCTTTTCTCTGATACCAACTGTGACGACCCGAATTCTCTTCCATTCGAGTGCCACTAAAAGTGACTCATATCATATTATCGAGACTTAAATAGTAATGTAAAATTATTCAAAAGAATAATTAGAATCCCATAATTTTATTTGTGAATAAAAATAGAACATAATTTTCTTACATAAAGTTCAACATAATTATCTCATCAATCTTAACCACTTTTGCCACTTCCATGTTGACCGCCTCGAACCTTCAATTATCTGAAAATGGTAAATATCGTGGAGTGAGATTTATAAAATCCCAGTAAGTATACCAAGCATAAATTTTCTTTTGAAAGCATATGGATCATTTTCATCATAACATAGGATAGGATCGAAATACTCATAAACATAGGGAGACACAAGAATTTTACCGAACTTAAATGGCAAGAATTCTTATGTGTAGCGCTACTAAACTCCGGTCCCCTTAGCATAATCATAAACATATCATATGGAACCCATAACAATCTTGTGAGATTGATTTCATAGCAATGATCCAAACATTTTCATAAAAACATAAGATATACTTACTTGTCATAAAAACTTACTTACTTTTCATAAAAACATAAGGTGTATTTACCTTTCATAAAAACATACTTACTTTTCATAAAAACATAAGATATACTTACTTGTCATAAAAACATACTTACTTTTCATAAAAACATAAGGTGTATTTACCTTTCATAAAAACATACTTACTTTTCATAAAAACATAAGATATACTTACTTGTCATAAAAACATACTTACTTTTCATAAAAACATAAGGTGTATTTACCTTTCATAAAAACATACTTACTTTTCATAAAAACATAAGATATACTTACTTGTCATAAAAACATACTTACTTTTCATAAAAACATAAGGTGTATTTACCTTTCATAAAAACATACTTACTTTTCATAAAAACATAAGATATACTTACTTGTCATAAAAACATACTTACTTTTCATAAAAACATAAGGTGTATTTACCTTTCATAAAAACATACTTACTTTTCATAAAAACATAAGATATACTTACCTTTTAAAAGATTAAAATGAAGTGTAGTAGTAAATGGACCAAAACTTTCTTGACCACCTTGAATTTCTCTTACTTGTGGATTTTGTCAAGAGATTGGAAATAAGTGTATATGTGTAGAGTTGTGTGTAAAAGAGATGGGTTTAAATAGATGTATAAAGTTGGCATATTGTAAACATAATCATTCAATTCTATTAATTTTAACACATCATTTTCTTAAAGTAAAGCACCATTCATTTACTTTTCCATATTTATACAAATAATATGCTCTTCATGATTATATATAATGGAGTCTATCAATCATTCATATACTTTTCCATATTTATACAATTATTATGCTCTTCATGATTATATATAATGGAGTATATAAATCATTCATATACTTTTCCATATTTATACAAATATTATGCTCTTCATGATTACATATAATGGAGTCTTATCAATCATTCATATACTTTTCCATATTTATACAATTATTATGCTCTTCATGATTATATATAATGGAGTATATAAATCATTCATATACTTTTCCATATTTATACAAATATTATGCTCTTCATGATTACATATAATGGAGTCTTATCAATCATTCATATACTTTTCCATATTTATACAAATATTATGCTCTTCATGTTTATATATAATGGAGTATATAATTCATTCATATACTTTTCCATATTTATACAAATATTATGCTCTTCATGATTACATATAATGGAGTCTATCAACCATTCATATACTTTTCCATATTTATTAAATTAAGATTCTCATAATTATTATATATAATGGAACCTCTCATGCTTGCATATATTTTCTTAATTTCAATAATAAAAATAATTTTTGTATAAATAAATATTGGGATAACATTGAATTAAGTACTTGGACTTAATATACTTTAAATCAAGAGAATGGAAATATTTTTAGAAATTCGGAATTTAATTTAAAATCGAACGATCTCGATTATTTCTTGATTTGGCTATACGAATACGTCGTGGCGTTAACTTAATAAAAATGGGTGAAATAGTAGCGACACGATTTTCTATTAAAATAATTATTAATCGCGTAAAAATTCTTGGTCGCTACAAACTTACCCCCTTAAAATAATTTCGTCCTCGAAATTAATCTTACTTGATCTTATGATTTCTGAACACTTAATCAGAATCTCTTCTTCTTCTTCTTATGTAGCATCATCGCTACCATATTTAACCCAACCATATTTAACCCACTGGACTTTGACTAAATGCATCAATTTGTTTTCTTAAGACATGGACTTTTCTATCAATAATAGACATATGTCTACTCATAAATTCTTCTGAATCAAAATGAAAATTCCCAATCGTATGTGATATTTCATCATATCTTGTAGTATTCATGTAACTTGTCATTTATCATCGTATCATGTGACCTCAAATATTCGTATTAATATCTCTAAAATTTCAATAAATCTTTACTAACATATCATACCATAATAATTTGTCATTTCTTCTTATCACCAAATATCCCAAAATAATTAAAACGATTACCTGAATATTCTCTATGTAATATACCCAAACATGTTATTCACATATCAACATAATCATCAGTTTATCTTTCCAATATTTGTAACCCAAAATTTCTGCAAAATTCAATAAACAAATATCTCCCAAATAATTAAAATTCTTAACTCAAATATCATAACATTTCCCGTAAGGTATTCCTTTCACTTGCACAAACTTATTAATCCTGATTCAATACAGTCCTTATTTCACTTTCACGTATCCCCGTATTATTTCTATACCTTGATTATTATATCAAAATATCAGTACCCAAAATCCAAGAAAATATTCCATATCTCAAATCCCGTCATCATCAAATCTTCCTTTTATCAAGAAAGTAAACGGCGCATAAACTCTTGTTCCCTCTTTTCCATTATTCTATTCCGCGCTTTCTTGCTGGAATCAATATCACGGGGATTCCCTCCGATCCTTAATGCTTTTAAATAGTTCATGCTGGGAAGAGGTTAGATCCATCAAAAACATGGATATCATTCTTACAAACATTCGCAAGTATTATTCCAGTCTTCCAATGAATGATCTGAGGAAAATTTATCGAATAAGACTCGAAAGATTGAGGTTGCTGATGGCTCATGGTGTTTCAGAAGATGTTCGCTGGTTGATCGAAGCAAAGGTTCGACTATCTGGTGAATTACCTATGACATTTCCAAAGCACATGCATGGTTTAGGCAAAAGCACCTTCGCAAAGAAACGAAGAGCAAAAAGGCTGAATGGTTGCTACAAATGTGCTCGTTGGAACTGTGATACTCGTTGCAAAACAGTAGGATATTCTTCTACTAATCGGGATGATAAAATCAAATTCATAAAGGGTGGACTGAGTAAGGAGTCTTTGGATGATATTCGACTGACTCTTGAGACGCACCCAAGTGGTTATGTGCAACGTGAACTTCTCTCCTTATACGCTCAGTTTAACGAGGACAAAAATCGTTATAGTCTCCAAAATATAATAGCAAAAGATCCTGTTTGCCAGTCTGTTTTACAAAATGAGGCTTCTGGCAGTTCAACAATGATATAAGGTAAATCTCTTGATACACATTTAAAATATTTTGCTGTTTTCTTTCACGCGTTTTGGAAATAAAATATATTTTCCTTTCTCGAGTTTTGATAAAGCTGGAAATAAATCACCGAAAGGTGATATCTTTGGTAAAACAGTCAAAAGTTGGCCGATTTTGTCAAAAGTAAATCTTTACTTTTTCATAATCAATCAAAAACAGTAAATTTTTTCGGCTTTAAATAGCCAAACATATTTCATAGTTCAGGCATCCCAAAATCACATCTTCTTCGTAAGTTTTCTCTTCTATACTATCAAAGATGGAAGCACCAAAACTTCGACAGATCAAAACTATTTGTGTATTTTGTGGATCAAAAGTGGGGAAAGGCTTCAGTTATCTAGAAGCGGCCGTAGATCTTGGAAAGAAACTGGGGGAAAACGGTATCACTCTTGTGTATGGGGGTGGTAGCAGTGGTCTAATGGGTTGTGTTTCCCAATCTGCTCTTGCAGAGAAATCAAAAGTAATCGGTGTCATACCTGTCCCTTTGGTAGATGTTTCAGGCAAAACACGAGGGCATGAAGTTCAAACCTTATCCATCCATGAACGCATAACTTGTATGCTATATGGTTCTGATGCCTTTATAGCCCTGCCCGGAGGTTTTGGTACCTTAGAAGAAATCTTTAACATTACCTCGTGGGCTCAACTAGATCTCCATACTAAGCCTATTGGGCTTCTGAATGTTAACAATTTCTTTGATGGTTTGTTAACCTTTCTTGATTATGCTGTGGAACAGGGATTCATCTCTCCATTTTCCAGAAGGCTTCTTATTTCTGCTCCTACTATTGATGAACTACTGGATAAGCTGCAGTCATATATCTCAATACAAGATCCAGCAGGGGTTAAGATAGATTGGTCGCAAGGAAGGGGAATCAAGCGAAAATGGAGTCCGGTTAATGTAAACTTAACTTTATGAATCTTAGAATAGGTGGGGGTAGAGTACGGAGTATTCTTACTCTCGAGACACCCCTCTAATTTCCTAGGATTTCCTTAATGTTTAAATCTTGTGTGTACCTCAAAGGTTCCAGGTGGTAGATTACGGAGTATTCTTACTCTCGAAACACACCTCTTTGAAGGTTTCTTTATTTCCTCAAAAGGTCAGAGGTGGTAGGATACGGCTACTCCGGAAACACATCTCTCAATTTGAGGAATTTCCCATGTTGCTTTCTTTTGCTTTTGCGTGTTTCATGTATTTCTTTTCCAGTGTGACTCTTTGTATGTTCTCCTTATGAGAAAATAATAAAATCTCTGCTATCATCTACTAAATCTCGTTTGTGATGTAAATGAACTTGCATGTCTAACCTTAATTCCTTTAGTGGATGCTTATCATATCATGCTCTTAATTCCAAATGATAAAATTCTGGACAAAGTCTCCCTTGTAATTTGGACTTATCCCAAACCATAAGCATACTTCATAACTCACAATAATAAATAACTCCACATTTGATCACAACGATCTAAAAATATTGAAAACGATTCCAACACTTCAATATCATCAAAAAAATATCCCATAATTCAATTCATAATTCCTCAACATAACAATTTCAAATCATATTTTTCAATATCACAATATCACTTCCTTCCATACCTTAATTGGCTCAAAAGATTACTCATACTTATATTTATAAGTCATAAATCATATTCCCAAAATTTAATCACAAGGCCAAAGTTCATAATAAATTTCTCTTCAATATAGAGGCATAATTCACTTACTCAACATAATATCCATTACTTAATTCCCAATAACCAAATCTTTAAATCTCTAACTTCATAATGCTTCTCATAAAAGTCTCATTAAAATCACTTATAATCTTAACATCTCATAAAACTTCATAAAATTGGCTCGCTATTTCTCATTAAATCTAAATGATAGATAATCTGAACATATTTCTAATCATTTCTGTTGACTTCTCATACTTAGTGTCATGTCTAAAATCAATTATGCAAAGTCCATTTAAGGTTCATCATTTCTAAACTCAAGGACAACAATTATTTTGAAAATCATTCTTAAGTCATATTATTTCCATTATGCTCAACACCCGTTCTCTTTCTTTCTTTTCTTTCCGAATTTTTTTTTTTTCAGATTTGAAACTTGAAGAGTGGTACCAATAATCATCCACAGTTTTTCCTTGCTTTTAAGCAAAGGTAGTGATAAAGGGATAAATTATTGAACCGAAAATTGAAACTTGAAGAGGAAGTACTAATAACCATCCACAGTTTTTCCCTTGTTTTTACACAAAGGTAGTGATAAAGGGATAAATTATTGTACGAATTCATTATTAATTTTGTTTGTTTAATATATTATTCCATATATTTTGGGCAAAAGTTACAACCCAACTTAATTTCTAATTGAGTCAATCTTACTAAGCTTAATATGCACCAAAATTCATATAAATATCCTCTCTGTCTCATGATTCTACATTGAAAAGAATAAAAAAATTGAGTCTTCTATCAATTTATATCATACTTGACATGTATATTATGTGTAACACATAAAGATTCATAACATATGAAGATTTCATACTTAACATGTCTTAATAAAATCGTAAATGACTTGCAAAGCATATAACATACCTGGTTCGAGGAGTCAATACGTGGAGAGTGACATAGTAGAGTGATGAGTTAAAATATTTCATATAATCTTATTTTCCTTTAATCAACAATAATTTAATGTGGTTGTATCCAAATCAACATTTTCTTGAATCATAATTCCTAATTAATCACAGTCTTCAAAACAAATCCAATATCGATATAGTAATTATCTCCCCATCAATAATTAATAACTTAACCCAAATAAAATTTATCGTCAAATCTTATTTTTCCTTTAGTCCCCGAACTTCTAGAAATTTATCAAAGACATCAATATAAACATCATATCACTAACTAATTATATTCCATAAAATTTTCAGGACATTACAAACTCCCTTGCTTAAAATGAATTTTGTCCTTGAAATTCGCACATCAAATTTCATCATGCTTTTCAAAATCATAACCATACTTGACATGTGAAAATTCAATTTTTTTTTTATAATGAATAGTGATTTCGTTCACTGTTCATCATGAATAGCACGTCGTTTTACTGTTCACGTGAATAGTGATTTTTTTTTTTTTTTTTTTTTTTAAAGAAATAAAATTTCAAAAATCTACAGAATCGTTTTTAAAACTCTTTTCTCTGATACCAACTGTGACGACCCGAATTCTCTTCCATTCGAGTGCCACTAAAAGTGACTCATATCATATTATCGAGACTTAAATAGTAATGTAAAATTATTCAAAAGAATAATTAGAATCCCATAATTTTATTTGTGAATAAAAATAGAACATAATTTTCTTACATAAAGTTCAACATAATTATCTCATCAATCTTAACCACTTTTGCCACTTCCATGTTGACCGCCTCGAACCTTCAATTATCTGAAAATGGTAAATATCGTGGAGTGAGATTTATAAAATCCCAGTAAGTATACCAAGCATAAATTTTCTTTTGAAAGCATATGGATCATTTTCATCATAACATAGGATAGGATCGAAATACTCATAAACATAGGGAGACACAAGAATTTTACCGAACTTAAATGGCAAGAATTCTTATGTGTAGCGCTACTAAACTCCGGTCCCCTTAGCATAATCATAAACATATCATATGGAACCCATAACAATCTTGTGAGATTGATTTCATAGCAATGATCCAAACATTTTCATAAAAACATAAGATATACTTACTTGTCATAAAAACTTACTTACTTTTCATAAAAACATAAGGTGTATTTACCTTTCATAAAAACATACTTACTTTTCATAAAAACATAAGATATACTTACTTGTCATAAAAACATACTTACTTTTCATAAAAACATAAGGTGTATTTACCTTTCATAAAAACATACTTACTTTTCATAAAAACATAAGATATACTTACTTGTCATAAAAACATACTTACTTTTCATAAAAACATAAGGTGTATTTACCTTTCATAAAAACATACTTACTTTTCATAAAAACATAAGATATACTTACTTGTCATAAAAACATACTTACTTTTCATAAAAACATAAGGTGTATTTACCTTTCATAAAAACATACTTACTTTTCATAAAAACATAAGATATACTTACTTGTCATAAAAACATACTTACTTTTCATAAAAACATAAGGTGTATTTACCTTTCATAAAAACATACTTACTTTTCATAAAAACATAAGATATACTTACCTTTTAAAAGATTAAAATGAAGTGTAGTAGTAAATGGACCAAAACTTTCTTGACCACCTTGAATTTCTCTTACTTGTGGATTTTGTCAAGAGATTGGAAATAAGTGTATATGTGTAGAGTTGTGTGTAAAAGAGATGGGTTTAAATAGATGTATAAAGTTGGCATATTGTAAACATAATCATTCAATTCTATTAATTTTAACACATCATTTTCTTAAAGTAAAGCACCATTCATATACTTTTCCATATTTATACAAATAATATGCTCTTCATGATTATATATAATGGAGTCTATCAATCATTCATATACTTTTCCATATTTATACAATTATTATGCTCTTCATGATTATATATAATGGAGTATATAAATCATTCATATACTTTTCCATATTTATACAAATATTATGCTCTTCATGATTACATATAATGGAGTCTTATCAATCATTCATATACTTTTCCATATTTATACAATTATTATGCTCTTCATGATTATATATAATGGAGTATATAAATCATTCATATACTTTTCCATATTTATACAAATATTATGCTCTTCATGATTACATATAATGGAGTCTTATCAATCATTCATATACTTTTCCATATTTATACAAATATTATGCTCTTCATGTTTATATATAATGGAGTATATAATTCATTCATATACTTTTCCATATTTATACAAATATTATGCTCTTCATGATTACATATAATGGAGTCTATCAACCATTCATATACTTTTCCATATTTATTAAATTAAGATTCTCATAATTATTATATATAATGGAACCTCTCATGCTTGCATATATTTTCTTAATTTCAATAATAAAAATAATTTTTGTATAAATAAATATTGGGATAACATTGAATTAAGTACTTGGACTTAATATACTTTAAATCAAGAGAATGGAAATATTTTTAGAAATTCGGAATTTAATTTAAAATCGAACGATCTCGATTATTTCTTGATTTGGCTATACGAATACGTCGTGGCGTTAACTTAATAAAAATGGGTGAAATAGTAGCGACACGATTTTCTATTAAAATAATTATTAATCGCGTAAAAATTCTTGGTCGCTACACCAACCTCCACCATCAACACCACCAAAATACCACTCACAGACCAAAGCCGCCACATCCGAATCACCATCATCATCACCACACTGAACCGCCTGCACCATATTCGTCCGCAAGCATCACCACTGCCATACTCGAAACCACCCAACTACCTGCAGCATCGCCACCTCCAACTCACCTCCATCTTCAACACTAATCATCATCATCATCATCACCTCGACCACCCACCACCTGCACCCAATCTCCATCGAACACCACCGGAGCCATATCACACATCCACTGCCTTCTCAAAATCCCCATCAATCAGCCCCAAAAACCAAATCAAAACCCAAGAATCAAATAAACCCAACACCATACCTTCGTTCCTGGATTTTTTCCTCGCCAGAGAACCCCAAAATCCGAACCTCCAGTGCCTTGTTTTCGCACACAATCTCGCGCCCTTCCCCTCTCTCTCTCGCGTCTCTGCAGAATGGGGAAAGAAAGAGAAAAAAAAATGGTTTTTAATATCTTTTGAATTTTTGGAAATTTGTACTTCACTCCCCAAGTTCGAAAAATGATTTAATTCAGCCCTTTTAGTTTTAAAACTTATAATTTCAGTCCTTAATTTTTTAAATAATTTTAATCAGCCACTCCATTTTTAAAATTTATTATTTCAGCCCTATAGTTTAATATTCGTTTGGAGTTTCAACTCAACTTTTGAAAATTTACATTTTTGTCCCTCAACTTTCAAAGTATTCATTTTAGTCTATCAACGTTCAAATTATTCATTTTAGTCCCTCAACTTTCAAAGCATTCATTTTAGTCCCCCAACTTTCAAATTACTCATTTTAGTCCCTCAACTTTCGAAGTATTCATTTTAGTCCATCAACTTTCAAAATATTCGTTTTAGTTCATCAACTTTCAAAGTATTCATTTTAGTCCCTCAACTTTCAAATTATTCATTTTAGTCCCTCAACTTTCAAATCATCAATTCCAGTCCCCAAATTGTAATTTGTCATTTTTAAACCATAAATTTCTAAAGACTAATTTAACTTATTTTTCTAATTGGTTAGACGAGGTGTACGGAGATTTGAAGGATTGAAGTCATTCCCGCTCAACCACACTCGTTAAGTTTAAGGTAGACTCGTCCCTATTAATTGATTTAAATTATGATTGCATGTGAATGTGTATGTTATGTGACTTATGTGAAAGTCATTTTATTGAAAAGAGACGAGAATGTATTTCTTCGGAAATATTTATGTTGAGATGAGAATATATTTCTTATGAAATATTTATGTTATTATGTAGAGGTGTCAATCCGGGTGGTCCGGGCCGGGTCGACCCGCCAATAAAAAGCCCGGTAACGGCCCGCTTGAAAAAAAAGCCCGCCCGCTGAGGGTTATGGATCGGTTACGGGTCAACTCGCAAATTTTGAACTACAACCCAGGCCCGCCCGCTAGCCCATGCGGGTCGCGGTTTGTTCTGATTTAGCCCATATGAATAAAAATATAGATTTTTCATATTTATAGCTAATTTTTTGTCAAGTTTCTAAATATAAAATGATTAAAATGATAAATTCATATTTATACCATAAAATATTTACATAGAATTTAAAATTATAGTTTATGTTATATGAATTACTTCTAAATTTGCAAATTTAAATAAAATATAAATAAATAACAATTAAATGATAAATGTATTTCTAATTACTATTGTCAAAAAACATTATTTTTTAGCTATTAGGCAGAAAAAAATAAGATTCTACTTTAAAAGTTGTATTAGAGTTTCTAGAAGAAGAGAGATTTTCAATGTTACCATATTTAATAAAAACAGTTTTTTTTTTTACGGGCCACCGGGTTAACCACGGCCCGCGAAGGTTTGACCCGCAAAATTCGCGGTTCACAACTTCTTGACCCGTGAACCGCCCGCACGGGTCATGGGTCGGCCCGCGGTCCCGGGTCAATCCGGGCCGGTTTTCATGGGTCTGGTCGGCCCGTCCGACTTAACACCTCTATTATTATGCTTGTCATAACTTATGTGCTTTTATGCATGAGAAAGAAAGAAGAGAATATCTTGCAAGATAAATGATGATGTTATGCATAACTTACGTGCCTTAAGTGCACGAGAAGAGACTACCCACACCCGATGATTTTAAAGAGCCTATGATTTTTCAAAGAGAAGCCACGTGCTTTACTGCACAAGAAGAGACTACCCACACCCGATGATTTTAAAGAGCCTATGATTTTTCAAAGAGAATTCAATTAGGTAATGGTCAAGTGGAATCAAGAATCCCAACACTCCTTTATCATCTATTTATCATCATTTTCTAGTTATTTACTTACAATTGTGGTTTTAGCTCTAGTATTAAATCATTTCCAAAACCAAAACTTTATTGTGTGTATTTCCTTGGTTAAATTAATTAAAACTAGGGTGTAATTGAAATAGAAAATCCTTATGAGATCGATAAACCAGACTCATTTAGTCAACTATCACTTGCATGCGATACGTGCACTTGCGGTGTGTTTCTAGCCGACAAGTTTTTGTCGCCGTTGTCGGGGATTGTTTCTATTTAAATTAAATTTTAGTTGATATTAATTTTGACTATTAGTTACTTTAATTTCTTGTACAATTTTTCTTTTGTTTTGTGTAAGAAATCTTCTAATTTCTTGTGTTGTTCTAGGTTGTTAATTGTGCATGCGTCGAAGTAGAAGTCTTGATCTAGTTGAAATAGATCCGGATATCGAGGGGACTTTTTGACGTAGGTTAAGGGGACAACGGGAAGCTAGGAGACAACTTCTTACGGGGATGGAAGGAGAAAGAGTTAACATCGAGCTTAATGCTCAGTTGCAATTCCTCCAAGAGGTGGAATCTCACCCGGTTTTGACCCTCAAGCAGTTAGAGTTCAAGAAACCGTTGTTAATGAAGAAGACATGCTTTTTGGAGACTTCATGAATCCTCCTATTGTCGAGAATCAATCAAGTATTGTCTATCCCTCCTACAATCATCCAAATTTTCAACTTCGGCCAGATGTCATCAATTTATTCTCCAACACTATCTCATTCTATGGGAGGACCGATGAAAATCCACATGCCCATGTGGTACGTTTCCTAGAGATTTGTAGCAACTTCTACTATGAGGGTGTGAATGTGGAGGCAATCCGAATGAGGTTATTTGTACACACTTTGAAAGATAAAGCAAGAGAATGGCTTGACACTTTGCCTCCAGGGAGCATCACTACTTGGGTGGAGTTTGTCCAAAGGTATACTCCAAAACTTTTGCCACCATCTAGAGTTGCTAAACTCAAGCATGATATTACTACATTTCAACAATTAGAGATGGAGAGCTTTCATGAAGCTTGGGAGAGATTCAAAGATATGCTTAGGAAGTGCCCGAATCATGGGATTACATTGGGGCAACAAGTCAACCACTCCTATACCGGGTTAACTCCTCCTTGCCGTTCAAATGTGGACTCATCTTCTAATGGGTCTATCAAAACAAATAGCATTTGAGAGGATTATGACTTGTTTGAGATCATGAGTGAACAAAGTGCAATGTGGCCGGATAGAAGTGCACCAAGGAATTCTAGTGGTGTACGTGGGGGTGATGATTATGCACTTGTCTTGTCAAAGATTGATTTCTTAGCCAAGAAAGTGGAAGGGTTATCTACTTCAAACTCTCGGCCAGTCAACATGGTTCAAGTCCCTCCGGTATGTGATATATGTGGGGCTAATCATCAAAACTCTATGTGTCCATTGGGGGCAAGTGATTCTTCATCTACCGAGCAAGTTGCTTATGCTCAAAATTTCCAACGCCAAGGGTTCAATACATATGCTCCTACATACAATCCCAGTTGGGGAAATCATCATAATCTATCTTATGGCAACAATCAAAATATTTTAAATCCAAAGCCACAAGAAAAGAAAGAGGGATGGGAAGAGGCTATCACCAAGCTAGCAAATCATCAATTGCAATATCAAGAATGCAATGATGCCTCCTTGAAGAATTTGGAGAAGCAAGTGGACCAAATAGCTAAACTTCTCTCGGAAAGGCAACAAGGAGCTTTGGCTAGCAATACCGAGACAAATCCTAGGGAGAATGTTCAAGCTATTACAACAAGGAGCGAGGTACAATTGCCCGAGATCACGGAACCACAACCAACAACTCAATCAAACAATGCTCCCATGGAAGATAATGAGCATATTCAAGCACCCAAAAAGGTTGTTGAAATGCCCAAAGAGGTTGAGCCGGAAGCATCCACATCAAAGGTCCCAACACCGATAAAAGCTTATGTGCCTCCTATCCCCTTTCCTCAAAGGTTGCAGAAGCAAAAGCTTGACAGTCAATTTGGAAAATTTTTGGAAGTGTTCAAGAAGCTACACATCAAAATTCCTTTTGCCGATGCATTAGCTCAAATGCCAAGCTATGCCAATTTCATGAAGGATATTCTATCCAACAAAAGAAGGCTTGAAGAGCATGAGACGGTGATGCTAACTGAGGAATGTAATGCATTCATTCAAAACAAGATTCCTCCAAAAATTAAAGATCCAGAGATTTTTACTATTCCATACACTATTGGTGATGTTAATTTTAGTAAAGATTTATGTGATCTTGGTGCTAGCATTAATTTGATGCATTTGTCCATTTTCAGAAAATTGGAATTGGGGGAAGCTAAAGCAACCACCGTGTCTCTGCAATTGGCGGATAGGTCCATCAAATATCCTCGGGGGATCATTGAGGATGTTCTTGTGAAGGTGGATAAATTCATCTTTTCGGCGGATTTCATTATTCTAGACATGGAGGAAGACCATGACATTCCAATCATATTAGGAAGACCATTTTTAGTAACCGGGACGGCTCTTATTGATGTGCAAGAGGGGCAATTGATGTTGAGGGTGCAAGATGAGCAAGTCACCTTCAATGTGTTGAAGGCCATTAAATACCCCTCGAAGTCCAACTCATGTTTTCAAGTGGATGTAATTGATCATCTAGTAGTAAAATCCTTCAACAGTGGGATTTCTAAGGATCCATTGGAGTTTTGCATTGCCCACTCTTTGACTATTGAGGATGATGACGATGAAGTCGAATAAATGGCTCATTACTTGGAAGAATCTCCATAATATCAACACAAGAGGGCCCCCTACTTTGAGGAGTTGAAAAAGAGTTTTTCACCGCCCCTACCATCTCTCGAGAAGGTACCTACCCTCGAGCAAAAGCCTCTTCCTTCTCATTTGAGGTATGGTTACTTGGGGGAATCTTCTACCCTTCCGATCATTATTTCTAATTTATTGAATGAAGTGGAGGAAGATAAATTGCTTCGAGTATTGAGGGAGCACAAGGAGGCTATTGGATGGACCATCTCGGATATTCGAGGTATTTGCCCTTCGTTATGCATGCATAAAATTCTTATGGAAGATGATTTCAAACCTTCAGAGGAGCATCAACGACGGTTAAATCCTAACATGAAGGAAGTGGTAAGAGCCGAAGTGGTGAAGTTGCTTGATGCGGGTATTATCTATCCAATCTCGGATAGTGCATAGGTGAGCCCGGTGCAAGTAGTGCCAAAGAAAGGATGTGTTACCGTGATCGAGAATGAAAATAATGAACTTATTCCAACAAGGCCAGTGACGAGGTGGAGAGTTTGCACTGATTATTGCAAGCTCAACAATGCTACTAGGAAGGATCATTTTTCCCTTCCATTCATCGATCAAATGCTTGAGTAATTGGCGAGTCACTCTCATTATTGCTTCCTAGATGGGTATTCGGGCTATAATCAAATTCCTATAGCCTCGGAGGATCAAGAGAAGACAACCTTCACATGCCAATATAGAACTTTTGCATATAGGAGGATGCCCTTTGGTTTTTGCAATGCCCCTGCCACTTTCCAACGGTGCATGATGTCTATTTTCTCCGATATGGTGGAGAAATTTATTAAGGTATTTATGGATGACTTCTTAGTTTTTGGTACTTCATTTGATGATTGTTTGAATAATTTGAGAATGGTGCTAAAAAGATGTGAGGGCACCAACTTGGTTTTGAATTGGGAAAAATGTCATTTCATGGTTCGAGAGGGGATAGTTCTTGGGCACCGGATTTCAAGTAAGGGGATTGAGGTTGATAAGGCAAAAATTTAATTTATTGAAAAATTACCTCCCCCAACCTCGGTAAAGGACATAAGAAGCTTCTTGGGGCATGCGAGATTTTATAGGAGATTTATCAAGGACTTCTCAAAAATCAAAAAGCCACTTTGTTCTTTGCTTGAGAAGAGTGCCACATTTGATTTCTCTAAAGAGTGTCTTCAAGCTTTTAACACTCTTAAAGAGAAACTCATCACGGCACCTATTATCGTGGCTCCAGATTGGAGTTTTCCCTTTGAGCTTATGTGTGATGCAAGTGATTAAGTCGTGGGGGCGGTGTTGGGGCAAAGGAAGGACAAAATCATGCATGTCATCTACTATGCTAGTAGAATATTGACCGATGCTCAATTGAATTATGCAACTACCGAGAAGGAAATGCTAGTAGTGGTCTTTGCTTTTGACAAGTTTCGATCATATCTTATTGGCTCCAAGGTGATTGTGTATACCGACCACTCGGCCCTCAAGTATTTGTTGGCAAAGAAGAATGCCAAGCCGCGGTTAATTATATGGGTTCTTCTTCTCCAAGAGTTTGATTTGGAGATTCGTGACAAGAAGGGAACCGAGAATCTTGTAGCCGATCACTTGTCAAGACTTAAGCAAACCGAGGAAGTTATTGATGAAGAGATAAGTGAGGTATTCCCGGATGAGCAGCTTTTCCAAATCATGGATCTTCTACAAGCTTCTAATGTGCCAAGGTATGCGGACCATGTGAATTTTCTTGCAAGTGGCATCACTCCCCCGGACCGCTCTTATCAACAAAGGAAGAAGTTCTTTGTGGATATCAAGCACTATTTTTGGGATGAACCGTTGTTGTTCAAAAGGGGTCCGGATCAAATCATGAGAAGGTGTGTGCCCGAGGAAGAGATGGAGAAAATTCTCGAGCAATGTCACTCTTCACCTTATGGAGGTCATTTTGGTGCAGTGAAACCCGCATCAAAGGTTCTTCAATCGGGATTTTATTGGCCCACTCTTTTCAAGGATGCTCACACACTTGTGTCCAAATGTGACCGATGCTAACGCCTAGGTAATATCTCTAATCGAAATGAAATGCCTTTAAATTCTATTTTAGAAGTGGAGATATTCGATGTTTGGGGTATTGATTTTATGGGACCTTTTCAATCGTCCTTTTCTAATCAATACATTTTAGTTGCGGTGGACTATGTGTCAAAGTGGATAGAAGCGGTATCACTCCCCACCAATGATGCTCGAGTGGTGGTGAACTTTTTAAAGAAAAACATTTTTTCTCGTTATGGCACCCCTCGAGCTATCATTAGTGATGGAGGAAAACACTTTTGTAACCGCCTCTTCGACTCACTTTTGACCAAGTACGGAGTCAAACATCGAATATCCACTCCTAATCATCCACAAACAAGTGGGCAGGTAGAGATTTCAAATAGAGAGTTGAAGAAAATTCTTGAAGTAACGGTGAATGCCTCGAGGAAGGATTGGTCCAAGAAATTGGATGATGCATTATGGACATACCCCCACTGCCTTCAAAACCCCCATTGGTATGTCTTCCTTTCGCCTCTTATTTGGAAAAGCATGTCATCTTCGGGTTGAGCTCGAGCACTTTATCATGGAAGTAAAGGGAACTTCAAAGTCAATGGGCAAAGCTTGAAGCCATACTTGGGGGTGATTATGAAAAGGAGAAGTCATCCATACCTCTTGCAAATCCGGAGTAATCGTATCAAAAAGTCGAGCTTACGACTTTAACCAAGCGCTTTTTGGGAGGCAACCCAAATTTCTACCTTTTTAATTACTTGTTGATATTTACTTGTTGCATTTTTATTATGTCTAACTTGGTTAATCACCAACTTTTGTAGGTTCAAAAATTTTGAAATCGTAGGCAACCTTGTCCTCAACAAGTTTGGGGGAGATTTGAGTATCAAGAGAATCAAAGCTTAGATCAATTTGGAACATCTAGAGGTGGCAATGGGACGAGCCGAGCTTAGGCTGGCTCGTTTGACCCTGACCGAGCTAGGCTTGGCCCACGAGCCGCGAGCTCGTGGGCCGAGCCGAGCTCGGCTCGTTTAGCTCGTTTTTTTTTTAAAATTATAAATAAGTCTTACCATTTATTTTTAAAAAATAAAATAAAATAAAAAAATCCCTCTTGTGAGTCTTGTCTTACCGTCTTATGATCTTACATTGATTTAGATTTAGACTTAGTCGACAATCTAATCGATATCTAAAATATTTCAAATCTTGAATATTAATATATTTAATATTATTGATAAAAATTCTTAATTAGTTATAACTTATAACTTATAAGTTATAAATATAAGTATAATATTAATAACTAATAAGTTATGTATTAAATAAATTATTAATAATATCATAAGTAAAAAAACAATGTTTGTTAGTTATTAATATTATTAGAGAATTAAATTGAAAGTCGAAATGATTAATTATAATTTATAAGTTTATAAATTATAAGTTATAACGTAAATAAAAACTTCTTCAAATAATCAAATATCCAATTATAATTTGAAAAGACAAAAACGAAAATGAAGTAAATAAATTAAAATTTAAAAGGTTAAAAAATAAAATTAAACCCTCCTCCTTTTTTCCGGGCTTGGGACCGGGCTACTAAATAGTCTTATTTGAATAATTGAATATTCAGTATTCTAGTAGGCGGAGTTAAAATTGTACACGAACAATTTGTTACGTGTACACTTTTTGTTTTGAAATCAAAATTATATTTTATTTTATATGTATAATAAAGAAATTGAAAATGTAAAGTTAAATATCATTTACCTGACTGCATGCAATTTCGGCATACTTATGTTGTACGCGTAAATCACCGTCTTGCCAATCTTTAACACACATCAACGCTTCCAAAATATCTTCTTTGAGTCGGCTCCTGACTTCTAACAAAACCCTTTTACCTGCACTAAAAGCAGACTCCGAAGCTACCGTGCTAACCGGAGGTGTTAGTAGATCTTTTGCAATGGCGGAAACAATCGGATATTTTCGTTCGTTTGTTCGTCAATAATGAAGTAAATCAAATTCTAAAGAATTAGTAGACTCCACATTTCTAAGTAGTTCTTGTCCAAAATAAATTTTCAATTCTTCAGGAATTTGAAGTGAACCTGATTCGTTAATACTAGAACTAGAAGACATACTGTAAGAAGAAGTTCCTTGTGCATGAGTCATTTCTTCCATTAAATTGTATAATTCAACTTCATCGTCTCCAAGTGTAGTGTCATGTGATGGTGCAGATTGTGTATGACTAATAGTAGTTCCTAATCGTGCAGCATGTACAGTATACATGTTTACTAACGTGCTCTCTAAATTATTATAAGTGATAGATTTATCCAAAATCAATGAGCTATTGATTTTTGAAACAAGAATTTTCGTACCCTTTAAATTAAAACGTGGGTCCATTATGCATGCTAAGGGAAATAACATAGGTAAATCTTCCCAATATTTTCTAAATTTTATTTCCATAGCAATTATCATTTCAGTAAAAAATGACTCGTATCTATATCTATAAAAAGCTCTTGCAATAATATAAAGACGTTCAAGAACTCTTGAACTAGTTGGGTTATATACCCCGAATAATATATTGGTTGAATCGTAAAAACTTGTTAAAAACTTTTTCACTTTAAAAGCAGCTTCCCAATCCGATTCTATTAATAGAGGATCATCGTCTTTTTTAAGTGTTCTACTGCTATAATATTCCATTATTATGTGTTCATAACATTCGCATGATTTAAGTAACAAGTATGTGGAGTTCCACCTATGGCCTACGTCGGTGATAAATTTTTTAGAATCTAAATTGTATTGTGAACACATTGTTTCAAAATATTGTTTTCTACTCGGTGAAATGGTTATGTATACTATAGCATCTCTAATTTTATCCATTTCATCTTTAATATGTTTCAAGCCATCTTGAACAATTAAATTTAAAATATGACATACACATCTAACATGGAATAAGAAATCACCAAAATCCGGATTAAGAATTCTACATAATTTATCTACTACAGGTTTATTTACACTAGCATTATCGAAAGTAAATGATCGAATTTTATTTTCAAAGCCATATTCTCTAACAATATCAAGTATAGCATTAAATATGTTGGTTGCGTTATGAGGAAATTCTAGAATTTTAAAAGCAATAATTTTTTTATGCATAACCCAAAGTGGATCAATGTAGTGTGCAGTTGCAGCAATATAACATTTTTTGTTAATTCCTTCCCAAAGATAGGAAGTAAAAGAAATAACACCACCATAGTTATTTAAATCGACTATTAATTGTTTCATAGTTTTAAGATAATATTGTATTGTATCAGAACGTAGAGTATTTCGAGTAATAACTTGGTACTTGGGTTGAAGATAACGCTTGATGTATGTAACAAAGTGCTCATTGTCCACTATGCTTAGTGGCAACTCTGCCCCCGCAACGAATTGAACCAACCCAGTTCGATTCTCTGCTTCGGAATACATCCAATTTGAAAGTGTTGTAGATCCCGCTCCAGAAGCACTAGCGGCCGATGAACCAAATTGTAGTTGATTTTGATTCGATTCAACGAAACCGTGCTTGGGCTGACACTTGCGATAGTGACGGTTCAGGTGTGTAGTACCAATTCCCTTTTACCAGGCTAATTGTTGTGCACAATATTTGCACACAGCTTTGAATTCAGCTTCTCCTTCAATTATTTTCCCCATTTTGGCTAATTTAAAGTGATCCCAACACTTTGAAGTTGGCTTCTTACCTTTTCTGACTTTTCTTTTTCCTCTTGCGTCGGGAATATCGGGATCATCTTGTAAGATTTGAACATCCGCATCTTCTTCAATATCGTCTAAATCGATTCGCTGATTTAATGGATCTTCTTCAATGTTGTCGGGAATTGGTACATCGTTGAGACCGAAAAATTGATCGTCGAAATGAACGTGAGATTGTGGTGTTGAATCATCATGATGCCCCCCAAATCCAGGTGGACCATCGAACAATTCATTAATAAATCTTCGGTTGCTGGGATCCATTCTTTTGTATGTGATGTGGTGTGAAAAAATTGAAATATAAAATTGAATACGTGTAATTGAGAGATGTAATAATAAATTGAGATATTGAAATGTAGAAATTATAATTGTAGAAAATACAATAAAAATGTTGGTAGAGTAGAAGAAGAGAAGAGAGTGTAGTAGACTTGTAAATTTGTAATGTAGAATAAGAATTAGAGTTGAGAATTGTAGTAGATGTAGTGTAGTAGAAATGTAGAATTGTAGAAAAAAATTTGAAACGAGTGTAGTATTTATAAGAAAAAATTTAGGAAGAAAAAATAATAATAATAATAATAATAATAATAAAAAATTTAAGTGACCAGAATGGTCACCTTTATTATTTATATGTTATATATATATATATTTTCAAGAGCTTTTTTTTTTTGTGTGTGTGTAAATAAGTAAATTGTAATATATTATATATTAATAATTTAATATTGAAATATTGTATTCAATGTATTGTTTTATTTTTTTATTTTGAACGGTTAAAAACGATATTTTTTTTTTTACACGAGCCGACGAGCCGCTCGGCTCGCCGGCTCGTTGAGCTCGTCGGCACGAGCTCGTGGCTCGTGCCGGCGAGCTGCTCGTTGAACCACGAGCCGAGCCAAGCTTGGCTCGTGGTTCAACGGGGCTGATTGGCTCGTCCACGAGCCCGGTCTTTTGACGAGCCGAGCCGCCCTCGGCTCGTGTTTTCGCGAGCCGCGCCGACGAGCGGCTCGGCCCGTTTGCCACCTCTAGAACATCATTCATGCATCAATCCGGGGAAGTTCCATCACCCATTCCTTTCTTTTTATTATGCTATTGCCAACATTGAGGACAATGTTTGATTTAAGTTTGGGGGTGTTTGGATCATGTTGCTATATGAACATTTTACATTGCCTTGCCGGCCCTTGGTGTTTTGATGTTTAAAATTGTTTATTTTGTTTGGAATATTGACATGCTGGATAGCCTTGCCGGCTTATAAGATTTTGATGTTTAAAATTGTTGTTAATTCATGAATTATGACCAAATTTGCTACTTGTGCTACTTTCTATAAAATGTTTATCCATGTAAGATCCTATATACATTGAGCACAATAGTCATGTTTAATTGTCGATGAGTTTGGGAATTGTTGAAGGGGAAGAGGTTATAGGAGTAGATGAACTAGGTTGTGAGCTTGTATGTTAATTTATATCAACATATCCAATGCTCCTAATGCTCTAGATCTCTTGACCCTAATGCAAGACAAGTTGGGGGTGGTCAACCCATCAAAGGAAACGGTCTAGACGTGTGGTGATTCTATGCATGTGGAAGTAAATCTTTGTGTGGAGTGTCTTTCGCCGAGTATAAGCTAAGTAATGACCATATGCTAGAGTTCTAAGCCCATTTTAATTTTTCCATTACATTGCCCTATCTCGAGGCCTTTTTTACTCGAGTAATTAAGCCCATAGGAGTATCTTGAAACTTGGTGCCTTAAGTTTGAAACTTGGGAGTCACCGGTCGAAAGCTCGCTACATGAGTTAATTAGAAAGCTTAATGAGTAGGGTATTCACACACACACTTAAAAAAAACACATTATCATTGCATTCGTTTAATAAGTCTACCCCCACTTCGTAGCCTTTTTTACTCGAGTTAATAAGTCCGTAGGGGTATTTTGAAACCTGGTACCCTTTGATCTAAAAAATCGGGGAGCTGTCGACCTAAAACTCGCTACATGGGTCAATTAGGAGTGGGGAAGTCACAAGCAAACATCATGTTAGTTGTTAGAAATCTTGCATTTGTACTTGCATAAGGGCTTAGATGAATAGTGGGTTTGAATTACTTGGTATAAACTTGAATGTCGAAGCACTCATTAGTGGAGAGTCACTACATTTCTAGGTTGTCGAGATTGTCGGTAAAACACACCCATACTAGAGTGGAAAAAGAAAGAGTAATTTGAGAGTACCTCTAGAATTGCATCCCGGAAGTGAAAAGAAAATTATTCATTGGAGGATGAATGTCACGAGTGGGAAAGGAAAAAATTGACCACTAATGGTGAGTTAGTTTTGACTTGAAACCTCTTCACTCATCAACATTCTTGAATCTTATTGACGATTGAAAGGGACTATGCATGCACACACACACCGATCGAATATCGGATAAGCTAAACTCATTTTCTGTAGCATTATTTGGGAACATAATTGTGAATTAATTATGCAATTTCACACTCATGGAAGATTGCGAGCTATCTAGCAATGTTGATCATTATGTCATTATTTTTGTAGTTGCATGTAAATATTCTTGCTCGGGACGAGCAAGAGTTTAAGTTTGGGGGGGTATTTTTTGAGTGCATTTTACATGCATATTTCATATATTTTTTGTGGTACTTTTTGAGTAATTTGGACAAATACCTACTGAATTGTGCATATTTTGTGGTTAAATAAGTTCAACATTCAAATACATGGAGAAAGCACAAGAAATGAGCTAAATGGATGAATAATTGAAGAAATTGAGGAGAAAAGAGTCAAATCCTTCAAAGAGTCAAAGTTTGGGGACCAAATTGTCACTTCCGAAAAGTTGTGAATCGCATGTGCAATTGATCAAATGACTAAATTGCAAGTTTCTAAAGTTGACGGACTCAAATGCACTTTTCGAAGGGCTCAATTGAAAGAAATCGAAAACTTTGGGGACCAAGTTGATCTACATTGAAAGTTGGAGAACCCAATTGCAAATCATTGAAGGACAGAGCTGCTAGGTGAACCACGCGATCGCGTGTCTCGACCAAGTCTCGTTCGCAAAATCAGGCCAAAAATCAACCCGAGAGTTTTCATCCCAACCACGCGATCGCGAGGCATTCAGCCACGCGATCGCATGGCCATAATTTTGAAAAATATTTTGGGCCGACCCGGTGTGACCCGATTCTGCCCAAACGCTATAGGACGCTTGTTTACGCAATTTTTGGGTATTTTTGGATGATTTGGCTAGGGTTTCACTACTTTTTACATCACTTTTTCATCCAAAAACATTTTTCTCTCAATTGTTCTTCATTATTCTTGTTATTTTCTTGTCATTTTCTTTTGTAATTATTTAGTATAGTTGATGAATGTTGATGAAGGGAAGAAATACCAACAACATTGTAGAAGAACTTTGATGTTTTAAAGCCTCAAGCATTGTTGAAGAGGAGTTTTTATTTTAAATTTTCATATTTCTTCATATACTTGAATCTATTGTTGAAATGATGTATTTAATTCTTGAATTTCATTGTTATTTCACCATGGGCTAAACTATTTTGTGTTGGGATTATTGATGAAGTTTAACCTAACTTAGTTGATTTTAATGCTTGTATTAAGAATTTAGGCTATTTATTATCTTGTACATTTATTTTTGTATTTATTGATTTGCATTTATTGTGGCCACATTTATGCTTGGATTTCATGGGATGTGCAATTATTGAGAATTTGTTGTGTATTCTAGATCAATACAATATTTGCTTTAGGTTATTATTTAGGATAGAGATATACCTACCCTAGATGACTCATTGAGCTATTTTCACAAAAGTTTAATGCAATTGGTGTGTTTTTAATCAACATAGAGATATAGTAGGTTAATTCCACTAATTAGGGTTGATTTCACTCGAGAGAGGTAATTGGCTAAGCTTGGAAAATCGGGTCTAACATGATTAATGAATTGCATTTCTATTTGATTGTTGAGAATTCAATTAGGTAATGGTCAAGTGAAATCAAGAATCCCAACACTCCTTTATCATCTATTTATCATCATTTTCTAGTTATTTACTTACAATTGCGGTTTTAGCTCTAGTATTAAATCATTTCCAAAATCAAAACTTTATTGTGTGTATTTCCTTGGTTAAATTAATTAAAACTAGGGTGTAATTGAAATAAATAATCCTTGTGGGATCGATAAATCGGACTCATTTAGTCCACTATCACTTGTATACGATACGTGCACTTGCGATGTGTTTCTAGTGGACAGATAACATCCATTCTTCCTATCCCAAGGCCATGTTTATTCATTGGATTACTCAAAAAAATTCTAAGCCTGGTGAAATCAAATCCATCCTCACTCTTACCATCTTCTGGTTCTTATGGATGACAAGAAATAAAGCCAAACATAACCATATTAAGATGGGATCTAGCACGGTTATTAAGCAAATCAACTTCCTTATTACTACCTTATATCGCGCTAGAAAGATTAATTGGGATAATAGAAAGAAATTTTCCATACCTATGGCAGTGAAATGGAAAAATCCAGACAAACGTTGGCACAAACTAAACACTAATGATGCTCTAAAATCTGATAATAAGGCTACAGGCAACCGAGGGGGAGTGTTGAGAAACCATTGTGGAGATGTTGTGTGGGACTTCTATGATCATTATGCAGAATGCACTATTGTGGAGGCAGAACTTAGAGTTATTGACACTGGATTAAAGTTGTGTTAGGATCATGGCATTAGAAAAATTTGGGTTGAACCAATTCTAAAGTTGCTTTGCAACTTATCAACAACAAGAAGGGAGCGTGGCATGCCCAAGACATCCTCCAATCAATAACCAGCTACCTTAGTAAAATGGAGGTTGTCATTTCTCATATTTGGAGAGAAGGAAATACGGTTACTGATTGGTTTGCATACACAGGATACCGTGAGAAAAGTTTTAAAGTCATTAAAGCCAATGATATCATTGGAAAAATAAGAGGACTCATTCGACTCAATAAAATTGGTCTGGCTAATATTAGAGTACCTTAGTTTCTTTTTCCTTTGATTTGTTAGTTTATTTTGTAATTTGTTTTGTTTTGATTAGCTTTTTCTTTAGATTCTTTTGTATTTTTGTTACTAGTGTTACACCCGTGCGATGCATGGTCATTTGTTACTCACATATATCGATTTTATATATTAACATATGAAACGAATATTTAATTAAAAATGAGAAACGAAGGAAGACGATTAATTACAAAAAAAGGTACAATTACACATACATTAACTTTTTTTACAGTTCGTATATTTACCGTTTCAGGAAATTTACGCTCAGAATTTTATTAAAACGAAAAGGAAAGGAGAAAATAAATCAATAAACACTCCAATTTTATTCTCTTTCATTTTCTATTTTTAAAGAAAAAATATTTATGTGATACTGATAACTTTTTTTTTTTACGAATTTAAAAAAATTATAATTGATTTTCAGAAACGCACCAAAGATATTTTTTCCCCTAGCTCACGTCACCGATGAGAACTAGGGCTCTTTCCCACATTTGGAGCTTCAGTTGCTGAGTCTTCCCAGCCTTGTTTCTTCTTGTGTAATGCGTTGCACTCATTCTTCCTTCTTCACGTCATGTTCCCGAATGATATTAGGGATTTATGCGAGCAGCTGAATCTTGAAGATCTTAACAACTCGAAGGTGTCAATTGGGGGCAGATGCGTGTAGAGAGGGACTCACCAATCTGAAATCATGTCTAGTGGGTAGGATTCTATGTGCTAAAGTTGTCAATAGAGATGCAGTGGAGAGAGTTTTTCGGCTTGTATGGCAGCTAACGAGGGGGTTCAAAGTTGAAATGAAAGGTAATCAAAATATGTTTACTTTGTACTTCGATTCTTTGTCAGATAGGAAAAGAGTCTTGATGGGTGGTCCGTGGTTGTTCAACAACCAGCTCCTAGTTCTCAAAGAACTAGATGAAATTGGGGATTTATCGAATATGAATTTAGACACTACTGCATTCTGGGACCACCTTCTGAACGTGGCTCTAGTATGCCACATGGACCGTGCTCTTCGTGAAATTGGTAGACTTATTAAGATCATTGGGTATTGAGTGAATGAATGTTTGTAGCAGGGGTTTTAGAAGGGGGGACAGGAAATCCTTAAGTACAACGATAAAATTAAAGCTCAGATTACTGGAGGAGGACGCAAACAGCAATCCCCTAGGAAATCTTATGAGTCAGGAGGCGGTCCTAGGTCCGACAATAATGAAGGAGTTACACCTAAGGAGTTCTCGTCTAGTGGAACCAGGGGAGCGTTGATGAGGAGTAATTATTATGCAAGTGAGGAGGGCAACGCCTCAGAAAAATTGGGAAGCGGCGTGGATAGGAGTTCCCCTATCCTTAAGGGAATTGTTGCTACGGTAAATGCAGTACCTAAGGGAAGTGTGGAAGTCTCTAGCGAGGAGGTAACTAACCAGGGAGGGGATGGCTGGGAGATGCAGAGCAAGGAAGGTAAAGTTGGAAAAGTTGTACATTATGTGGGGAAATTTCATGAAGAGGAGAGCAACACAAGTAATTGATCGAAAGGTAAACGATGGAAAAAATTTGCAAGGGGGACAAGAGGACCTACCATTTATTCACCGAGTAAGAGACTATTTCTGGGAGATTCAGGGACTGCAAATTGTAAGGGGAAGGCGAGCCCTAGAAGTAAGAGGAAAATTCCATGGCCAAATGAGGAGATGGGAAGCGACAAAAGAGGTAGGGTGACGGATGACCTGAAGGATGTGGAGGTAATCGAGACCTACTTTAAACTGGCGAGTCCTGGTTTGCAAGACCACCGGACACCATGACTTGCTTATGTTGGAATGTTCAAGGGATGGGAAACCCCTGCACATTATCCTCCTTACGGAGTCTTATTCGTAAACATTCCCAGGGTGTCGTCTTCCTTTCTGAGACGAGACTCTCTGGCGAGAAAGCTGCTAGTGTGAGATATACTTCGAGATTCAGATCAAATTATGTTGTTGATTGCATTGGTAGAAGCAGGGGACTCATGTTGCTTTGGAGCGTCAAATGGGACATTCAGATAAAATCCTTCTCCAAAGGCCATATTGATGCTACTATCTGCAAAGGGGGATCGGGGATCCGAACCTTGGCGATTTACCGGATTCTACAGAAATCCTTGTACAAACCTCAGAGAACAATCATGGAAACTGTTAAGAAGACTTAAAAGGATGTTCGACCTCCCACGGTTGTGTGTTGGTGATTTTAATGAGACTTTGACCCTCATTGAGAGGCTGGGAAGCACGACCAGATCATCCCTACCTTGCGATAACTTCGGTAACACATGGTTGACTTTGGATTGGTGGACCAGGGTTTCATTGGGCCTGTGATGACATATAACAAAGGTAGACTAGGAGAAGCACACATCCAAGCACAGTTGGATAGGGTGGTTGGTAGCCTGACTTGGACTGACCTTTTTCCCTCAGTGGAGGTTTTTAATCTTCCATATTCATAATCGGATCACGGACCGATCCTCGTCAAACTTGGGAGGCAACATACTGATAGTATTTTTGTGGGGCCTATTTCACATAAACGTTTTGAACCTCTGTGGGTTCATGAAGAGGGATAGAGGGAGATGACCGAAAACAACCATAATGGAGTTAATGCTGCAAACGAGGGGGAAGAACCATTTGCGCTTATCAACGATACACTTAATGGATGCCTCAATAATTTAACTGAGTGGAGTAGAGCTAAATTGGGGAACCGTAGGAAGGCCTTCGCTGATTGTATGAATAGACGAGACCAATTGCTGAGTACTGATAAGCCGGGTTTGTTCATGAAGGAGGTTAAGGAACTGGAAAAGGAGATTACCATCATTAACATGAGAGAGGAACATTACTGAAGACAAAGAGCTAGAGATGACTGGATGAAAGGAGGGGACCGAAACACAAAATTTTTCCATAGAAGAGCAACTGAAAGGAAGAGGAAAAATACTATCTGTCGTTTGAAAGGGGATCATGGCAACTGGATTGAGGATGAGGGCCAGCTTGTGACTCATATCGAGAGATTTTTTTACATGCTCTTCAAGAGTACTAAACCTACAGGGGAAACCTTGGAGACTAGGGCTATGCATATCCAGAGGCTTCTTTCTTCGGAGGATGCAAATTCACTGCTAGAATCGTTCACCACTGATGATATCTCGAAAGCTCTGTTTAGCATTGGGCTAAATAAAGCCCTAGGTCCTGATGACTTTGAGGCACTTTTCTTCCAAAATCATTGGGATCGTCTAAAGCACAAGGTCTCCAGAGCTTGTTTGAAAGTACTCAATGAGGGCCATTCTGTCAAAACAATCAACCAAACAATTGTGGTACTTATCCCCAAGAAAGTTGGTCTGGAGCTTATTTCAGACTTCCGTCCTATATCCTTATGCATTGTCCTCTATAAAATTATTTCTAAATGTTTAGCTAGTAGAATGAAATATGGTTTACGATTTCTTATTTCAGAATCCAAAAGTGCTTTTGTATCCGACCGTCTTATCACTGATAATGCTATCATTGCTTTTGAGCTTTTGCACTCATTGAGAAGGCGTAGTAATGGCAACAAAGGATTCGTGGCCCTGAAGCTTGACATGAGTAAAGCTTATGATTGGATTGAATGGAGTTTTGTCGATGCAGTCATGCGCAAAATGGGGTTCCCATCCTTCTGGATTGATCGTATCATGGATTGCATCTCTTCTCCAGAAATATCCTTTCCATCAACAACCAGATTAAAGGAAGAGTGACTCCCACACATGGTCTCAGACAAGGGTGCCCAATCTCACCATACCTCTTCATTTTGTGCGCCGAAGCTTTTTCTGCCCACATCAGTTTCACAGGGGGAAGATGTTGGGGATGTGCTGTAAATGTGCAGGCCCGCAAATTAGTCATCTCTTCTTTCCTTTAGTCCAAATGGGAATCAGGATAGGCGCTAATCCATTGGTGCAATTCTTGGTCTTTAGATCCTTCAACAGCATGACACCTATTTGGGCCATCCGTCATTGGTGGGGAGAAATAAGAAGAAAGCATTTGATGCTATTAAGGATAAGATGTGGAAGAGGGTTCAAAACTGGTGACATAATTTATTCTCGAATGCTGGCAGGAAAATTATTCTGAAAGCGGTCTTAGAAGCAATTCCCACATACGTCATGAGAATCTTCAAGCTCCCGAGTAATCTGTGCAATGATATCCATAGCATCATTTTTAGATTTTGGTGGTGAGTCAAAGTGGACAAGAAGAAGCTCCACTGGATCAACTGGCAAATTATGTGCAAAAATAAAAAGAATGGTGGGATGGGGTTCCGGGATATCCCCACTTTCAAAAAATGCCTTCTGGAGAATCGGGTGGGGGCGTATCATCCAGAACTCGGAGTCCCTCGTTAGCCGAGTTCTGAAGAACAAATAATTTGCGAATTGTAACTTGCTTGAGGTTGAGGCTGAGGCCAAACCAGGGTGCTCTTACATGTGGATGAGCCTTATGTGGGGCAAGGCGGTTATTGAGAAGGGATGTTGGTGGAGGATTGGTGATGGTAAATAGGTGAGAATATATGATGATGCTTGGCTTGCAAGCGAACAGTCAATGAAGGTTCTATCCCCTCGAAGTCAGGGCCTCAACATGGTGGTTGATCTCAAAACGGTGAGCTAGAATTAGGACTCAGATCTTATCGAATATGCCTTTTGGAAAGTTGACTCTACTCGAATCCAGTCTCTTCCTCCCAGGTAACCCCAATGTGTTGGATAAATTAATCTAGAATTTTACGCCGAATGGTCAATACACACCTAAGAGGGGGTATTACCTACTTATGGATAAATGGCCGAATGAGGAATTTTGCAGTGGGTCGAATTCAGTTTCGTGGTGGGATAGGCTTTGGAAGCTTCATATTCCTCCTAGAGCAAAGCACATGGTCTTGGCGGGTTTTTAACAGAGCCGTCCCATCACCAGATAATCTTAGATCGAGGAATATCTCATGTCAACTCATTTTCCCAAGGTGTGGTGGTTGCGAATCTAATGTTCATATTTTTGTTTAGTGCCCAAGCTCTAAAGAGATTTGGAAACTCCTTAGAGTTTGGGGTATTTGGAAAGATAGGTATAATATAGGCCAGGAACTTGAATTCACTGAGCTCTTGGTGGGTATACTCCTCACTCATCCTATTGCTGTTCTTGAAGTCGTTTGTGTGGGACTTTAGAGCATCTGGAAATTAAGAAATGAGTTGATGTATGGAGGGAAGGCTCGTCCTGCTGAGTACACGAGCTGGTCAGTTGAAGCTCTTATTTGTGAGTTCAAAGATGTCAATAGTGTAGATTCCGTCAATAAGAAGGCAATTCTGAAAGGGAAAACTATCTGGAAAGGGCCCATTGCGAGATCAGATGGCCTGACTCTGGCGACGAATGCCTCAGTCAGAAAAGATGATAGCTTCTTCAATCTTGGAGGCTGGTTCAGAGACGAGTCAGGAGTGGTGTTCTTAACTTTTCCTCGCCGAGTTCATAGCTACGGTGAGGCAGTGCTGGCAGAGGCCTTAGCTATCAGAGAAGGGATCATCCTGGCCAACGAAAGACAGATTCCGATAAAGGCTATTGAGAGCGACGCACTCCGAGTTTTCCAAGGTTTGATCTCGAATGAACACTGTGATCTGTATGCAAGCATCTTTGGTGAGATCCATGAGCTTTTGATTAGTAGTAGTTGTGGTACATGTTGCTTTGTTCCTCGAGTTAACAAAGTTTGCTGTTTTTACTACATGTAATCACCATTGGGATGTTTGTATTCCTCGATTCATTTCCTTATGCCTTCCAGCTATGGATTGAATCCTTCATTTGAATGCAATGCCCATTTAAAAAAAAAAATTACAAAAAATGTACAATAACACATACCTTATTAATATGATATTTTTTATGGTTAGTATGTTTACTGTTCCAAAAAAATTCTTTAAGCATTGTAATTTAAATTAACTCAAAGCTTGGAGTGAGAAAATAAAATTACATTTGAATATAAGTTGTAATTGGTGAAAAATATATATATATATATATATATATATATATATATATATATATATATATACGCTCGGAATTTTATTAAAATGAAAAAGAAAGAAAAATAGATCGATGAACGCTCCGATCTTATTCTCTTTCATTTTCTATTTTTTTTTAAAAAATATTTATGTGATATTGACATTTTTATTTTTTTTTAAGAAAAAAAATTGTTATTGATTTTAGAGAGGGAAGGCATACTAAGAAATTTCGAGACGATTGAGACGATTTTACGGACAATATATTTTCACTTTAATCTCACTGTTATCTAGTATTAAACTTCTAGTTGAGATCTTCAAATTTGACACCCATATTATATATTTTCTCGACTTCAAAATAATACAATAATTATTTAAAAAGATTAATAATTAATATAAAAAATAGTTTATAGATAGTATTAAAGAACTTAAATGATATAATTTAAAATGAATGAGATATTGAGTAAAATTAAAAAATATAAAAACTTTTACATTTGATCTTTGAAATGATTTTACTAACAATATGTTATTTGTTCTCACTCGTTAACTTATATTAAATTTCTCGTTGAGATATTCGATTTGACATCAATATTACATATTTTTTGACTTAAATATAATAAACTAATTATCGACTGAATAATAACTATTACAAAAAAATAGTTTATTATTAAAATGAATTAAAATCTTGATGTCACCAATAGCATATTACGAAGTCTAATGTTATGTACCATAATAATTGCTAAAATATTTATTTCATTATTTTTCTTGCATATTATTTTTGAGCATAGATTTTCAGATTTAGAGAAATTATGTGCGTGTTATTTTTGGCATTGACTTTGTTTTTATAGATGTATAGATAAATAGATTACATATTTTTCGACTTAAATTTAATAAATTATCGAGTGAATAATAAGTATTACAAAACAAAAAAAATAGTTTATACATTAAAATAAATAAAAATTTTGATGTCATTAATAACATCACAGGAATTATAATATTATGTACTATAATAATTGTTAAAATATTTATTACATTATTTTTTACATTAATTAAGCTTGTCTTGAAAGATTCTTTGAAATTTCTAAATTTAGAAAGGAGTTTGGGCGAGAAATTGGGTTTTTCCTTTTTTGGCATATATTCTATTATTATATATAGAAGATAGATTTTTGGGGGTTTGGTATTACGCTCCCCCTCTTTGTATTGTTTCATTTTTCCCATTTAATAAAATTCTTATTCTAGGCTTGGATTTTCGAGTTAGGATATTTTTGAAAAAAATAATAATTACTAATTAACACCTGACTTTAAAAGAAATAAAAAATAAAATTAATTTTGTTAAAAAGTGATAGTTTTTGTGTAATTATGTACTTTTCCCTTGGTAGAATTCAATCCAATGTAAAAATACTGGACATGGATCCATTTTTGCGAACCATGTTGTGGACATTGTCAAGAAATCCTTTGAATCTTTCCGATGCTTTGAAAAGGAATTCTGAATCAGGTTGAGAGAATGTTGTGATTCCATCCCTTAACCTGACAATTCTTTTTGGGAGAAAAATTTGTTGAAAACTTATGAATCAAACTGTTTCAAGTAATGATGTTGTGAGGTGGAAGTGTGTTCAACCAGTTCTCTTTCTAATCTATCAAAGTGTACGGGAATATCTGTTCGGAGGCTGTTTTGCAGGAAAAAAAAAATTATTTTTTTTCACGTATCTCGAGATGAGTTGAGGGTTAAAAATTGTAAAGGAAAAATATGTGTAGTTAAAAAAAAAAAAAAAGTATATTGAAAATTGTGTAATTTAAAATTTGGTTTATAAACCAATTTTTTTTTGTTATCCGAACGTTGAACCACATCACTGGAAATCCCTAGGTACAATATTGTCTCACACTCACACATATCCAAAAATTTTGAGATGTGAGTAATTCGATTGTCATTGGGTCTCCCAAAGAATTGTAAGGTGTGCTGAAACATATTTACCACATCAGTTCTCAAATGAAAGTTTGCTTGTCCAAATGCTGGATAATCTATGTTGAACCGACATTCTACGACTGGTGGAATCATGGATTCCACCCATTAGTCTCTCGTCTTCATAAATAGCAGCTACAGCCAGAGCCTTTTCATTTATCCCCACAGCTACTTTGATTTTGTATGTTTTCTACCATTGAATCTAATTTCTATTTTGGTGTGCTTCTATCTTGTATTTCTTTCTCAACAACAATTTTCGTTCGATTTTCGAATCAAATGGAGCAAGATCATCGTATCTCAAACTTTACAAAGAAGCTCTTGGGTAGAATATAAAGAATACTGTAGTTTTTCTAATATGATTTCAAAACTAATAAAGCAATAAAAACTCAAATTAAAGATATAATTAACTAAAACTAATTAAACACTATAGTCCTCGACAACGATGTTAAAAAACTTGGTCATACGAAATCTTGCAAGTGCACAATATAGTGAATAATTGTAGTAAAGTGATATGTAAAGTATCATTCGTACGAGGACTATTTATCTAACATAGGAGCAATTAATGCTAACTCTAATCCAGTTGCGAATTTTGTATGAATGATTTTATGCTAAGTTATCTAATTAAATTACTTATTATAATGAGCAAATTATGAAGATTTCCGTAAATTAGGTTAAATACATACTAATACTTCGAGTCTTCCTATAAATCTAGTTTTAATACAAATCAGTATTATGATAATATGTAATTATTCTTGTTTGTCGATGTTTCTAAATTATTAATAATCGGATCTTTTGAGTAGAATTTAATCTCATGTCACCTTCCTTTATCTATATAAAATATTATAACATGAAAAACGTTGCAACATTAGAACACCTATGAAAATCATGCAAGGCATGGTGGTATATCCATATTCTTTATCGGACATCACGGTTATTGTTATAAAGTGATTCTAGTATAGTATTACAGGAAAATCATGATAAATTGATGGAACATAACCCGAATTTAAGTTGGTTAAAAAAAAGGACAAATCTTTTGATTCTCTTCAATGATTTCTATGATTACTCTAGTTATACTTTCATTTTCTTTGCCCAAAATTCAAGCTTCTATTTTTAAAAGGATCTTGAATCTTACCTCTTGATTTTGCCAAAAAATGACGAGTTGCCTCAATTTAATTACAATAATATAATTATAAGATGGTATGAGAGGCTTACGAAGCTGCTCTATTTGTAAGGGTCGAAATTAGGTCAAAAATCATGTTCAAATCAAGTTACAAAGAGTTTGGATCGAAAAATAAAAGTTGTTCCATCTGAGCAAAAGTGGTAAGTATCATTGTGATACCTTTCTCGTCCGATATTCGATGGAATCGACTCAAAATGAATTGAAAATTAATTCAAAGTGATATAATTAGTTTATAATACGATTTTTCCAAATGATTAATACGTGAAAAACAGGTCTTAATATATTGTTGAGAATCTTCGAATGAAAATTAATTCCTTGGTAAAATATAGGGTAATTTCAGTTCTTTTTTGTGCGATTTGAGTAGTTTAACTTTCAATCTCGTCCATTTGATTTTATGCACTCTCAATTTATCATGTCTTAATTCTAGTCAACTATCGATTTTGGGTACTTTGGTCCCCCGAACTTCAGAATTCTTATTTTTATTTTATTTTTATTTTCCTTTTTTTTTGGTCGAAATCGTTCCAAACTTGATTATAACCTATAATAAATGATCTACAACCAAATTAATTAGTAATTCCAAATAAATGTCAAAATATTCATTTTTTATGGTCCACATAATTGTAAGAATTGTTGAAAAAAGATTATCAATGTGGGTTGATTGGGAGTAATTTTGAGTAGGACCCACTTTCTTTTTTTAAAGATAAAATTAGATTTAAGTATACGTGAGAATATCGAAATAATATATTCATTTTCCAAAATTGATACTTGAATGAATGAGAAATTAGAGTTAAAAGATGATCGATAGGAAAAAAGTTTATGTATCTTGAAGGAAAAAGAAGTATGTTTGTCTCATAGGAAAATGAATAAAATCAAGAGCACTTTACATATAGCTACACTTTTGAAGGGTGTAACCACGTGCAAGGGGTGCAAATCTAAGGACAAAATTGACTTTCAAGCTTATAACTTGTGTGCTGGTAAGACCTGGGTACATAATGTCGGATCGAATGGACCAAAATTGTCCCGCAGCATGGTACATGTTTTGTCAATATTTCATATAAATAATTTCATTTTCCAGTTGTCTCTACAACTTGTGAAACTCATACATGTTAATGAAGAGATTAACAGTCAAGGTTAATGGTGGGGTTAAATGCTATACCTATGTAATTCTTTGGCTGTTAAGTCACCAATGGATCTTATTTATGCAGCAATGATTCCTTCATTCCAGACACAAAAAAATTTATACTCCCTGCCCCCATTATTTCAAGTTCTTCTCTACTTCGAACTTTCCAATTTCTTTGGTAGTCCTATTCTGGTATAACTGCTAGATTAGAATAAAAAATCTCAGGCTCTACTAGCTCTCCGTTGTATCCTGACAAAGACTCGATAAATTGTTACCTCAAGAACATACTGTGAATGGGCCAATATTTTTTAAGGACGCAAATAAGTATATTTTAATTTTTATACACTTATTTATATACTAAAATTAGGATATTATATTATCGTTTAAGAATAAATTTTACTGATTTTGTTATTAGTTTTTATTATTTCAGTTTTTAGTCCAAAGTCAAGAAAATGAAAGGATTAAAGCAAATAAAGGTTAATGGGAGGAAAATTCCAGCTAAATCATATACATTGGAAGTTGAGGAGGCAAATCATGGATCGGATTGGAGCTTCAGTGGAAGAAATCAAAGGATCAAGATTGCAATTGAAGAATTTAAGTGATTTAAGGCCTTAATTGTGGGAATTTAGAAGTTCAATGGTTAAATTGACTAAATCAGAAGAGAAGGACTCAGGCGCAATTTCAGAAGCAGGGCCAACTTGAATGAATTTAAAGATGAAAAATCAAAGGAAAAATATAAAACCACGAAATTGTGCGATGTTGTATAATGTGATCACATGGTTACACTTTGAAAAAGGAGAACTTGAAAAAGGCCCTTGCATGCAATCACGGCTTCTTTGCCCACTTAGTCGCGTGGCTTTCCAACTGTGTTGAATTTCTGCCCCTAAAACGCGTGTTTTGATACTTATTCCCTAATTCAACTAGATTTATTCCCTTACCTATAATTATGGGAGATATTACTCAAAATTAGGGTTTCTCCACCACATTGTTTCAGACTATATTCTACCAAGTTCTTGAGGAAACCAATTACTACAAGGTGCAAAGGTTGAAGATTTATTCAATAAGAATAATAATCTCTTCAACCGGGGTTATGAATTCTACATATTCTTATTGTTTGTCTCCAATTATGTTTCTAATTAACTTTACTTAACCCTTAGTTGGACGGCTAAGATCAACTGAAGATGATCCAACGATTTGGAATAAAAGATCGATGATAAATTGGGCCAAATCGGGGTCCAGTTGTTGGGCTTCAATATTTAATCTGGCTGGACTTCTTCACTTGGATTTCAAAATGGCTCAGCCTTTTGTTCAGACTACTTGGGCTGATAAGTCCAATTGCTCTTTACAGTTTCTTTCCTTCTGCGATAACATATTATTGGTTACAGCAAAATTTGAATTCCTATTTTTTATTTATGTTGATCAATAAAATATTATTCCAATCTGCAATTTATCTAACAAAAATTACACCTATCAACAAGCCTCTCACTTAAAGAAATAATCCATGATGCATTTCTTAGGTGAGGGAGATCAATTTTTGGAGTTTCTTAATTAGACATGGATTGAACTCTCTTATTCTAGACCTTCTAAGTTCTATCTCTTTCGATTTAAGATGTCTAGATTGCAGAAACGATTCTGACGCAAGGCTAACTAGATGGTGGTCTTGGGCCTTAAAAAATAAGGGGCCTCAAAATATTTTATGAGTCCAAAGTGATTATTTTTTGGGACGTTTGCACAAATACCCAACTTTTGGTATCATAATTGAAGTTTACGTCATTTAAAAAAGATTGAAAAATAATTCAATTTTTTTTTCTGAAAAATAAGTTTTTTTATCATGAGTATCATATTATGATACTTTCAAATATTTAGTATAATAACTTGAAACTTTATCAAATGTTTATGATACTTTGGACTGAAACAGTATTTTTCAGTTTTTTTTTCTTTTTGTTTTTATCACAAACAGTATTTTTCTATTTTTTATGGTTGCACCATATATATATATATTTTTAAACTATTTACAGTTTGCAGGAATTATCCGTACTTTTTGGGATAAATATGTGATTACAGACATTTAGTTTTAAAATGTTTGTAATCAGGCCAATTGTAATGTATTAAAAAATTGTCAAAACTAATTATAAAAATCAGGTATATTACGAATGCAATTTTTTATTCTATTTTTCTGTAATTTTTTACTAGATAATTTTACAATTGTTGCAACTTTTGCTATATGTAATTATTACACTACACGCATAATTTTTTTTCTTCAAAATTACAAATTATGCTTCGCAATTGTCATTACACAATATTGATGAGCGTAATTTTAGAATTGTAATTTATTACATGAGTTTTAACTAACTCATCAAATTCACTAATTCTTCCACATCTGCCGTTGCAACCACCTCAACACTGCCTCCGCCGCCACCACGAGTCGTCAACATCCCCACCACCACCAATTCAACACATTGCATTATCAATTCAACACATTTTATATACAAACGCACATACCAACATCACATACTATAAGTCTATGACCCAATTCCACATATAGCATCCGCCAAACCCAAGTAGTTTATTACACGAGTTCATAATTTTAATTTATTATCAGAGTTTATAAATTGAAATTTATTCATGGATATAATTTATAAATTTGTAATTTATTAATCTATTGCTGTCGCCACAATCACCGTAACCATCTCTGGCATTGTTGACCATCGTCGAAAAATTCTCACAACACACTATTTTATTTGTTTTGACATCCTAAACACCAATCTAGACCCTGGACAAGAATTTGGACTCTATTGGACTTTACTCGGAATATCCCCCCTCACCAATTTGTACAACCAAACAAATAAACGAAAACGCGGCAGTATATGTAGGCAACAATAGGTCACGGCAATGATGATACGTGATTTTTAGGTCAGATTATTATTTTCATCAAGAGATTATCTGAGTGATTGAGTTTACATGAAGTAGAGAGAAATATTGTATAGGAGGGAGGGAGGGAGGGTTAGATAGAAATGTGTTTTTTTAATTAATACCCGATTTTGTTAAATAATTTTTAATGGCTTGATTTATAATAATAAAATTTGATAACCGTCATTCTGAGTAATTTTTCAATATTTTATTTGTATATTATGAATTTTATTGCAATAAATTCTTCTAGAAGATATCGCATATCAAATAAAAAATTCGTTCCCCTCCCCCCTGCGGGAAGGGGAACAAATTTCCCGCCCCCTCACGAAGGGGGAGGGCCCCACACCCTTTGTGAGGGGCCAAAAGGGGCTATCAAATAATGCATAAAGTTGTCCTCCTTCCCAATGTGATTGCTTAGCCTCCGTTCGACAATTGGGTATTATAAATAATAAAATTTTCAACATCAATTTAAAAATTATTGAAGGTTTTTTTCTTTTTTTTTTAGATTTCTTTCATTGCATCATTTGATTTTTACTATAAAATATAGGATATTTAGACAATAAATGTCAAGAATAATTCTAGAGAGACATTTTAAATTGATATTATTAAATAATATTGTGACATGTCGAATTTATATTGGATGGTGTAAATAAATACACCACCACTTACTTTTTCACCACCCAATGTATTTGCACCATGTCACAATGTCACTTAAAAATATCAATTAAAAATATCTCCCTAAAATTACTCTAAATGGTAATTTCAACTCGAATATCTCACTGTTTTCAAAAAGCCTTAATTATATTTCTTGAATGTGAGAATTGATTCCGAGATGAATCAAATAGAAATGACAACGGGACGGGTATACCTTTCCCCGTCCCCGCCTCGTTAATGATTTAGTGATTTACCATCTCCATCCCCGTCCCGTCCCCATTTAATCGGGGAGGGAGCGGGGCGAGGATGGGAAAATTCTCGTTTACATTCCCATTTATTTGTTTGTTTTTTTTTTAAGTTTTAAAATAATTTTATGCAGACAATATAAGGAAACATGCAGGAACAACCCTAAATTTTATGCAGACAATATAAGGAAACGTGCAGAAACAACCCTAACATTTTCTAAATCTACTAATCGTTACACATTATTTGAACATTAATCGAATATATATATATTCATCTTTTTTTGTGTCTTTATTTTATATTTGATTAGATGAGAAAATACAACTCGATAAGCTTAATAACTAATAATTAATAATTTTTTCAAAATAAGTATTTAAAGTTTATAACTTCATAAATAATAAATTTTTTATGCAAGAAATTTTGACGTCATAAGACTTTTGTATAGATAATATAGGATTTTCTTTTTACTTTTAAAATTTTATTGGAACTTGTTAATTAGGGATCTTGATCGGGAATGGGGATAAGACGGTCATCCCCGTCCCTGCCCCGTTCTCGGTTCAGGAATGATTTTTCATCTTCATCTCCGTCTCATCCTCGTCTTTGTAGGAAATTTTCCGTCCCGTTCGGAACGAGTCTCCATCGGATTCGGATAATATTTCCCGTCTCCATTTCCATCCCTAGAATCAAATGATAAGAAGAGACGTTGGCATAATGTTTTTCAACACGAGAAACCGTGCGTGAATTGATCATGGTTGATATTAAAGAGATTGCTATACTTGTTAAATAAATAAAAAAAATAGGGATCTCATGATATTTTGTCGGCTGACCTCAAAATTTTCAGGTCTATTCAAACGTGAACCATCAGCGTAAATATTAAGTCTCCATTTTGTAAATGATTTATAAATAAAAAATACATTTTTCAAATCATTTTTTAACTATTTATATATATTTTCTATTTTCATTTTTCAGGTACATATTTTACCTTAAAATTATAAATAAATCAATTTATAATCCACTGCAATATTACCAAACAAGAAGCTAAAATCCCACCGTAAATTTGTGTATGTTGACATTTTGTAGTTGAATGATTTGATAAAGAAAGCGAAGCAAAGATGGATCATACCTTAGCTGCTTAGCATGTGTTCGATAAAGTTCAAAAAAATGATTTATTAGCATGTCTATAAATCACCCAATTTTTCAAACAATTTTCAATTACGTACATTTTCTTTCTTCAATTTTTAATAATTAAATAAATCAATTTATGTATATCAAACAATATCATGAAACGAAGGCTTAATCAGTGCCGCAATACATGCATCCATCCATGTGACTAACTTGTTGTCTCGTCTCTTCTTTCTCTTTCTGATGACTAACGATTGATCTTTTCCATACCAACTTCTTCAATTTTCTTCCTCATCTTGGACTTTGTGGCATTGAATTTCAACCATTAAAATAATGCGGTGAAAACATAAGTTTCAATTATTGGAAAATATCTATAGATATATAAAAATAAAGTGCATGTCAAAAATAATACACATAATTTCCTGCCAAAATAATTTCTAAATTTGAAAATCTATGCAAAAAAATAATAATAATTATAATAATATGCAAAAAAATAACAATGTAACAAATACTTTAGCAATTATTATGGTACATAACATTAGAATTCGTGTTATGATAATCAAGATTTTAATTTATTTTAATGTAGAAACTATTTTTTTATTTTGTAAATAATTATTATTAACTTGATAATTATTTTATTATATTTAAATCGAAAAATATGTTAAATGGGTGTCAAATCAAAGATCTCATTGAGAAGTTTAATACAAGATAACAAGTGAGAACAAATTGTAAACATATTGTTCGTAAAATCGTCTCAAAGATCAAATGTAATAGTTTATATATTTTTTAAACTCAATATCTCATTCATTTTAAATTCAACTTTGCTACATTCAATTGAGTGTGACGATGAGAATGACAATTAGTTTACGTAGCACAATCCTATTTTTTCATAAATCACATCATCTTTTAAATCAACAACAATACTTCCACATCATTTAATTGTCATCTTCATTATCAAACTAATTGTGCAAGTAGATTAATTCTTTTAAATTATATCATTTAATTCAATAATACTGTCTATAAACTATTTTTTGTATTAATTATTATTATTTTTGTAATTATTGTATTATTTTGAAGTAAAAAAAATGCAACGTGGATGTCAAATCGAAGATCTCAACTAAACGTTTAATACAAGATAACAAGTGAGAGTAGACTGAAAATATATTATCCGTAAAATCGTCTCAAATATCAAATTGTCCCTAAGTTTCTTATTCTGCCTTATTCTCTTGAAAATCAATTACATTTTTTTTTAAATACGTGAAAAAAAAAGTTGTCAATGTCATATACATATTTTTTCCTTTAAAAATAGAAAATGAAAGAGAATAAAATTGAAGCGTTCATCGATCTATTTTTTCTTTCATTTTCATTTTAATAAAATTCTGAGCGTATATAACAGATGTATCCATTTTTCACTTATTAAATATTCTATTTAAAGTAAATCAATTTAAAATACAATATTTAAAGAAATTTCCTTGAACAGTGACATACAAACTGTAAAAAAATAAAAAAAATTAAGGTATGTATAATTGTACATTTTTTTTAATTAATTGTATTCCTTCATTTCTCATTCTTAATTAAATATTCATTTCATATGTTAACACACGAAAATCAATTATAATTTTTTTAAAATTCTAAAAAAAAAAACGTTGTTAGTATCATATAAATATTTTTTCTTTAAAAATAGAAAATGAAAGAAAGTAAAATAGCGTAAATTTCTTGAAACGGTAAACATAGGAACCATAAAAAAAAATTAAGATATGTGTAATTGTACATTTTTTGTAATTAATTATTTTTCTTTGTTTCTCATTTTTAATTATATATTCATTTCGTATGTTAACATATAAATTCGATATATGTGATTTACAAATAATCGAGTATTGTGCAGGGTGTAATAGTAGTTTTTCTTTAAACTGTAGTCATTTCTGCGATTTTTTCCTATCCTATCCTATATATTTTATTATTATATTATATTATATATATATATTAAAAGAGCAAGTTTCCATTCTACTATTCATAAGCCAATTTGAGTCAATTTAAACCATTTTTGAGTGTGTAAGCCATTTGAGTCATTTGATCCTTTTGAACCAATCTTTTTTTCCCCAATTTGTTATTTCGATTTCCTCGTATTTTTTATTATTATTATTTTTTTTTTTGCACTCTAATTTTAACATGTAAGTGTATCCGATATATCTCACTTTGATTTGAAGTGCAAGTTTTCTCTGTATATTAAAAGGACAAGTTTTGAATCTACTACTCATAAGTAAATATGAGCCATTTTGAACTTGTAAGCCATTCGAGTCATTTTCTATTCAATTTCTCATCTTTCAGAACAATTAATCGACTTTTATACTACGCTATTAAATACAATATTATAATGATGCACGTGCGTCTCATCCCTATATGTTAAAAGAGCAAGCTTCCAATCTACTATTCATAAGCCAATTTTAGCCATTTTGAGCCGTGTAAGTCATTTGAGTCATTTGAGCTAATCTTTTTTTTTCTCCAATTGGTTATTTCGATTTCTTCGTATTTATTATTATTATTATTATTTTTTTGCACTCTGATTTTAACATATATATGTATCCGATATATTTCACTTTGATTTAGAGTGCAAATTTTCCCTTTATATTAAAAGGGCAAGTTTTGAATCTACTGCTCATAAGTCAATTTGAGCCATTTTGAACTTGTAAGTCATTTTCGATTCAATTTCTCATCTTTCAGAATATTAAATCTACTTTTATACTATGCTATTAAATAAATTATTAAAATGATACACGTGTGTCTCACTAGTATTTACAAATACTTAAATAACGTTTTAATAACATAGAGATTCAAAAGTACAATTCAAAAGGACTTAGTGCAGATCCAAGCCCCCTTCCCTCCGTCCTTGGCTACTAGAGTAGAGATGACAAAAATACTCGACCTATCCTGAACCCAATGGGTACTCGACCCTATTGGGATGTATAAATTTTGTCTCGTGGGTCGACGAGGTGGGCTTGGGACGGGGCGGCAAAAACCCGTCCCTGCCTCGCTACCCACTCAAGTCGTTAAACCCCACCCCGAATTATTAATTAAAATAATATATAAAGGAATAAAAGGAAAAAAAAATTTAAACGAGACAGCGGAGTTTGACCCGAACCCCGCCCCGAAATTTGCGGGCTGTAGGGTGGGTTTGGGATAAAAAAATCCGCTACATTGTCATCACTAAAGCCATTCACATATCGGCCCAATGATTATGCCGTGGATAGCTCAACAAATGTTGCTATAAAGTCAAGCTGTACTATCAAGACGCTTCGATTTACACATCTTCTCCAAGTCCCAAATTTTTTTTTTTTTTTTTTTGTTATTAGGTATAATTAAAAATCTAATGAATTCGAGAGCTGCGGGACCCATCCTATTAGGAACGTCCTGCTCCCGCCTCGAATCCTACGGCCATTAAAAATTAAATAATAATAATAAAAAAAGATAATAAGGGCAATAAATGGACGGACTCATTGACATCCCTATGTGCTATTAATTAGTAGCATAGCATTATTTTCGAAGGGCTCCTTTGGTAGTAGTGAATATATGTATACAAAGTATTATTTAGTATTTATGGTCTTGATTTAATATTATAACTAGTATCACACTCGTGCGTGGCATGGAAGAAAATTATGAATGATTTTACTGTGAATATTATTTCAGAATAGAAAAATTGTTTGAGCACACAATTTGCTTTGATTAATGATTAAAACTGTCAACAAAGTAGAAATAAATTAGAATTCTCATAAATTTTGGAAATCCTCTTTAAATACAACGTCCTTGTTTGAGACCATTACTTCAAAATAATGTTGTTTATAATAGTAAATTTTGGAGAACGTGTTGTCAAAAAATAAGGAATCTTTTTAAATTTATGTGTAAACTATTTTATTAACGTGTGATTGAAAGTAAGTTTTGAAAAAAAATGATGTTTGAAATAATGGGTATCAAATATGAGCTAAATTATTTGTATAATTTGTGGTTGTCCACACATGTGTGATGCTCGAAATTTGTTATAAACAAAATATATTTTAAATAATTGCTCAAACTTAAATAAAATAGTGCAATTTTTGCATAAAATAAAAAATAAAAAAAATTCCAAATATTTTTGACTACCAAGAATAGAAATAATAAGGGTAACTATATTAACACCACAACATTTGTTAAATACACCACATTTTAATTATAATGAATATTCATAAGTTTTTCATATTTTTACACTTATACTCCCAAGTTTTTTATATAATTTTTTTTATCATCAACCATCAATTAATTTCACATCTTGTCTATAAAGACAATTTTTGTCCAAAATATTTGTTATGAGGGCAATAAAAACTTATTTATCTGTTGTATATTTAAATAATCGAAATAATAATTAATCTATATAAAAGTCAAAAATAAATATTTTCCCCTCTTTTCAACGCACATTAGCAAAATGCTTGGATAGATACTATGATTAAAAACAAAAATATGTTAATTAATTGAAATTTAAGAATAATAATGCTCCGAAAAAAATATAGAGGACATAAAAGCAAAAGTGAGCAAATATCGAAACATTTCTTTTAATTAAAATGTGGTGTAGATATAAAAAAATTTTGTGTGAATATAATTACCAAAATAATAACCCTCAAAATATTATAATTTACATAAAATAAAGTATTGTAACAAATTAAATATACGCCGTCCTATATTTAAATAATATAACAAATTAAACAGTATTGATAATTCACAAAAGTGAATCAACCTCAAAATTTGCGATACAAGAAAGTGAAATTCAACCTAAGAGACCCTTTGCATAATAATAATAATAATAATAATAATAATAATTATAATTATAATTATTATTATTATTATTATTATTATTATTATTATTAAATGCGATGCATTTAATTGAATATAATTAAATACATATTTAATTATATGTCAATAAAATTAAAAAAAAATCACTAATGAAAATCTAAATAAAATATATATATAATGAGTATTTTGTTTATGCCCCTATTTTATGTTATTTATTTAAAAAGAGTTTATATGAAATAAATAGTGATTTTTAGGAGAACGTGTGTTTAAAATGTAGTGAGTCTTTTTTAAGTTAATGTCTAATATTATTTTAATGATAAATATGTGATTAAAAAGAAGAAATGGAAAATGTGTTAAAAACTTGAAGGAGGTCAAACATGGGTTGTATATGTTAATAAAATTAAAACAAAAAAAAAAGTTTTACGATTTTTTACAACATATAATGATTGTTTTAATATTTAATATAATTGCGGACCAATGAATTGTTTTACCTTTTTTGCGAGGAAACGGGCTATAAATTAAGTTTTTTAGCATGTGTACAATAAATATATCAACTCGATTTTTGAATTTAACGTTCAATAATTAAAAAAAAAATTAAAATTTTTTGAACTACAAAATTAGGCTCATACAATACATGTGTTTAAGTCAACTTACATATTTTTCTTAGAACCGACGTTTTTCTTTTTATATATTGTTCATCATATTCTTCCCAAAAATATATGTAAGATAAACTTTTTTTATTTTTTTGGGGTGTATTTTGATTGTTTAAAACACTAATTATTAATTTCAAGTGTTTTCCTAAAAAATTAATCATTAATTTTAATAAATATTGTTACATGAATTTGTATTTATTTCTTTATATTGTCAATTTCTTTATTCATATTATTACATTATTATTGTAATATTTTAATAAAAATTAATGACCGATCAATTATTTAATAAAATTATATAATTATTTGTTAAAACCTATAATATATATTTTGCATATTGTAGTTATTTAAATTTATAATAAAAAATAGACAATGAACACAATTAGTAAATAAATAAAAATAATGTCAGAATGATGAATAAATTTATCAAAATCTTAAGTTGTAAAAATTAACATAACTTAATTGAATTTACTTCACAAATTCGTATATTTATTATTTGTTTTAACTTGATAAGAAAAATAAATCGAACTAAAATTAATCATCTATGACTAAATTTAATTTAGTTAACAAATTATTGATAGTATTATAGGACTTAAATGATATAATTTATAATGAATGAGATATTGAAGAAAAGTAAAAATATATATATAAAAAATAAAACTTTTACCTTTGATCTATGAGACAATTTTACGGACAATATGTTTACTGATTGCTCTCACTTGTTAACTTGAATTAACTTCTTATTGAGATTTTCTATTTAACATCCATATTACATATTTTTCGATTTTAATATAATACAATAATTATAAAAAATATTATAAAAAAATATTTTATACATTAAAAAAATAACATATTGATGTCATTAATAGTATAACGTGGATGCCAATGTGAATATAATTAATGCTCATGTACCATAATATTTGCAAAAATATTTAATACATTTTTTTGGGCAAAAAATTTCAAATTTAAAAAGTTATTTTGGTGGGAAACTATATGCGAATTTTGATGACGGTTATTCTATTTAAAATATATATATATATATATATATATATATATATATATATATATATATTTGTATTTATTTGATTAAGTTTAATTTTTAATGTATTGATTACATATATTTTATAAATACTTCAACACACACACACACACACACCACACACATATACATATTAAAGAAATGATAATATCTTGTACGGTGTCCAAGACATTTTTTTTTTTAAATTCATGAAAATATGTTGATCATACAATCATATCAAATAAAAAATATAGTACAAATAATATTTTATTATAAAATATTATCGAATTCTAAATTTTAAAAAAGATAACTCTAATCAAAATAAGAAAAAAATACACACGCATCTTAAAATTTGGCACTTAATTAAATTTTTTTCATTAAATTTTTTTTAATTTTATTTGTATTCATCACTAATTTTTTAATGTATTTTAATATTTAATTAAATTTAATTTTTAATGTATTGATTACATATGTTTTATAAAAACTTCAACACACACATAGAGATATACATATACATATTAAAAATAATAATAATATCTTGCACGGTACTCAAGACATTTCTTTTTCTTTTTTTGAAATTCATGAAAATATGTTGATTATACAATTATATCAAATAAAAATATTGTATAAATAATATTTTATTACAAAATATTATCTAATTCGAAATTTTAAAAAAGATAACACTAATCAAAATAAGAAAAAAAATAACCATGCGTCTTAAAATTTGGCGCTTAATTAAATTTTTTGTATTAAATTTGTTTTAATTTGTTTTTATTCATCACCATTTTTCTTTTTAATGTATTTTTCTTTTTGATTAAGTTTAATTTTTAATGTATTGATTACATATATTTTATAAAAACTTAAATATACATTATATATATATATATATATATATATATATATATATATATATATATATATATATATATATATATATAATGACCACATTTATTACTAAATTTGATTAAAAATCTCTTTAAATAATACATTATTTATACAATTTATAATTGCTCACGCCTGTGTAATACACGAAAGTTGCTATAGGCAAACAATTGTTCAAATTTAAATTAAATAATGCAATTTTTCAAATATATGTTCTACAAAATAAATAAAAAAATTCTTCCAAATATTTTTAACTAACGTGAATAGAAATAATAACCCTCAAAAAAAATTTGTCCAAATATTTTTGACTAATGTGAATAGAAATAAAGTAATTGTAATAAATTTAATTTAGAAAGTTTTTTTACGGAAAACTATGTGTGTATTTTGGTGACGGTTATTCTGCTTTTATATGTATATACTTCAACACAAAAAAAAAAAAACATACTTATACATATACATATTACGATCTGTTCGGCAGCTTTTTGCTACATTTTTTATTTTTTATGTTTTTGGTAATTTCTAGGTAAGATGTGTGGTTGAAAATTGAAGAGAGAAAATATGTATGATTAAAAAGTGATTTGAGAAATGTGTTGTTTATAAATTGATTTATAAATTGTAATCATTGTCCAAAAGAACGCTCTGTTAAAGAAATGATAATGTCTCGCACAATGCTCAAGACATTTTTTTTTAAATTCATGAAAATATGTTGATCATACAATCATATGAAATAAAAAATATAGCACAAATAGTATTTTATTACAAAATATTATCGAATTCGAAATTTTAAAAAAGACAACACTAATCAAAATAAAAAAAATATCCACGCGTCTTAAAATTTGGTGCTTAATTAATTTTTTTATATTAAATTTATTTTAATTTTTATTTGTATTCATTACTAATTTTTTTAATGTATTTTAAATTTTGATTAAGTTTAATTTTTAATGTATTGATTACATATGTTTTATAAAAACTTCAATACACACACACACATTGATTATACAATCATATCAAATAAAAATATTGTATAATAATATTGAATTTGAAATTTTAAAAAAGATAATACTAATCAAAATAAGAAAAAATAACAATGCGTCTTAAAAATTGGCGCTTAATTAAATTTTTTGTATTAAATTTGTTTTAATTTTATATGCATTCATCACCATTTTTTTTTATAATGTATTTTAATTTTTGATTAAGTTTAATTTTTAATGTATTGATTACATATATTTTATAAAAACTTCAATATACATACATACATATACACATATTTTTCTTTATAATGTATTTTAATTTTTGATTAAGTTTAATTTTTAATGTACTGATTACATGTATACATACGTATATATGTATTAATATATAATTAATGACCCACATTTATTATTAAATTTTATTTAATACCAACATTTAATAACAACTTTTATTAATTACATTTAATACCCTTTTTTTTTGGCAAAAGTTAGAAAGAATTTTGGGCCGGAAAGTGTGTTCGTATAATAGTGACAGTTATCCTATTATTATATACTCCCTTCGTCCCAATTATAATGGTGACAGTTACCCTATTTAATATCAAAACTATTATATTGAATGGGCCGGCCATTGTGGCTTGTTAGAACGAGCTGGGACAAGTCAATATGGAGCCGACCCATTTCGTTATTTGTTGGACTAGTCCACTAGCCGGTCCACGAACTTCACGAGCCAAACTTGAACTGTCCAACATCCAAATTTTATGTCCGGTCCAAGCCCAAATCTATTTTTTTAAAAATCGAGCCGAACTCCAGAACTTTCCAGCCCGTTTGCCACCCCTACGTTTTGATGTGGCTTGGCTCAAGCTGCGACTAACAATATCAAAGAGTCGCCTCTTTTATATTTAGTTAGACTAGAATATATTAAAACCCTATTTATATAATTTTATCCCTGTTTGGTAAATTATTTATAAATGATTGTTTATAAATAGCGACATTGCAACATTTCATTCATTCATTTTTTTGAAAAATAAAAATGATGGGAAAATTTTTTAACTAATCGAAATTGTTGACTTAAAAAAAATCCAATGAAATGTTATTACGCGACAGTCTATAAACAAAATTTATATATAAATTTTACCACAAAGATGATACGACTATTAAAGTAGGTTAAAAAAATTTAATTGTGGTAGGCTTAAAACAAAATTTGTAAAGGTAATAATTACCTACTAGTAATCGTATTTGTGCAATGCACGAAAGATATTATTGACATTTATTTATTGAATAAGTTGTAAACATACAATGTCCGACATAAATGCACAATGAATAACAAAAAATATTACTTACATACACAAATTGTAGATGATTTATAATTTCCTTTCTCCCTATAAGATTTCTTACTTGATTTAATATCCTAGTATGGATAAAATCAAATTTTTTTGGCCCAAAATGAAATTAAAGAGGCAAGTAACTTATATGTATAAATTGTGCATTCATATATAATGAAAAATATTCAGAAAAGTAAAATATAAAGTTGCGACTTCCATATTTCTTTTAATAGTTATTTGTTCACTCTGTAGTTTTGTTAGTCTATTTAGGCAAAGTAAGATCTAGACATATGCATATTCTATACTTTATTTAGATTTAATGACTGAAGTCGAGCTTACGGTTAATTAATTACTAAAAATTGAAATGTTTACAATTTTTAAATTATAAAATGAAAGAAAGATGTTAATAGACACTCACAGAATTAATTAATAGACTTTCCGAGTAGTACTATAAGAATTGGTACTATCTTAATTCGATAATTGATATTTAAATATATTAAAATAATATTTCATTTCATTACATGTAAAAAGAGTAAATACATTTCAACAAAAATTTACAAATACAATCAACTTTTTATATACAAAAAAAAATAAATCATCTATACACATCAATTTATAAATTGGGGCTTAACCAACAAGATATAAGACTTTATCACTTATTTTTATAGAATTGATTCTTCAAAAATAATTTTTTCAATATTAATAACCACACATTCTTTAAAAACTCATTTTTCACAATTGTGTTGACCTATGATTATTCGTATATTTATTGTTTTAATTATAACAAATAAGATTACTTGCGTTTCTAACAAGTTTCAATTCATAAGTTCTTCTTATATATCTCAATAAGCATTCAAATGTTCAAATCATCATTCATTGAAGTACGAGTAATCAAAAGAGACTTGAAGTGAACAAGAACGTCGAAGATTAGAGCTTAGAAGTTTTATGTTGAAAACTTCTAATTATATATAAATGTATCGACTCATCAATTTTTAGCAAGTACATAAAGCTCAAATTATTTTTATAAAATCATTATTTGCATAAAAATTATTTTACTACTCATAAAACGAAATATATTTTGGAAGAATGAAGATGTTGATATAAAATTAAATTCAAAATTTTCAGTCATTTTTATTGACCGAAAGTAACATGATCGACCGAAACATTGTCGATCGAAACGTCTATTTTCATCAGCCAAAAGTCCAACGGTTCCAAATTCATAACGGCTATTTTAATGGTTTGGTTGACCGAAGCTCCTAAATTGCTTAACCAAAAGTGCCAAGTTGGTTTTTCTTGTTCTATAAGTACCCATCTCTCTTGCATTTAATTCTAACAACTTACAAGAGCAATTAAGAGTATTTATTCACTTGAAAATTATTGAGCTTACTTGATTCTATATTTTACTTCATTTATTACAAAAAATCATTTATTTGATCAAATTATTTATACATTTTTATCAAAGATTCTATTTTGAAGAAGACTCACTATTCTTATCTATTCTTGATTATCGATTGAGTTCTTCATCACCAAAAACTTATATTGAAGTGTATATATCTCTTCATACTTAACTTATATAATTTGTTAAGAGAGATCATCAGTTGATAAACTTTGATTCAAGCTAAACTTTCACATATCATTTATCAAAGTTTTTATAAACACTTGATCTTTAAATATTTGCTATCTATTGAAGTGTTATTCTAACTTTTGAAATACTTGACTTGATTATATCATTTGTTAAAAGAGTTTGTTTAATTGTAAAATTATCATTCATATTTTGGTGTTTTTGAGATCCTTGTAAAAACTCGATTGTAAAGGATAGGTGCTCCTTGTTGTAAAGCCATCTAAGGATAAGAACCCCTTATTATAAGTCATTTAAGGATTTGGTACTCCTTTTTATAAGTTACTGTTATGGTGGATTTGACCTTGCTCGCGATCGAGAGCTTGGTAACAGAGGACGTAGATCACGTTAATTAATTGAACTTCTTTAAATCATCATTAGAACTCTCTTAACCCCTTTACTTATTTTCATTACACTTGTTTTTATCTCTTTATTTCATATTTTGCAATATTTTCATTAAGTGTTATTTGGTAAATTGTTTAAGTTCTCCTATTCCTTTCACCTTACAATGATAATTTAGTTGCTCCCATCATTAAGTGTTTATAATTGATTCATTGTTTCAGACTTGAGATTTTTTATCGAAAAAGTTTGTAAAACCAATTCACCACCCTCTTGGTTAGTTAGTCTTCGGTTATCAATTGGTATCAGAGAGCCTAGGAACTCATTCATTTATATTTTACAATCTAGACTTATAGCTAACCAAAACATTGAAGGGCCTTCTACAAATTGTCCTCCATTGTTTGATGACACTCATTACAATTATTGGAAAACTAGGATCATATATATATTCAATCCATTGATTATAATGTTTGGGATGTTATTGAATTTGGTCCTCATGAACTTACTAAGGTTAATAAGGTTGATGGAAAACCGGATGAAACTATTTCAAAACCTAGGGAAGAATATGATGAGGATAATAGAAAGAAGTTGTCTTTAAATGCTAGAGCCAAAATCTTCTTTATTGTTCTTTAAGTATTAATGAATTTAATCGTATTAGCACTTGTCATTATGCACATTATATTTGGCATACATTAGAAGTCACACACAGGCACAAACAAAGTTAAAGAAACTAGGATAAATCTTTTGTACAAAAACTTTGAAAATCTCTTCATGAAACAAGATGAACTCATTGCTAACATGATTACTCAATTCACCAATATTGTTAATGGTTTTAAAGGTTTTGATTGAAAATTTACTAATGGTGAACTTGCTACTCTCGGAAGATTGTGATTCATTGAGAATGTTGATAGAAAACACCAAAGATGTCAACACATATATCCTTTGGAAGAGCTCTATGGAATCTTGATGACCCATGAGCTAAATCATGCTGAAATAAAAGAAAAGTCTAGAAAAGCAAAATAGGAAGAAAAGAATGATCCTCCTAGAAGACAAATTGCTTTGAAATCATCAAATGATGAAGAAGTCTCAAACTCAAACAAGAGTGATGAGGAACTCACTGATCTCATTCTACTTGTCAAGAAATGGAGAGGTTTTCGCAACCACTGTAGATTCCAAAAGAAAGAAGACAAAAGTGAAGAAAAGAAGGTTGTGTGCTATGATTGTGACAAACCTGGTTATAAAAGAGCCGAGTGTCCCAACAAAAGAAAGTTCTTCAAAAAGAAAGCTTTACAAGCAACTTGGGATGATAGTGATGATGAGAAAGATGAAAATGAAAATCAAGATGAGGTTACAAACATGTGCTTCATGGCCATTGAAAATGAGATAAATACAAATGACATTCCCTCCTATGATGAATTATCTACCTCATATGAAGAAATCATTGAAGCTTTCGAAAAACTTGCTCTTAAATACTCCACTCTTAAAAAGGAACATAATTTGTTGAAAAACGAAACCAAAAAGAAGTTGGAAAAACAAAAAGTTGTTGAAAAGGAAAATAATGATCAAAATGCCTTGATCATTGAAAACTTCTTCCAAAAAGAAAAAAAAATCTAGATTTAACTTACATTGTTCACAAATTTACTGAAGGCAAGAGAAATTTTGACTTGATGCTTGATAAACAACAATGTGTTTTTGATAGAAGTAGAATTGGTTACAAACTATCTTTGAAACAAACATCTCTGAGAAATATTTTTGTTAAAACTTCCACCTCTTATTCCTCTCATCAAAACACTACATGTAGTTTTTCTAATAGAAATTGACATTTAACTTTTAATTGTTTGGTGAAAAAGAAACTTCATTTTGAAGGAAAGCATAAGTGGGTTCAAAGAACCACCAGCACTAATTACCAAGGACCCAAAGTTATGTGGATACCAAAAGTCAAAAATTAAATCAAGTTTTGTAGGTATCAACAAAGATAAAGAGCAATTGGTTATTGGATAGTGGTTGCTCAAAACACGTGATTGGAGACAAATCATTCCTATCAAACTGCAAAAAAAAAAAAAAGAAAGAAAGAAAGAAAAAGAAAAGATGAATGTCATGTCACTTTTGGAGATAATGTCAAAGGAAAATCATCGACATTAGAAATATTGGTAATCATCTATCTCCCTCTATAGAAAATGTTCTACTAGTACATAATCTCAAACATCATTTACTAAGTATTATTCAATTATGTGATAAAGGTTACCATATCAAATTTGATTCTTCAAGATGTCTTATCATATATGCTACATCGAAAGAGGTATTATATTATTTATAGGAAGCCGAAGTAAAGATGTTTATACCATCAATATCGAATTTGAAAATGAATTAAAATGTTTGTCAAATTTTAAAGATGATACTTGGTTATAGCATAGAAGATTGGGTCATGTTAGTATGGACCTAATTTAAAAAACATAAAAAATTGCTTTGTTAAGGGATTACCAAATTTGAAATTTGAAAATGACAAGATTTGTGATGCTTGTCAATTTGGAAAACAAACCAAAACTTCTTTAAAAAATAAGCAATTTCCTTCAGCCTCAAAACCTTTACAACTCCTTCACATGGACCTCTTTGGACCTTCTAAAACCGCAAGTTTAGGTGGTAAACACCATGCGTTTGTAATTGTTTATAACTTGGGTTTTATTTTTGAAGTTGAAAATAAAGTTTTAAATGTATTCAAACATTTTTGCAAAAAGGTCCAAAATGAAAAGGGATATTATATCACAACCATTAGAAGTGACCATGGTGGAGAATTTGATAACATTTCTTTTGATGATTTTTGTAAAACAAATGGGTATGAACATAATTTCTCGGCTCCTAGAACTCCTCAACAAAATGGTCAGTATTTTGGTTATAACTTTTGATTTCAATGTCCGATTGAGGTGATTCAAAATGAGTTGGAAACTAGACGAAAATGGTTACAATTCTTAAAGAAATAGCAAATATCAAATTCGAATGTTATATTTGTCAACATTTTAATTGAATCTCAAACTCCTACCAAGTTGATCAATTTTGATCCTTTCTCGACACCCATTCTCGTTCGGAGTTGAAGGTGTTTTCCATTTAGGCTCGATTTCATAGCTTATGAATGAATCCCACTATTGAATATTGAACATTCTTGACCTTGGATCTCATCATGGGTGCCATTGGTACGCACATCAAGGTTTGACTTTCTTGAATCTCATCAATTTTCAACCATTCCATTGATTGATTTAATATTTATTTATTTTTATACCACTTTTCTTCACTTGAAACCACACATTATATTAAAACTATTTTAATTTACAGTCTCTATCAAACATACTCTTATTCAATGGTTTCAATGTAATGTGACCTTTTTTTTTCACCGAGACATCGAAGGGTCATGATACCGAAAAAAATATTTTTGTACATGTTAAATAAATGTGTTGACCATATTCTATTTTTTAATAGAATGAGTATGCTTAACACCTTCTATTTTTATTTTTGATAGAATTCAATGAACTACTAATTAAAGTTTGTAATATTTATTTTACAATCGAACCAATTAGTTTATCAGAACATGAAGTTCTAGAAATTAAAAGAATAATTGAATTTACTTAGAAATATCAAATATCTATTGTTTCCGTCAATTTGATAAGAAAAATATTTGAAATTAATTATTGAGGTCAAATTGAATTTAGGTAAAAAAAAAAAAAAAAAAAAAAAAAAAGATAGGTATCATTTTATGACTTAAATGAGATAAATTAAAAAGATTGGTATTATAAAAAAGTAAACAATATAATTAAAACTTTTACTTTTAGTATTTAAGACGATTTTACGAATGATACGTTTAAAATTTGTTCTCGTTTGTTAGCTTGTATTAAACATCTCGTTGAGATCTTGGATTTAACATCCATATTGTATATTTTTCGACTTCAAAATAATGCAATAATTATCAAAAGATAAAAATAATCTATAATTTGACTTCTTATAGATTTTTTTTCAACAAATCCAAACATCATTTATTACATGTTGCATTAATTGAACTTTAATAAATAAAATTGATAAAATTAAAAAAATTCCTAAAATAGAAAGTAAAAATAGGTGGGAAACTGTATGCGAATTTATGTGACTGCTATATATATATATATATATATATATATATATATATATATATATATATATATAAAGATTTGAAATTTCGTCTCGAACTTATCTGTAAGCTCGTGTTCTTTAATATAATCATTACAATTTAGAAATAAAATTATAAATAACATATTTTTTCAAACCATTTTTATCTGTAGATTTTCTCTTTTCAATTTTCAACAACTCATTTTACCTTGAAAACATAAATAATCTAATTTATAACCGCAATAATGTTAACGACTATAGAGTTGAGGCTGTGTTTGGTAAAAGAATTTTATTTTTAAACAAAGAATGTGATATTTTTGAAGTAAAATATGTAGTTAAAAAGTGATTTGAAAAAATGCGCTTGGTTAAAAAGTGGTTTGACAAAATGTGTTATTTATAGCTAAGGACCAGTTCGGTGGCTTTAGTTGCATTATAATGTATTTTACGCTCCGTTCTTTTACGTAATGATTAAATTTATAAACAAATTTATAAGAAACACAATTTTTCAAACTACTTTTTAATCACACATATTTTCTCTCTCCAATTTTCAACCAATGATCTACTTGGAAAATACCAAAAAATTAAAAAATAAATGGCGGCTTGAGCCGCCGAACACTTATTTGTATTTTCTAAGTAAAATGCGTGATTAAAATTAGAAGAGAGAAAATGTGTATGATTAAAAAGTAATTTTGAGAAATTGAGAAATTTAAATTTGGATTTAAATGGGTAATCGTGTGCTAAATGAACACGGCCTAAGCATTCGTTCTTTAACGCAATAATTACAAATTTTTAAATTACTTTTTAATTGCACATATTTTCTTGCTCAATTTTTCAATTAATCTTATTTTTAAAATATACTAGTGGTGCTCGTGCGTTGCACGGATGCGATAAGAGCTGTATATATAATATCGTATAAATTTTATTGTGTTGTATCTTGACTCAACATTCAAGAGAGAGTTTTAGTTATTGACGTATATTTTGCCTATTTAATAATTGGTTGTAGAAACTGTCATAAAAAATATCATTCCAAAATAATTGGTTGTAGAAACTATTCGACCTTTGTTCACCCTTCTAAGAGGAAAAATGCATATAAATAGTTTACAAACAATTACATCAAACTAAAAGTACATTGGAGGCTTATCTATAGATTAACTGAAATTAAAAAAAAAAATTGATGTCAGCCATATGAATAGTAAATGAACACTAAAGAGAATTTGCCTGTTTTCCAGAATGACCATATATAATTTGTAGTCCACCGTTATTCACCCTTCTAAGAGGGAAAATGCAAATTAATAGGTTACGAACAAGTACAACAAACTAAAAGTACATCGACGACTTATCTATAGATTAACTGAATTTAAAAAAAAAATGACGTTAGCCTTATGAATAGTAAATAAATAGTAAAGAGGTCTTGCCTCTTTTGTATAAGTTATTAATTATTATTATATTATAAGTTATAATTATAAAGTTAAGCTATTATTAAGTTATATTATAGGAGAATTTAAAAATAAAAAATAAAAAGCCTCTTTGATATAAGTTAAGCTAAATTATTATTAAGTTAATTATTTTATAAGAGAATTACAAAAAATGACGTCATTAGTAAATGAACATTAAAGAGACTTTGCCTCTTTTATATAAATTAGTTAAAGTTAAGTTATTATTAAGTTATATTATAGGAGAATTTTTAAAAAAATGACGTCAGCCCTTTTCATATAAGTTAAGTTATTATGAAGTTATATTATAGGAGAATTTTTAAAAATAATAAATAAAAAAACTTAAGAGAAGTTAAAATAAATATATATATATATATATATATATATATATATATATATATATAAGTTAAAGTTATTATGAAGTTATGTTATAGGAGAATTTTTTAAAAAAATTAATTTTTTTTAAAAAAAAATGACATCATTAAAAAGAAACATGACATAAGGCTTATAAATAGTAAATGAATAGTAAAGAGACTTTGTCTCTTTTATATAAATATAAACTAGTGGTTGCCCGTGGGTTGCATGAAATGTGGCAATAATTGTGTATGTAATAGCGTCGACATGTCGAAAGAAAATAAGTCTCCTAGAGAATATTACTTAGAGTTTGAACACTACATTAAAACTTGAATAAGGTCACATATGCTAGATTCTACAATCACTAATAGAATCACAAGCTGTGACCAATTTTCATTTGTTTCTCTGACTTAAATCAAAGTCACAATGTATCATAGAAGAAATTAAGTTCTAGACTTATGAAAAAGGAATAACGAAAAATCGATCAAAACTTGAATATAAAACAAATACAAAAAAGGAACAAAAAAAATAGAAATGGTGAAGTGATTTGGGAAATCGATCAAAACTTAAATAAATACTAAATACAAAAAAGGAAGTACCACACAAATAGAAATGGTGAACGGTGGTGATTTTGGGCATTCGTATTACCTGTAACAGTTTTTGGATGGTGGTGATTTGAGGAATGGTGTTCATCCTAAAGAGGAGTAAAGACTGTTTGCGTGAAAATGGGGGAGTACTACATAGCATGGATGTTGCGTGTTGATATGAGCAAAGACTGTTGCATAAATTCTAAATTAAAAATAGAAGATATAATATTAGGATATTTATGAGTTATGATATCAACCTTGAATGGTAAAGGAATAGTGAAATCCCTTAGCCTCTTTTATATATGTTAGGAAAATTAAAAAATAAATAAAAAATAAATAACAGTGTTCTTTTGAACAATGATTACAATTTATAAACAACACATTAAACCATACATATTTTCTCTCTCCAATTTTCAATCACACATCTTACCTAAAAATTACCAAAAAAACAAAAACAAAATTCTGGCAAAAAGCCGCCGAACATATCGTAAAAGTTATGATAGGATAAGATTTAAGATGAAATATGAGGACTATATGACATCATACATGATGCAAGCCTTATGAATAGTAAATGAATAGTGATATACCTTAGCCTCTTTTATAATAGTTAGGAAATTAGGAAATAAATTAATTTATAATTACCAGAATTTTTCAATTTTTACCCAGTAATATTTTTGTGCCACTTCGGAAGAGCAGAAATTCAACAGAGGCACATGGGCGAGGAAATACATGAAAATACCCTAAAAATTTTACCAATTTTTGAAAATACCCTAACAATTTTATATCTTTTAAAAATAGCCTTAAATACTATAAACTACCACAAATACCCTTATATATCATATTTCAATTAAACACATTAAGATTTAGAAAAGTTACAACCTAATCCTTGAAATTTTATTAATTTTATTTATGATTTTATTTTATTTTTGTTCGCTCATAGTAGCACCCCTCACTGGTATCAGAGCCATATGACAGATCTAAAAGATAAATATTATATGACAAAAAATAAAAATGAATATATAATATATACATCAAAATTTATAATTATGTATACATTAATACTACCCGATAATTATAAAATAGAAATCTTGAACACTTTAAAAGATTTAGATAAAGATGTAAGAAGAGAAATATATGATCTAATAAATTTCGATATAATAAAAGAAGATTTTATCATAAACGAAATATTAGATTTAATCCACAAAGATATACTAGAAGAGTTATATAAAGATTATAGAAATGGATTATCATAGAGCGGATCCTCAATTAATTAGATATCTAGACATAGAAATAAATGAAAAATTAGATTTAATAGTAGAACAAAGAAGAAATTTAATGGACCAAATAAGAGAAGAAAGAAATATAAAACGACAAGAAAAATTAAGATTAAAATTATTAGAGAAAAATAGAGAATATTTTGATAAAATATTAAAACAAATACCAAAAATTCAAACAATTTTAGAAGACAAAGAAAAAACTAGAAAAGAAAAATATGATAAAACAAACACATTGGAAGACTATCTAAAATATTATAGAATATATCATAGAAAGTCAATGATTGGATCAATAGAAGAATATTGTGAATATCAAATAATGAATTATAAAGAAGCAAAATATGAAACAGAACTTATTCTAGAAATCGAACATATTAAAGGAAGAAATTAATGACAGAATTTCCAGAAATAAAATTTGAAAAACAAATAATAGAAAATATAAGACTTCCAGTTGGATCTTATCAAATAAAAGGAGCAAATACGACTATGTTTCAACCATTAAGCTCATGAGGAGAATCTGATGGATTTCTTAACATGCAATTAAATTGGATAAGTGAATTTTTATGGCAAAACATATAAAAACATAAATTTACAAGATAAATTAGCTATCGAAGAATTACAACAATTAAATATACAGAACATGAATATCAAAGAAAAATTACAAAATATTCAAAATAAACTAACAATACAATTTAAAGAATTAAAAGAAATGATAGAAGAAGTTAAAAATATAGATGAAGAAATCTTAAAAGAATTTCAAAGAAAATTAGGAGAATTAATTAATCAAGATAAAATTGGAACAATTATAGAAAAAATATATAGGTTAAATGAAAAAATAAGAAAGAATGAAAATGAAAAAAATCATATCAATAGAAGAAAGAATCAAAAAGCTAGAAATAAAAATAGATGATATGTATGACAAACTATTTAAGGTACAAAAAACTCAAAAACCAATTGTATAAAATGTCGATAAGTGAATATATTGAAGATCTAAAAATATTAATAAAAACATTAATAAGTGATGTACAAGAAGTAAAAAATGAATTAAAAGAAGTAAGAAATGATATAAATATACTAAAACTAGAGATTAGAGAATTCAAAGAAAATAATAAAAGCAAAGATAAGAAAATAGACAAAAAACTCATAGAAAAAGAAATACTTAGAATAGGAAAGAAGCATTTCGAACAAGAAAAAATTATAATAGAAGCAGGAAGTATGGATGCTGAATTTAGAAGAAACATATTACCAAAAATACTAGAGGAAGAATTATAATTACAAAAATCTATAGAAAAAACTTTAGGAAAATTAAAAGCTGAAGAAAAAATTGAAGAAAAACAAGAAAAAAATGAATGAAGAATTAGATTTGCTTATAGAAAATTTTGACTAGTTAAGTATAGAAAATTTTGATGAATACCAAGTTTTAATGAATACTGGAGGAGCACCTAACCCTGCTCCAATAGGAACTTCTAAACAAGAATTACCAGATCCAGATGAAAGTTATGCACCTTTATATAGCAAACCACACCGACAATATTATGATAGAATCAGAGATAGACAACCACCTAGAGGAAATAAATATAAAGATAGATTTGAACCAAATAATAATTATGATAAACCTATTAATCATGGAGGAACAAAATTAGATCTTGATTGTAAAATAGACACTAAAAAAGCTTTATTAACTTGGGCAGATTCAATGATACTATTCTTTTTATACAATAAAGATGATACATGGGAAAATACTGATAGAATAATAAATTTTTTAATAGCCTCTTTTGAAGGACATGTTAGAAATTGGTGGGAAGGAATAAGTAGTGATACAAAATCATTAATAAGAAGAAATGTACAGACAGAACTAATAAAATCAGATAGAAAAGGAATAGAAAAGTTAGTAGATTATATTGTGGATGAATTTTTAGGAGAAAATTGGATAAGTAATTCTGAAGCAGAATCAATAAGAGAAAAAGATAATGCAAGAATAAGATTAATAAATTTAACAATATGTGATATGTGTAAAATCAAAGAATATACTTGTGAATTTAAAGAATATTATTATATCCAATTCTATAGTAATGAAAATCAAGAAGTATATAGAGATATGTATTACAATAAATTACCAGATTCATGGGGAATATACTTTAAAATAGAATTTGAAAAATTTATTAGAGAAAACCCTGGAACACCTAGAACATTAGGATCAAAGATAAAATTCTTATTTGAAAGATTAGCATATATATGTCAACAAAGACAATTACTAAAGAAATCAGGAAAACTAACTAGAATATGTTGTGAAAATATGGAAAAACCTACCAAATGAGGATGTAACCCTGAAAGAAGAAAAAATAATAAAAGAAAATATAAAAATAGAAAGTTTAAAAATTTCAGAAACTTCAGAAAAAGATATATAAAATCTAAGAGGAGATATTACAAAAGAAGATATAATCCAAATAAAAAACAGAAAAATAAAACTTATAAGAAAGATAAAAGCCAATGCAAATGTTGGAATTGTGGAGAAATGGGACATATAAGCCCTGATTGTAACAAAAAGAAAGTTAAAATATTACAAAATGAATATCTAGAAATAGAAAGTGAACTAAATGAAATATCAGATATTGAAGAATACTATGATCAAGAAGTATATATAAGTGAAACAGATTCAGAAAGTAATGAATCAGAATCAGAATCAGAATAAAGAAATAGAAGAAATAGAAACAAATAAGAACATAGATAAACAAGAATATGAAGGAATAGAAGGTTATGGATTAAAGGTAACTTTTGATAATAATAAGTTTAGAAAGATACAAAAATTATCTTTAGATTTGAAAATAGGAAAATGGGAAATATTAGACAGAACATGGAAAAGAGAAAAAGTAGCAATAAATGAATATCATAAAATTGAAAGGGCAATAGATGTTAGAACCACTCAAGGAACACACAAATTAAATCTTTTAACAAAAAATACAGTTACAGAATTATTAACAAAGATCAATAGAAAGCAAAGTGAAAAGATTCAATATGTTTACTTAGCAGGTATCCAAATAATGTTTAAATCCCTGTTTAGAGAAGGATTAGATTCGCCTTTGACTGTAAGTTTACATGATGAAAGAATTATAAATTTAAAAGATAGTCATTTAGGAACAGTAGAAGGAAATCTAGCATATAAGAAACTAATATTTACATGTTACCCAAAATATTGTATATCATTAAAAGATATAAATTTTAATGAAGTTTTAGGATTACATTTCAAATTACATAAGGATGATATAATGGAACCAGGAGATAAAATTATGACTATAGAATACAGGGCATTATACACATTTACTAATTCTAATTATGGAAACATTTATTCTAAAAAACCATTTATTGAAATTCATAAAGAATGTAAAGATTTTGGTAAAGCAGTAGAACCAGATAAACAAATAAGTTTAGTTCCAAGAAACTATGAACTTACTATAACAAAAAATAAACCAGAAATCATAGAGTTACGAGAAGAAGAATACCCTAATAATAACATAACATTTGAAGATGGCAGATTAATTAGGAGATCAGCAAGTTTACCTAATAGAAAACAATTAGGAGAAACTAGTAATACAAAAGAAATAAAACTTAATAGAAATGCTGGAAATATGAAAATAGAAGGTGAATATTTTAATGGAATAGAACATATAAAAGGATCAAATATATTAATTGACACAGGAGCTAGTGAATGTCATATAGCTCCAAATAGAAATAAAGGACTAATATCTCATAGAACTGATCCATATAGATATATAAATTTTGATGGACAAGTACATATGACTGAACTTGAAGTAAAAATACCAATAAAAATAGGAGGAATAAATCTCCTAATACCATGTCATGTAGATAGTAGTATGGTAAATCCTCATGTATTATTAGAAATGAGCTTTCTAGATGGACTAGAAGATTATAGTATAAAACGTGAAGGATTATATATAACTCATAATGGTCAATCTATACTATGCAGAAAAGCTGAATAAATGAATAACCAAATAAGTTTTCCATTAGCCGTTTATATACAAGTTACAATTGTTGAAACAAATATAACAACATGTGCATTAATTGACACGGGAAGTGATATAACAATATTCAAAAGTTTCTTAATAAAATCATGGAATACTAATGGAAAGATAAAAATTACAGGAGTAACAGGAGAAAGTACTCATATAATTAATAGTGCTGATAAAATTGATATAATACTTGAGAGTAAACAAATAGTTGTAAATAAAGTATATAATTATAACAAATTAGAATGTGATATATTACTAGGAAATGACTTTATACAAAAATTTCAATATTATAAACAAAATAATTACATGATAATGTTACAAACACCTTGTGCACATTTACTAAAAATACCAAGAGAATTTAGACCTTACAGAGTTCAGCCAACACAGCGTGGTGATAAATGGAAGAAAAAACCAATTATACAAAATGAAATAAAAAATAAAAGAATAATGTATAAAAAAGTCTTAAAACAAATATACAAACAAATATGGAAAAAATCATTGATCAACTAGAAAAAATTTGTGGAGAAAATCCATTATTATTTTGGAAACTACATCATCCAAAAGCTAAAATAGAATTAACAGAAAATGTTATTATAAGAGTTAGACCAATGATGTATACCATACAAGATACACAAGAGTTTAAAACTCAGATAAAAGAATTACTTAATCAAAAATTAATCAGACCTAGTAATGGACCCCATAGTAGTCCAGCTTTTATGGTCATGAAACATTCTGAACAAAAAAGAGGAAAAGCTAGAATAGTGATAAATTATAAAGAATTAAACAAATATACTAAATTTGATGGATACTTTTTACCAAATAAAGAGGTACTGATAAATCTTGCAAAAGGAAAGCAATATTATTCTAAATTTGATTGCAAATCAGGATTTTGGCAAGTAAAAATGGAAGAATATAGTATTCAATATACAACATTTAGTACACCCTAAGGTAAGTATGAATGTATGGTTATGCCATTTGGTTTAAAAAATGCACCACAAATATATCAAAGAAGAATGGATAACATATTTAGAAAATTCAATGAATTCTTAATTGTCTATGTTGATGATATATTAATATGTTCTAATAATAGAGAAGAACATAGAAACCACTTAATTAAATTTATAAATGAATGCAAAAAAGAAGGAATTGTTCTTTCAAAAAATAAAGCTATAATAGAAAAATAAGAAATTGATTTTCTTGGATTATCAATAGATAAAAGAGGGATAAAATTACAAACGCATATATCTAAAAAGATAGAAAGTTTTCCAAACAAATTAGAATCAAAAGAACATATACAAAAAATTTTAGGATGTTTAAATTATGTAGAAGGATTTATTGAAAATCTATCAAAAAAGAGACATAAAATTCAAATTTTACTCAGGAAAACAAATACCAAAGGATGGAATGATGAACATACAAAAATTGTCAAATCACTAAAAGAAGAATGTAAAAATTTGCCAAAATTAAGATTACCAGATGAAAAAGATAATCCGATAGTTAATACTGATGCCTCGGATAAGTATTGGGCAACAATATTAAAAACAGATCTTAATGAAATTTGTAGATACTCAAGTGGAACGTTTAATCAAGCAGAAATAAATTATACTACTCATGATAAAGAACTGTTAGCAATCATCAGAGGAATAAAGAAGTTTTCATTGTTTTTATTATCTAAGAAATTCATTGTTGAAACTGATAATTCTCAAGTTGCAGGTTTAGTAAAAAATAAATTACCACCAGAACCTCAATATAGAAGGCTCCATAGATGGCAAGCCTATTTGGCATTTTATAATTTTGATATAGTTTATATTAAATGTATTAATAATTATCTTGCGGACTTTTTAAGCAGGAATATTGAATTTGCAGATGGATAATATTAAAAGACCCCTGATAGACGCCAAAAAGCGAATGAACTTCCTCATGAAGGAAGCTGAAGATATAAAGCTTGAAATTGAACAACTTGCAGAAACTCTCCAAGGAAGTTTCAAGCAATTGATGGAAATCTCAACATTTCATCACAATTATACTAAAGAATTGAGCGATAACATAATTGAGATTGAATCTCAGTTTGAATCGTTGATTACCAAACAGGCTGATGCCAAACAGGTTATATAAAAAATACAAACAGGTACATCTTCTGGAAGCAGTGGTGGATCAATAATTAAAAGAGATGAACCAAGTCCCAAAAAAGTTGTTATAAATGAAGCTAGTCCTCGAAAAATCACAATCAATGCCAAAGATGAACATACAAGGGTAGTCAGAATTCGTGCTGAAGAAGAAGATGATTCCCTTTTTTTACCAAAAGAAAACGAATATAAAACCACTGTTGAAGTTATATATGAACTTCAAGAATGTGATTGCTATTACATTTCTTCTGGAGACCATGTATACCCACGATTGATCGTTACTCAGGGAGGAGATCCCGCCATGACAAAAATGGCAGCTGATTATGGATTCTTGGATCTTATCTATCCAGGAAAAGATCTGAAAGAAATCGAAAAATTTGATGATTTACTAAAAGGAGAAATTTCAAAATTTGCTCAAGAAAGATCCATATATTTAAAATTTTATTCGATTAGTCCTGAAATTGATGGAAGGATATATTATCCTGCTGAGCATATTATCACGATTGGGTATGTTGCTCAAAATTTTCAAATTGGAGTTGGAAAAAATACCAAACCAGTACCAAACATTACAAGATCATGGTTTAGATCCCGAAGGGTGTTGGGAATTAAAGTTCTCTACAACATTGCCAAAAATCTGTATGAAAAAAAATTCAAATGCATATGTCAGTACAATGGATGGACCTTACTCACTAATGGAGGAAAAGAAAAGTCAACAATCTTGCAAGAATACATCAATAAATTTGATACTCATCAAATCCATGGAAGTTTTGCCACTTTGCAAGAGGCGTGCATAGCTAGGAATTGCCCCACATGCCAAAGGAATTGATGGACAGGTGGAAGCCATTTGATAAGTCTGCTTTACATACCAACAGAAGTGATGGACAGATGGAAGCCAATTGATAAATCTGATTTAGTGGAACAAGACAGCACAATGTAAGGGCTATGAGAAGACTGAAAATAGAGGGATATGTGTCCCTATTATGTAGCCATGTGAAGAAATAAAAGGACAGCTGTATCCTTGTAATAAAGAATAGATGGACAGGTGTGTCCTTGTAGGACCTTGTAAAATTCAAATTATTGTATCCATTACATAATCAATGATGTAAGAGGTTGTATAGTAATACCTCGTAAAGTTGTATAAATAAGAGTCTTCTGATTAGAGAAAAGGCAGAACTCTCATGAGCACTCAGTTTGTGAGAAAGCCAAAAAATTTCTGTCTTTGAAAAAATTCTCATACCAATCCTTTATCAATCTTCATATTATCAATAAAATCCCAATTTACTTATCATATTATGATGAGTTTCTAAATTCTTGTCTTCTAAATCCTATTTCCAAAAAGAAGATATATTATTAAGAAAACTCCCAACACTCTGTCCTAAAATATTTTCCATCTAAAGAGTTATACAGTGAAGGCATCCAGTTTTAGCTAATAACCCGTGAAGGCAGGAAGCCATTGGAGGGTGTAGAGCAGAAACCTATAAGCCTGAAGGTCACTAACAATAGAAGGAAAATACAAAGGTATTGAGAATAGGAAAAGAGGTTAGTATTCTTAATATATCTATCTTTACGAAATTAGGAGGAAGAAGAGCTTTTAAAATGACAGAATTCAGAATTGTTAAATTTAATTATCAAAACAGTTCTTATAATGATGAATATCATAACATAATTGAACCTTTATTCATGCATAAACAGTTTACCAGACCAAATAATGAAATAAAAAAGTTATATCATGTCTATATGTCATGCTTGTTAGCTATTTTTCCAACATTAAAAGGAATATTAGGATTAGAAATTACAAAATCGATTATTTATTTTTGGCTTGATAGTGATAATACTGAAATAAATAATGAATTATATTTAGGATATGTGTTTAGTAGTGATAATGATTATGATCCTGTAATAGATTATGACAGTGATGGAAAAGATGAATCTTTCTTTACCAGTTTTTGAAAATCTTAATATCATGAATAACAGTAATTATATCATGAAAAAACCCAGAACTAAAAGAGGTCCATATAAAGTTCAAAAGTATATTAAAAGTAAAAAAGGAATTGAATATGAAAATGAAATTGATAAAATCGGATACCAAGAACAACTCTACGCATCACAAGAGATATTAAAAAATTTTAAAGAAAATTTAATAGAAAACTTTGTTAGAGGAACTGTAAGATCTATAATGATACATGATATTCAAGATATAATTGATAAATTAGAAAAGAGAAAGAAAAATATTTCAAAATATAATATATCATTTGAACCAAGTATAGATATCATGGCTGACATATATATTATCAATTCTCAAATACTCGTAGAATTTGAAAAATTACTTGAAACTTTATAAATTATTTATCTCTGTGTTTATAATGCCTGGATATACTATTAAAGGATTAGATAATTTGTTAGAAAAAATAATGGAAAAAATAGATAACATTATATCTCATTTAATAGATATGGATGAATCATCTGAACAATATTATATATTTTCAGAAAATCATGATCAATACATTATAGATTATTCTGACATATTAGAGATTAAAATAGATTTAGAAAATAAAATAATGACAAACACAGTCCAAACATAATGCCAGGATATACAATAGAAGGGCTAGATAACCTTTTAGAAAAATTAAAAGATAAAATGGAAGATATTAAATATCAAATGGAAAATGAAAACATATCTTCTGAAGAATATAATAAACTCTTGAAAAAATACGAACAATATATTGCAGATTATTGTATTTTACTAGATCAAAGAATGAACTTATACCAGAGAATTTTGTATAATAATTTACCAACCCAATAATCTATAGATACTTCACAAACATCAACTTCTAATAACTGTGATCATAAACTATATTTAGATAATAAAGAAATTTCATTTTTATTAGCTATTGCTGAAAAATCTAAAAATATACATTCTGTTGGACAATCTAAATTAAAAAAAATATACGAAGATATAGATTATGTTATCTTAAATAGAATAGAATTTAATTCTGTTGAAACAGCAAAAAATATAAATACGGTTCCTAAAATTATAGAAGAATACGAAGATATAGAAGATAAAGTTTCAGATGGAATAACATTAGAATATATAACAAAAAAAGAACATCCTAAATATTTTAAGAAATTATCACAATATAGAACATTTTTAGAAGAACTTAAAAAATTAAAGAATATGAATATAATAAAAAGTATTGAATTAAATCAACCTGACTAATTCAGGAATATATCTTGCAAAAAAAATAGCTTATTTCATTAAGAGCGATAAAGACAATTTGTAAAAAATGAGTATTTTGAAATATTACATTCCTAAAGAGACTATTTCAATTCCTAAAGAGACTATTTCAACAAGCATGTACCATGTAATTGTACTCCCCTATAAATGTCTCTCATGTCATCCCTTTCAAATGGGAAAACCTGAATTGAGAAGATACCTGAATATATCCTCCCTTTCTCTCCCTTTCTGTTCTGATTTCGAAGTGTTTGACAAAATACTCCACAGAGAGAGTGATGGAAGAAGGAAATAGAATGCAGAGCAATGGTAGTGACGCCACCAGGCCGATTCGTAGAGTGCTTATCGTCTCTGCTGGAGCTAGTCATTCTGTTGCTCTCCTCTGTAAGTTACATATGTGTTCATGAGCGGGAACGTGTTCACATCGCATTCGTTTCTTTATCTATACACAATATACATTATATTGCACCAACTGTGGGATTGGTTTTTATTGGTGAAAATAACTAAAATAAAAGGAAAAATACTTAAGCAAGGACGAGGATTCGAACCAATGACCTATAACACAAACCATGTCTCTTTGTTTCACCAGCTGTGCCAAGCTAAGAGTGTTTAAGTATGTATGTAAACCATGACTTTTGATTTTGGGGCCCTTTTGATCGGGGCTTGCTCGCCTGTTCTCAGGCCCGGCCTTGGGTGTAAACTATTGTTGAATGTTTGATAACGTGTGCTAAATAAAAATCAAAAGCATTAATAAATGAAATGAAAAGTTGGAGTCTTATTTATAATTATCTAATTCTGCATATCAAACATGCTACATACTAAAGTTCGTAATCCTATAATGCTGCATTTGGGTATTGAATATAGTATTACTTTGATTCATTGGTTTAACATGTTTTATGTGTATTTCTTGGTAAAGACTTTTTCATAGTCCCTTTTATAGTAAAATTTGAGCTGCTGTTTCTGGGAGTAGTTATTTGCAAGGACGATAATGTTCTAAATGATTTTGGTTTCTTTGTATTTAATTAGGGGTAATATGTTTATATCGTGTAATATTCCTAAACACATTTCGCATTGGTAAACAAAGAATATTGCTCGTGTTATATTTTGATGACAATCCTTTCAGTGCAGAAATTTTATTTTTTCAAACAATGTAGAAAATTATCTAAGTAATTGTTTAGGCAAAGAGCTGAAATCAGAATATTAAGCTCAAGCCCCCATCATACAAGAACTATTGAGCTTATAGTCCTGTAGAGTTAGCCAATAAGCATTCTTGAACTAAAAGACCGTAATTTAAAGTCAAATATTGGCCATTGGGAAGGGCCAACTATGAAACTTAGCAGATGTCACAATATCTTCTACTTAAAGCATGCCACTATTTACATCTTGTATTGTACTCTTGTGGATGTCACTCAGTGATGTGATACTGACAGTAGACTCGGTCATCCGCTCCACTTCTAGTGGTCATGCTCTCGTCCAACTCTTTTTAAGTATTTGTTTGGCCAAAGTTTATGATTCAGATATCAACCAAACAGATTCACACGGCCCTGCTAAGTTTAATGCCTATAACAGGAATATTTCAGCATTTCTAGGGACAATTCAAACTGCAATGCGGACACCATCTCTAACTAACAAGAATGTTTTAGGGTAGCCAGTTACTGAGTACTACGAGGTTAGCCTACCAGAGTCTACTGATGGGCGAAACATTAGAAAACTAAAAGATAATTTGCATAACATTCAGAGTAATGGCCTCCATATAATGTTTTAAAAAAATTAGTAGCTCAATCGCCAATGGTGGCTGGAGAACTGGAGAAGAAAGCAACGAAACTTAATGTGGACACTCCTGTAACTAGTAAGAGGAACACCAGTATCACCACTAGGACAGTCGTCTTCTCTTGCACACAGGATTTGGTTGCTTGCTCATTCAAGCATATTTGGCCTGTGATGCACTTATGCAGAAATTGTCCCCTTTGCAGTTTGTGCTTGGCTCAGCGCTCGTATGAGCTTAAGCATGACAAGTGCCAGTCCGAAGAAAAATGAACATAACTTTTTGTATAAAAGTCCAAAAGTCGAGATCTGTAAAATAAATTGGAATCCCGACTTGATAAGCCTTCTAATGATATATTATCTGCCTTGTACATGTCCCTGCATCACATCTTGGCACCCTAAAATTGTCCACGTGTTCTGATGTACGGTTCTTTGCACTTTTTCATTGCAATTGCGTTTCATAAGCTTTAAGCTTTCTGGAATTTGTACTGCAGATTTGAAAAGATGTTTTTTATTTTGAGGAGATAAGAGACAAGTTGCTGATTATTTTTGTAATGATTGCTTGTAGTGTAAATAAGCCCAATAGTTAGATAAACCTGCAGAGGACCATGCAGAGCTTCCTCTGCATTATCTACCAAAAGGAATATGAAAACCAAGTATAGCTCTTCCATATTATTGGACAAAAAATTGGCATAAGAGAATGCTGATAGGACTTTATAGGATTTGGTAAGATTACAATTTGTTTAGAGGTTGAGATAATTGGGGTTTTGTGGAACAAATGGGCTGCATAAAAGCATGGATAACAATTCTATGTTATGAATTGGCTTCCACTTAATTAACTAAAATTATGACTTCATGTGCACAAGAAAGGAAAAGCTCTGTGATTTTTTCATAACAAAATTCGCATATGAGTGTTACAAATTTTGTTCTTCCGATAAAATTGATAATCAGGTATTTTAACTTTAAACCTGTTGATCAAATTTGATTTCTGGCTCCTTCTTCATTGTCATAATTGCTTTTGAATCATTAAATTTAATTTGCAAAAGAATATTTGCTCGCAATAAGTTCAAATCTTACGTTTATGACTTGCAGCTGGGAATGTTGTTTGCTCATGGGGAAGGGGAGAGGATGGACAGTTAGGCCATGGGGATGCTAATGATAGATTCAATCCTACTAAACTGAGTGCACTGGACGACCTTGAAATAGTATCTGTCACTTGTGGAGCTGACTATACAACTGCATACTCAGAGTCACAATTGCAAATGTATAGCTGGGGATGGTAGGTAACTTGGTGTTCTGCTACCAAAATTCACATATATTACTCTGCCAAACAGTTCACAAGCTGAGGTTACTAATTTTAGCGATGAGTTTGGTATTAATTGAGGTAATAAGCCAAGTTTGTGCAAAGTGTTTAAATTTTATCTAAATTGAAGCTAAGTTGAGCCAGCTAATTAGGCTTGGGTTCATATTGACACAAATTCTTACAAACAGAGGGGATCAGCAATTTACAAATGCCACTGGGGATAACCTCCTTTTTCCCATAGAATATCACACACAAACCATGAATTAGTTAACTTGATTTTCAGTTGATAAGCTTTTGAATTAAATGTTACCATTAATTGATTTTATCACTGTTATCCTGTTGTTTTCTTCTTTGTACATTGCCAATTAGCTCAATTTTGTTGTTTAGATAACTTTTTATGATTTCCTAAGGAGCGTTGGAAGGGAAAAGCTTTGAGCTTAAGTTATTTATACTAATAATAAAAATAAAACCATTGTACTAGCCTGAGTTTTGTGGTTTTTCTTTCTAGCAAGGTGCTTACTGTAACATGCCTACTTTAATTTAAATTCTCCTTATTGAAAATACCAATTTCTGTCTACATCCCTCCTATTCTTTGAATTGAAACAAACTAGAATTCTTAATTTTCTATAACATCTGAACGATGAAATATTATCATGTTTACTTGCAATTAGTTTGCTGCCAAAATGAAATATTTTGATATTTTACAATCTTCCACCATTTCGCAAACCTTAGATCCACTAGATTAGTTTAACCTGATTGGCTCATTCGGGATGTGATTCTTTGAATTTATGAATTTTCAGGTCTCGAACGACTCTAAAGTTACTAACAATTGTCACTACATGAACATTCAGGGGTGATTTCGGAAGATTGGGTCATGGAAACTCCAGTGACTTGTTTTCTCCTCAACCAATCAAATCATTACAAGGTCTACAGATAAAGCAAATTGCTTGTGGGGACAGCCATTGTTTGGCAGTGACAATGAAAGGAGAGGTGCAGAGGTTGGTTGCATCCTGACCTTTTTCATTATGTTCTCTTTACCTTAGTGCACTTCATTGCTACAGATTTACTCTAAAACAAGAGGTTCATTAGCTGGAAAATGTTCTTGCTCATCAAGGCACGTGCCTCACTTTCCCGATACAAAGTGTGATTATTTATTTTGCAAATTGCACAAAGCAACCATGACATGCTTTTTATTCTGAGACTCTATATTTTGTGCTCTGTCAATTTCCTTTGTGCAAGCTAGATCCCAGGTAAAATCATTTCAAGCATGAAAGTGTTGGATATTGCCAGTCCAGTAACATTAATCATATAACTCACTTATGAATTGTGTTGAATTTTAGATTATATGTTAATCAAATCTACTTAACATTCTTATGGCATTTTTAACTTCTTTTAATTGAAGTTGGGGCCGGAACCAAAATGGCCAACTAGGGCTTGGGACAACAGAGGATTCTCTATTGCCTCGGAAAATAGAAACTTTTCAGGTACTGTAAGTTTAATTTTTAATCAAGAATTTTCATATCACTACTTCCTTTCTCTCTCATGTATGTACAAGGGTGCCATAACTGTACTCAGGAGAAAGAAAATCCTTCATTTCTAGGACAGTACTGTTTTAATTGTTGATAGTATTTGCTAACAAATTACAAATATGATTATACATTTGTCAGGCCTCACTGCAGATGTACCAAGTATACTAATAATAGCATTTGCTTATGAGTTAAAAGAAGAAAGACATCGCTTATCTTGTCAATTTGATTGATATATTTATGATGGCTAAATCATAAATTTAGTAATTCCAGGAATTTCACCATTTTCACCATTCAACTTGGATATAGTACACCTCTTGTCCCTTTTGTAGGGAATTTCTGTCAAAATGATTGCTGCTGGAGCTGAACATACAGCTGCTGTAACAGAAGATGGTGAGCTTTATGGGTGGGGCTGGGGTCGATATGGTAATCTTGGCTTGGGCGATAGGAACGACCGCTTAATCCCTGGGAAAGTTTCTTCTATTCAGGTGTGTCAGCAGTTTTGAGCAGTTAAATACTGTCCCTATGGTATACTAATTATTGTACCAGCTGGGAGTAAAAGGCGACCCTGATGCAATACATGGGGCTGTCTTTATGTTTTAAAGGTAGAAATATGCAAAAGTCGAAGAGGAAATCAGATAGTTTTAACTCTGGATTGGATTAGTCTTGATTGTGTTCATGTCATGTTAGCATATTATTTAGTTAGAGAGAAATCTTTTCCATTAATTTCTTACGTTTTTGGCTTGTCCATGTTATCCTGTGAAGTTTTTTACGTATCAAAATTAAGAAGGAAACTGGTACTTCTCTCAGAAGAGAAGTGACACTGTTTTACAGAATATTTTGAAGATAGTTACGTAAAATAAAACTCCATGGAGTTATGGACTACTGTATTCTCATGTTTAGTTTATTGTTGACTTCTGTTTTCTGCCTATGCTCTAACTCATGATAACTCGAAATTACAGGGAGAAAACATAATTATGGTGGCATGTGGATGGCGGCATACAATATCTGTCTCGTCCTCAGGCAGTGTGTATACTTATGGATGGAGCAAATACGGTCAACTAGGACATGGGGACTTCGAAGACCACCTAATCCCTTATAAGCTGGAAGCCTTGAATGAACATTGTATATGTCTGGTATTTAGTCTTCACTGTACAAGTTAGAATGTCATAAATTTGCATGCATTTTGGATTCACATATTAGCCTATCTGTTAAATTTAATTAAAAAGTTTACTTTGAAGCTTCATAATATTGAATGGTTAGGTGATACGCTTTGCTTATAATTTGAGTTTCCCCGTATCTTCGCTGGTATACTCTTCAATAAAGGCTTAGATCTTCAAATGTTTAAGTACAGCTTATCTAGTTTTTATATGATTCATGTTTAAGATATAGTTTTTTTAACTATTCATGTTGCAGAGTTCTTACATGTCTTTTTTGCTCAGATATCTGGTGGTTGGAGACACACAATGGCCCTGACAACTGACGGAAAGCTTTATGGTTGGGGCTGGAATAAGGTTTAGAATTAACAGCAATTTCTGGAATTTAATTTCTCATATTATTCAATTTAATTGAAAAAATGGATAATTCTAGATTACTCCTCTCTTTCCTTAGAATTGATTTCATATACTCAGTTTTTCCATGTTCACAGTTTGGACAACTTGGTGTTGGAGACAACGACGATCATTGCTCACCAATACCAGTCGAATTCCCAAATAATCAGGCACATTCTTGTATTCTATTCGTTTCATATTATTCGACTCAACTATTTGCAACTTTTTTCCAGTTTTTGAATGTTTCTTTTGCTTTCCAGTTTTAATGAAATTGTTTATTGTTTCGTTTTCCACTTTTTTTATATATGGCAGAAAGTAGTTCATGTCTCATGTGGCTGGAGGCATACACTTGCCGTTACTGACGGACATAATGTATTTTCCTGGGGAAGGGGTACAAATGGCCAGCTTGGCCATGGGGATTCTTTAGACCGGTAATATTATTCTGACCTCATCTTTTTGAGGTTGAATATCTTTCTGATGTCCCAAAGTTCATAATCTGCTTCACATTTTGATATTTATTTTGCTTATAGAATGACCAATTAAGTAAAAGTTGAATCTCAATTGTCAAATTTCCATGTGAACTGAGAAAATTAAAATAATGAACTCTTGGAAACCCTTAAGATTAAGGGAACAAAATGGATCTGTTTCTGCACTCTCATCTTACACAGAGCTATCATACTACCTTTTTGCCTTCTACCCCAGTTCATGTTCATTAAAGCAATGGTTCTTCATGGAAATGTAGTCGTCGTCTCATAGTTCACTGCTGCAGAAATTACCTAATTATCCTGAAATGATTGTTTGTCATACATTTAAATGGGTTGGTATTGCTACCTGCTTTCGTATGAGACACAGACTAAGAGGCATGACATCACTATTATAATCTTTTATGTCGTCATTGTGAAAACTTACAATGGCTAGGAACATAGCTCTTACATTTTTTTCCTTAATATTGCTTTTGAATTGGGATAATGGCTTAACATTATTTCAAATATAATATCATGGCCCTCTGATATTATTTCGCATCTTTTAGAACTGTCCCAAAGATGATAGATTCATTAAGTATGGATGGATCAAGTGGACAGCAGATAGAGGTCTCAGAAGTTGACATTTCATCAGGTTTTGTTGATACTTTTGATTTTTATTTTAGATGTTACAGCTGTTTCACTTTTTACTTGTTCAACAACATTGTCTCATTATAAAAATGGTTTTTATCATCGCAGAAAAATCTTTGGTTTCGCCAACTGAGAGATATGCAGTTGTTCCTAATGAGAATGTACGTTGTTCTTTCTTTAATATCGAGTGACCTGAATTAGCACAAATCTTTATGGTTCTTAAAAAGAAACAGTTCGAGAGGGTTCAATTGACATAAATGAATTTCTAGACAATTAAAAGTTGCATCCAACACTAAAAAACCATTTTTTTTTTTTTTGGTCAGGTTCTAGGACAGTCTGTCGGAGATGGAAATGACTTAAATGTCCCTGAGACTGATGTGAAAAGGATGAGAATATGAGATAATCGACTTCATAATGTGAACTGTCTGCTTGTAGCAGCTATCAGTAATGGCAGTGTTGTAAGTTAGTCCCATTAGTATGTATTAATAAATTATGTTCGGAACTATTTGGTTTTAAAAGCAGTTTTCTTTGACATAATGATTAATTATGAAAAGATGGAAAATATCTTGCCCATTATGGGATATTTGGTATGCTAGATTGGACATTACTAGATAATGTAAAGGATTTAACATAGGACTATCCGACTATGAAGTATCGAATATGAGTTTATAATACTAAAATTTCCATTATCTGAACATCAAACCTTCCCATTCTGCACATCAATATTTCTAACAGGACCTTTGAACCATTTCCTAGCATCCAGAAGCCACCAAAGTAGTATCAAACCTAAACCCACACCAAGAGCAACTGGTGCATAATTAAAAGTATTCCAACTTATAGGATAGTAAGTGGGCAAAAGGAAGACTGAGCAGGTGTAACAAATCCATAGAAAGGCTATTAAGCAAATAGGCCTCCTTGCTTTGCCCAGATAAAATGGTCCCGGTTTAAAGTTTTTCTCGGCCATTACTAGTCTGGCGAAGATTGGGACAGCATAGCCACCAACCCATCCTATTGTACATATGGAAGTTATGGCTGTGAATACTACATTAACCTTCAAGATGGGTAGACCAAGAAGAATGCAGATGGCTGCACAAAGCCATACAGCATTTGAAGGAACTTTGTGCTTCGGGTGGACTTGTCGCCAGATGGATGAAAATGGAATTCCTTTGTCTCTTGATAGGGCATAAACCTGTAGACGGTATATGCACTGGGTTAGCTAGCAGATAATTTCAAGACATTTTGCATAACAAAAGATAAATCCTCACGTTCCAAAACTTTGAACGTCCAAGCATATACACTAACCACTAAAGTGTCATCAATTTAGGATAAATTATTAAGAAATGACAACTTAAAAGAGATGGGTCCCTCACTGCAGAGAAAATTCACTGTAGTAGCTATAGTAAGGAGCCTGTATGTACATGCTCCATTACATTAAGCATGGCTCTTGTTAATAATAGTGACCCGAGAAGATGTCAAAAGAGAAAGGCCTAAATAAAAACGAAATAGTTGATTCCAAATTGTGAAGAGAGCCCAGGTAATGGCATACTTACCACTCTGGCTGCACTTGTAGTTATTGAGAGTCCGCCGAAGAAAAATGAACCCCATATGATAACTAGTAAGATAATTGCTCCGGTCGAATTATGATATCTTCCATGAAATGCATCATACAGTATTTGAGCTGGCACAAATGCTCCAGCAGTTTCATTAGATGTATCATACAGATAGCTTGGATCCTGAAACAAGAGTTTGAATCACCAACCAATATAATACATTATTTCTTTCTTTCTTGTATTACAAACATAATAAATCAGATATACCTGAATTGTGAAAGTAAGAGCCAAGATATATGCCCATCCAAATACTGAAATGATCCCTATGCTTGATAGAATAGCTATAGGACCATTCTTGTCTGCGCCTTTAGTTTCTTCAGTCAGATGTGCTGCAGCATCATATCCATATAGTGAATACTGACTCACCAGAAGAGAGAGTATGGCCGCGTATGCTTTGCTTGATATCCCTGTTGACTCCGGCGCCACTTGAAATTCAGTGAATACATAAGAAGCTGACTGTCGTGTTAGGGCTACAAGCGGAAGCATGATAACTATAACTAATCCCCCAATAACCTGCAAACAGGAAATGCATATCACTCACAAGTTATGAATGTATGCTATCTTTCTGCTTCTGGTACCTATCCTAACACATGGCAGCTCACCAATCTCACTATTTAGCAACTATACTTTATCCAAAAATGCACTTGACATTGCCAATATCAGTACATGAAGACAGTAGATTCCAGAGATCTAAAATGACTATTGAATTTCATCTATGGATGGTTTGCCTTGCAGAATCCCACTTTGCCTAAAAATTGCTTGCTTATTTTCAATTTTATCCAGTAAAAAACTTATTTACTTATGTGCAAATATGCTCATATGAGGGAAAAAAATAAAATAAAAAATTGGAGATGGTACCTGCCACCAAATTGATATAATATCAATAAATGCAATAACTTCAAGTGCAAATGTATTCAGTACTGCCCATACAAGTGTTAGGCCAATGTACATACACAAGAATAACCATTTTGGAGCAAAGTATCCTCCATCTTTATTTGTACCAGTGCACAATAAGATTATACTCTGCAGAGTCTGAGATCCTGCATAAGCCTAAGAGAACAATATGGAATTATAAATCATCTGCATCTGTTGTTTGTTTGAAACAGTAAATATGTACCTGTGTCCCTATGCCGGCTATTAGGCCTATTGTCTCGAGCCAAGCACAGCACCACGATGCAAACGGTCCCCATTTGGGGCCGGCTAAATGTGCTGCCCAGAAATACAGAGAACCAGTAGTCTGAAAATCCACAAAGTCAAATGAAGCATTAGATAGCTTTAACGTGGGTTGAAAGAAATTCATGAAGACGCCCTTCTTCTCTATGAATATATCAGTATGTCGAAAACAATCTAGGGAGGGAAGAAACTCTTTGAGAAAAGTTAGTGCACACACAAAAAAAAAGTCCCTTATGAAAGGATTTATGGATACTTTAATATTACGTTGAACTATCTCATCTGAAAATTTAGGGGGGGTGGTTGGAGAAAAGGAGATTTCCTAGTGCGTTATATTACTTCTCTTTCTTCCTTAATTTTGTGTTTGTTTATGAATAAAATGTACTAATAGTTTTTTATTTTATTTTTTTCTAAAAAAAAAAAAAAAAAAAAAGAAACAAACAAACCGGGAAGGAAGAGCAAATTTCGGCCATGGCGAGTCCAACGAACCAAGTGAAGAACGATACTATAATCCAGCCCCAAACAAGAGGTGCAGGCCCTGCATACTGAAGGCTCGAACCATATAGAGGAGTAATCCCTGTGAAGAGCGTCATCGTCGAAAATGAAATCGCAAGTGTCTTGAACAAAGTCTGCAAAAAATCCCAATAAAATTTTCACAATTTTAACTCCTATTTTTTTTCATAGCTGCTTGAAGCCATGTTAAAGAAACAGGGTTATGATATACTTACCATTTCTCTTCTAAGCTCTTGCTTGTATCCAAGCTCGTTTAGCCGCTTCTCTCCCGTATCCATGTTTTCCATTTGTGTCAACTTAGTCCAGCCCCAACTAGATTTGAGATACTGCAACTACAACAACTCAACCAAGATTATGCCGCTGCTGCTGCTGCTGTGGAGAGGAGGGAGGTGTTGTCTAGGAAGATAGAGCAAGAGGCTGGCAGTTGACATATTCATTCATATATGATATATGATTTGCTTTGTTTATTTCAGTATGAAACTGAATAAGTCAATACCAAGTTTTTTTTATTGCCATGTTTGAATTCAAGTACCCCCAAAAGATTAAAAACTGAAAGCAATTCAGCTTCATACTTGGTCTTCCATGTGACGTAAAGATTTGAGTAAACAATGCTTCAATTCGAAGCAAAGGTGCTGCAGAAAATCTCCTCACATTTGAATATCAATATATTATTGTTACTCGTGTAATTTCGGCTAGAAAATAGACATAAATAACATCGCACGACATTGGAGCTGCGTATCATAGGCTGTTCTCTAATCTGAAGTTATTCGGGGTGTTTAAATATCATCATAATAAATCTATCTACGTCAAAGTGTTGTAAGCAACCAATATAATATTTCCAATTATACTACTTGTACAAGTTTGGGGCGTAAACGGTTTGATTTGGGCGATTTTTGATAAATTTTCAAACCAAATCATTTAAAATGGTTTAACATTTTTTCAACTCAAACCAAACCATTTTATTTCCTAAATCAAACCAAATCAAACCATTTTTTGCGGTTTGATCTGGGTTCAAACCACTGTTTGCAAACGAAACTACACTAATATATTTAGACCTAGTTGAAATAAATATTGGACTAAAATTTTGAGTTATTTAAATCAATCGCAAAGGTTCCTATACCAAAAAAAATAAAATAAAGGTAAACATTTAGATACTGTTGTACACAATTAAACAACGGATTTCTATACCTGTGAAATCAAACTAAGAGCTAGATATGACAGTCTGATAAGATAGTATGCAAGGTATTTTAAGAAAGAAATAAAAGAATGGAATTGATAGAATGTAGAGCTTTCAAGCACTGCCGTAGATAAAAGACGAGGTAGTAAGTTCTCACTACTTGTGGAACCAATTTTTATTTTAAATAGTGGATAAATTTGGATTAGAGAAAAACATAACATTTACTAGAAAATAATTAATAAAACAGGTGGCAACTTACGTCATCTTTCAAGTTTTGTGAGTTGTGTACGATGATTTTGATGTACCCTGGAACCTTGCTACAAACAAAATGATCTTTTAGATTCACTAGTATTTAACCACATGCTTCACACGTCTTATATACGCGATAAAAGAACTTATACTTTGTTTCTCCTATGTATTGAAGTATGAAATGAAAATTGTTAAAATCATCATATTATACAAATATAATTATAACTCATTTAATATAAAATACAATAAATAATACATTATTATTTATGATATCTAGTATTAAGGTATATTAAGGAGTATTAATACTAAATCTTGTTAGGTAGAATTTTTTTAAACTTTTATGATCGTGTCAAATTAATTATTATTACTAATTTTAACTTTAGTAGTGAAAATAATTATTCATGTGAAAATTATTCGATTACTTATTTATTTATTAACTTATGAGTAAATTTTGTAATAGACATTTTCAATTTTCTCAATTATTAAGTGTACATCATGAAATTTGTGTAGTAAAACGAAAATTCAAGAAGACTTTAAAAATGTGTTTGAACCATATAAATATTTTCAATTTTTTTTTGTTAAATTTGAACAAGCAGGATTTCTTTTTCATTTGATAATGATTTAAATCATATTTTTATTAGATTTTGATAGAAGTTGATGACTTTGTGTGGTTAAAAATTTGTAGGTTTCATAAAATATTTGATTGAAATTAATTGTTAACTTTGACTTAGATTAAAATTAGAGGTGGGCAAAAAAATCGGAACCGATATGACGAACCAGAATCGAACCGAAAAAAATCGAAACCGTATGGTTTTAAAAAAATAAAATAGGAAATCGGTTTTGGAACCGAGAACCAATTAGTTCTCGGTTCCGCTTTTAGAACCGAAAAATCGAAGTTAGAACCGATCTTTTATTCTTTATTACGGTTTTAACTGATTGTCCAAAAACTATAAATCAAAATAATTTGTAATTTCTTGGGGTAAAGTGAAAATGATCAAATTCTTTTTATGAAATTTGTTACGTCTTTACTTTATTGTAATATTTAACTTCACACTTTGAATGAAATTTTTAGTAAATGAAAATAGAATGAGATTAACTTATTAATAAGCGAAGTTATAAATGACCACGATAGAGTTAAATATTTAAATAAAAATATAAAACAATTAATAATAATGCATTTAAAAATCATGATTCTTCCCACAAGTTTATGTTTGAAAAACCTTTCAGGCCATTTGTTTCTTATTTTGGTTTATGAATATCTTCTGTTTCATGGAGATTCTATGCTTTTTTCGGGGTGAAAGGATTTTCGAAATTCTTGATCTTGGTCTATTCGGTAGAAGTTTAGTTCAGGATATTGGCTCGCTTCCCGAGCCTGATACTCTTCGATAAGGCCCCCGAAAAATAATTATTATTGTAGAACCGAATTAGATCCGAACCCGAACCAAAATTGAATGGTTTGGTTCGTGCGATTCAACGGAACCGAATGGTTCCATTTTACAAGAACATAAAAGTTTGGTTTAGTTTCGATTCTTGAGATATCCAAACCAACCGAACCGAACCGAACCATCCGATGCCCACCCCTAATTAAAATCAACACCAAACAGTGGCTTAGCTACGTTCATCATATAAGTGAAAATTGAATACTTATTTATCTATAAATATGTTTTAATAATTTACATTTCATTGCTCTTGATTATATATATATATTTCCTTCAAAGTGACTCTCAAGTTAGCGCCTAAAGAAATAACTCTATATTTTTTATTTCGATTATTCAAAAAGTTATTGGTTTTGAAATGGATTTATTTTAACATAAATTTTAGTTTACCAATGATTCATCATGTTGATTATTTTAAACCTCTCCATACTAATTCTATTGTGAGATTATCTTAATTCTGATATAATATTATTAAAATCTTGTATTGTATAAAAAAAATTAAGTCTATATTTGATTTACGTTGTTAACTTGTAATGATTCCATTTTAGAAGTATATAAATATATGTATTGAATTACAATGTGGTATAAGATTGAAAAGGGTTAACAATAAATATATTTTATAAATTATTTGAATTTATTATTTAATTAAATCAATCATTTGAAAAGTCATTCAACATTTATTTATCTGAAAAAATATATTTTTAATTAAGGACATTATAGACATAAGAAAAATAAAAGTAAGGACATAATTGACAATTAAAAGATTCCTACCCATCCATACTTTTATATATTAGTGATGATTATTAATAATGGTACATGCATCACACTAGAGAAGAGAGAAAACACCAAGCTACAGGAATAAATCAAGAAAACATGTAAAAATAATAAAAACATTAGAGACCAATATCTATCTTTGACTAGGTATACCATATATTATGAATATTAATTGTATTTTTTATTATTTTATTATTTTTTTGAGGGTTGACATTTCGAAAAGTGAAACTTAAATTAAACTATTTGAAAGCGGTTCGGTTTGTGTCAAAATCAAAACATTGACGGGTCCGCGTGGACTCAAACCAACGATTTCAAAATTGCAGTTTTAATTCGATTTAACGGTTTGGTGATTTTTATTTACAACCCTAGTACAAGTTGGATGACAATATGCTTGACAACACAGTCTTGCCCAAAGAAGAGGTTGACAGATTATTGATGGATGAAACTATTCCCACCCCACCCTTACCTCCATATTTAACAACCCACTCACATGAAATGAGGCGGGGCCCATGGCCCCCATCATTGATGAGTGGTCCACATAAATCCATGTGAGTGGGTTGTCAAGAATGGATCAAGAATGTAACATTGTCCATTATTGATTGTGACGTGAAAGTGGATTACTAATCTGGTTTACGGAAAGATCCAATAAGAGTTTGAGGTCAACAATATATTTATATTGCTCAAATTCCATATTACAAAATCTTTAGCCACTGTTTGGTAAAAAAAAAAAAAGTTGTTTATAAACAAGAATGTAACATTTTCGAGGTGAAATATATGATTGAATAAAATGTTTGAAAAAATACTGTGATTAAAAAATAATTTGAGAAAATGTATTTTTATGCAAAGTGCTAGATAAAGGCAAAAGAAAAGTAGTAGTTTAATGCATCTTTGACTTTGAGAAGAATCCAAGATTCCTCAAGAGAGAAATTCAAATTTTATTTTTACTTGTATAGATTTTTTTCTTATTTTCCCTGACAGATGCTTTGAAATTTGTTTGCTTCTATATATATATATATATTTTTTTTAATTTTTGCCTCAAATTTATTTTCAATTACACATTTTTATGGAACTTACTACTTTTCAATAACTTTTAAACCACAATTTCTCTTAAAATCCAAAATTTCCCAATTTTTCTAAAAACTACTTACACTAAAACTAATTGAGATAGTTTTGGGCACTATGGGTGTCTGATTAAGGCACTTCAAGGCCAAAATGTCAATCAAATTTATATAATTAAGGCTCTGTTCTTTAACACTGTTGCAATATCAAATCTTTAAAACATTCATTGTGCAACAAGTCATGTATTAATACTGTAATTTTTTTCCATTGTAAAATACCTATCAATATTTTACTTTTAGACTACAAGTCCCAAAACTTCAGGTTTTTATAGTATGTTCAATTTAGCTTGAATGCACTTTTTCCAACTATTTTTGTCAATTTTCTTCAAAAAATTTTCTTTTATTTTCCTTGTTATCATTCATATTATGATGCGACTAGTTTTGCCTTTTGCTTTTGCACAAGTGTTTTATAAAGTGTATCGACACAATTGTCATTTCAATTCGATATCTTTCCTTACAACAACATAACTACAATGATCTCAATTTTCAATATTTCAAGTACTTGAACCTCTTCTAGAGATTTACAATTAGTTATGTCAATATATATTTTCTAACGATGTCATTTCAATTCGGTTATGTCCCCGCAACAACATAATTGCAGAGATCTCAATTTTCAATATTTCAAGTACTTGAATCTCTTCTAAAGATTTACAATTAGTTATGTCAATATATACTCTCTCACGAGTATATGTCTCCCTAATAGGATCACCTTAACCATTTGCTCCATTTTTAATTGGGGATCTTTGTTTGAGTCAAATATAGCAATGCTTCAAGCGTACCATATATCAATATGACATGGAACATTTGTAGCTAGTATATGAGATTTTATTAATCTCTTATAATTATGTTATCTTTCAAAATCTTCGTTCGTATTTTCAATCGAACTTCTAGTTCGTATTATCGATTGCAAGAATATAGATAGCATAATATATTGTATTTGTATGAGTTACTAGTCCTCCCTCTGGTACTAATAAATCATACTATAAAATATCATATCTTAAGGTTCATGCTATTTCGTAGCATTTGATTTTAAATTGAATATGTATTCTCGACAATCTTTAATGCAAACATAAGGGAGAACTTTGTTATTTCATGTTGCATATCTACGTTGCTACATATTGTTAGCATCTGAGCATTTCCAAACAAATGTGGGAAGTATTATGTCATCAATAGTAATAGTTTAGCAATTGATTAGAGGATTTCAAATAATTTGTTAAATTTTGAGCAATTGATCTATCATCCCAAATAGTAATTTCTAAATATTTGGGAAGTAAAATTACTGGAATTATCGAGACAAGGTTATCTTATTTTAGAAATAAGAAAATTGTGTTGATACTGTATCAGTTTAAACAAATAATCTCATAAACTTCTAATTACGAGTTTTAATAAACAAACATGTGACTATCTAATGGATCCATATAATCATATCATAATATTTCTAGATAGTTCACCTTGAGGGTGAGTGTGCCCATAGTTCACCTTGATACATTCCAGATAATCTGGTATTCGGTCCCAATTTTAGCTAGTAGTTGTCTAATAACCAATTTATTTTGAGACATTTATAACCAACTTATTGAGAATAAGTGACACGTGAAAACTTATTTGATTGAAGTATCTACTTATTCTTCAATTAATATATTTCTAGTTCTTAATAATTTTGTGCATCTTATTGATCCAGTATGGTCTTACCGGTCACGCCAATCAATATTTTCTTTTTTCAAATGATTGAGCTCCTGTTTAATCTCAATAATCATAGTCTCTATGTTCATATAACTTTGTCAGGAGCTTCATTGCACCTTAGCTGAAAAATGAATTATCAGCAATATTGAATTTTGTTCTTTGGCGTAATAATAGCTCTCATGGCCTTTAATTGCTTTAATTCTATTAAGCATTTTTTTTTAGTTTTTCTAGAATAAAGTGTTAATGATATTGTATCATATACCGTTAGGCTCGATGTTTTTTCAATAGCTAGAACATAATGTTGTAAATATTTATAAAGTTAAATTTTTCGGGAATAACAACTCATTATCTTTTATTAGAAAATAAATGAGATTAACAAAATATGGGCTTTTAACTATTTTGAACCATCATGATTTCACTACTACACAAACAGTATTTTCTAGCACCATTTATTTAATTTTCTAGAACAAATAATATTCTACTAGAATATTAGTGTAGTTGAAAGTCTACTTCATGAGTAATAGCATATTGGATCTAATAAACTAAATTCTTATGGAACAAGTAACATATTAAACTTGAATATGTAATATAAAATAAATCTGTGCTGCTTTAGGAGCAAAAACCGAGATAGTCTTCTAGAATATCAATATATTGTATTTTCTTCAAGAAATCACAATTGATAACATATAACCTAATATCGTCCTCTTCAAAAGTAAATTGTTTTATGGTTTGTATTCAAAATAAATCAATTGATAAAAATAGTTTTTAGATTGGATACATCAAAATATGACAATATCAGATAGATACTACTTAAGAACGAACCATTGGATCTTTATTAAGATCACTAGATTTGAAGATCTATGAGTTACGAACATACTGTCAAAATTTCATTGAGATTAGACAATGAATCGCAAATATATCTACGTTCGATCACAGTTGCGTAGGCTGCCCAAATTTTGTCCAAAAAAATTATGCTTTTTCAGGAGCAAGTAACATTCTAGAATATTAATTATAATGTTGTGGTACTTTAGGAGCAACATGATTAATATTTTCCTGTAATATTAATTATATTGTTGTGTTTTTTCAAAACTTACAACACATTATTATTATTATTATTATTATTATTATTATTATTATTATTATTATTATTATTATTATTATTATTAAACCATATAGATTTAATTTCCAGGAATAAAAAATTATATTGAATTTTTTAAGGAACAAATTAAAAATATTGAGTTAGCCCTCTAGGAGCACTACCACAATATATTTGATATAAACAACATGATTTTTTGAAAATATAATATAATATAATATAAAGTTAGCAGATGTTTACTAATATTTCACGATGCAAAATATCCCTACAAATGTATGGGTCATGAGAAGTAATAATTCTTATACCTATTTGAATGGACGAATATAATTGATTGTTTAAACTAAAACTAAAGAATTAAATATTGCAGAATTGTTTTGTTTTAAAGAATGACTGTAAAGTAGTTGAAATTAACGATTTCACCTAATCAACTAAATCAATTCCAATTCTAGTTTTATTTCCTAAATAAGTATTCGGTCGAATTCACTAATGTATGTTGAGATTCCTCTTATCGAGTTTAAATCAATTCCATCTAAATAAATCAACCATGTATCTCTACAACGGGTCTGAATATTCCTTTTCTAGATGTATAGCACACGAGAATTCACACACAACCGCAATAACAACAGAAGTATATCTATCTCTATCTCTTGTTCAATTACTGGATTTATTACCTAGATCCATGTTATTAGCTCACCTCTCGGATTATGAAAATAACACATTGAATCATGAATAAGTGGCAAGTTCATTCACGTATTAAGAACAATATTAAATCAATACATGAAACAAAATCATTAAAACAACGGAATATGAAATTAAAATAAATAAGTTAGGCTACATCGTTCATCTCAACATGAAGTTTAGTTACACATCATAATTAAAGAACAAAAATAATAAAATAAAACGTTCATTGAAAGTAATATAAAGAAATGAACACTTCAATTCTTCAATTATCTTTAATTCACGCCCATTTGCGATGCTTGATTCCCTAAGAATTTGATGTCGAATTCTCAATTGTGGCTCATTCTTAATTAGGAGAGGTAAAGGTACAAAGTTCTTGCCTCTTATGTTCCTTTTATAGGTATTAGAGAAACCTAGGTCAAACAGGCTGAAAACATGTTAAAAATCACAAGAAAAATCTGACTTAGGAACCAATCGGATAACCGCGCAATCATGTGGTGCAATACCACGCGATCGCGGGGAAGAAGTGAAAACATTCTGGTCGAAATTTAAAGGTTTCGTACGATCGCTCAGTAGAATGTCAGCAATCGCGTGGGTTTGACCCGCAGTGCAATTTTTCACTTTTGAAGCCCGTGTAAGTTGGTTCCTAACTTTTTATTGCACTTTCAATCCTCAACTTTCAAAAGATTCGATTTAGTCCACATACTTTGGATTCTTCTCGACTTACTCACTTCAGCTCTCAACACCTTCAATTGGGTAACTCCTGATTTATTCACTTGGCACCATGCAAGTTTCCTGGTTGTTTATGTGGATGATATTCTGGTCACCGGCAACAATAATTCCTCTCTTCAAACATTCATTATTGCTCTCTCGCGCAAGTTCTCACTCAAGGATCTTGGTGCTTTAAGATATTTTCTGGGTGTTGAAATTCTCCCCACCCCATTCGGCTCTCTCCTCACTCAGCATAAATACATTTGTGATCTTCTTCACTGTATTGATATGATTGGTGCCAAGGAGTGATCAACACCTATGAGCTCGTCCGTGACCCTATCACTTCATGATGGTTCCCCTCTTTGTGATTCTACACTTTCGTCAAACTATAGGTGCTCTCTAGTACTTCCATCACTCATCCCAATATCTCCTTTGCAATCAATGAATTGTATCAATTCATGTACAAACCTACAGAGACTCACTGGACTGCTGTTAAATGAGTCCTTCATTACCTCAAGTCAACTATTTTCCATGGTCTATTTCTCAAGAAATCTCCCTCTCTTTCTCTCTCCGCGTTCACTCATGCGGATTGGGATGGAAATTCAGATGACCGCACATCCACATCTGCTTACATACTCTACCTTGGTGGCAATGCTATTTCTTGGTGCTCAAAGAAACAAAAACAGTTGCGCGTTCCTCTATGGAGGCTGAATACCGTGCCCTTGCCTCTTGTTCTGTTGAAGTTCTTTGGATCTGTAACATCCTCAAAGAGTTTCACATCTCTCTTCCATCTCGTCCCATCATTTTTTGTGACAATCTCAGTGCTACATACTTGTCTGTCAATCTCGTCTTCCACTCTCGTATGAAGCACATTACTATAGACTACCACTTTGTCTGTAATCACGTTTCTTCCGGTTTCTTCGGTGTCTCATATATTTCCTCCAAAGACCAACTTCCTGACATTCTAACCATGCCTTTGTCCACCGCACTGTATTCTCGTCTCCGGTCTAAGATCGGTCTCTCCAATGAGAGCTCCGTCTTCCGGGGGTATATCAAACCACATGAAGAACCAGACCATGAATCTGAGGCTTAGTCAGATAACGACCCAACTGGTTCAACCCACGGCTTGTCCCAAGTTCTGGAACCTTCTCAACAGCTTCTTGCACCTTAAGTTATTGTATTCAATTAGAAGATTTCCTTTATATTTTCCTAGTTTAAATAGATATATAATTTTATAGTTTCCTTGTTTTGAATATTGTTGTAATCTCCCAGATATTCTAGTATTGGTAGGACTGCTCTTTGTATAAATAAGTCTGGTCGTACAGCTTAATGATTGAGTCAATAAAAATTATTGTTTTCATAAATTCTATAATTTGGCTGTAAAAAAGGGTTTTTTATTTGGGTCTTAACATCACATTAATCCCCTAGGCACCCAACATAAAGTTAGCAGATTTTATGAAATTTTTTAAAGGCTTTATTTGACAAAGAAGACGGAAAAACCGTTGGTAATGTCTTAGAATAACAACGGAACTAAAAATCCATCGGACTATATCGATGGAACTAGAATTCTGTCGCTAATTGTTTTTAGTTTAGTCGATAATTACCATAAATACCGACGACAGTTACTTTCCCGTCCGTAATTACTGTAAATATCGATGGCAGGATATACTTATAGTTGGAGGCTATATAAACAATGAGAAAAAGTGACAAAGGAAATGTCAATAAGATTCCTTCAAATGAATATGTAAAACTCAATATGTTTCTTGATCCTTTGACGGAAAAAATGATTTTCGATTCGGGTCTTAACATCACACTGATCCCCTTTGGTACTCGATATTAAGTTAGCAGGTTTCATAAAATTCTTGAAAGGCTTTACCTGACAAAGAAGACGGAAAAACAGTCGGTAATGTCCGAGAATATCGACAGAACCAAAAATCCGACGAACAATACCGATGGAACGTAGAATTCCATCGCTAACTACCGACGGAGTTTTTAGTTCCGTCAGTAATTATTGTAAATATCGACGGCTTGATATACTTATTGTTGGAGGGTATGTAAACAATGAGAAAAGTTACAAAGAAAATATGATTAAGATTCCTTGAAATGAATATGCAGAACTCAACATGTTTCTTGATCATTTTGCTGTAAAAATGGTTTTTTATTAAGGTCTTAACATCACACTAATCCCCTTTGGCACCCAACATAAAGTTTTCAGATTTCACAAATTTTTTGAAAGGCTTTACTTGACAAAGAAGACAGAAAAAACTGTTGGTAATGTCCGAGAATATCTGCGGAACTAAAAATCTGTTGGACAATATCGACGGAATATAGAATTTCGTCGCTAATTACCGACGGAGTTTTTAGTTTTGTCAGTATTTACCATAAATATTGACAACATGATATACGATATAATTGGAGGCCATATAAACAACGAGAAAAGTGACAAAGGAAGTGTAATTAACATTCTTTCAAATGAATATGCAGAATTCATCATGTTTCTTGATCCTTTGGATGCAAAAATGGTTTTTGATTCGTGTCTTAACGACACACTAATCCTACTTGGAACCCGAAATAAAGGCAGCAGATTCCATGAAATTCTTGAAAGGCTTTACTTGACTAAGAAGATGGAAAAACGTGTCGGTAATGTCCGGGAATACCGACAGTGCTAAAAGTCGGTCTGACAATACTGACCGAACGTAGAGTTTCGTCGCTAATTACCGATTGAGTTTTTTTCCTCAGTAATTACCGTAAAAACCGAGGGCAGTTACTTTCCATCGATAAATTAACGTAAATACCGATGGCAAGATATGCTTATATATTTAGGCCATATAAATAATGAGAAAAGTGACAAAAGAAATATCATTAACATTCCTTCAAAAGAATATGCAGAACTCAAAATGTTTTTTGATCCTTTGGCTAGAAAAACTCTTTTCTACTCGGGTCTTAACATCACCCTAATTCCCTTTGGCACCCAACATAAATTTAGCAGATTCCATGAAATTCTTGAATGACTTTATTTGACAAAGAAGACGGAAAAACCGTTGATATGTTCGAGAATAACGATGGGACTAAAAATCCATCGGACAATACCGATGAAACGTGAAGTTCTTAAAAACTCTATTTTTACAAAAAATCACTTTTACGGCTTACTTTATCCAAGAGTCTAATGCTATTTATTTATTTCCCAGGGCTTGACAAGGCGCAAAAAACTTAAATGTTTTATCCCATTTTAGCTCGAAACTCGAGACATAAGGTAGACTCATATTTACAAATTTATTTTATAAATAATTATTTGTATTATAAATTTTGAAAGTATGATTGTATTCATGAGAATCACATGTTTTTTTAAGCATTAGACGATGTTTTGAGAATTATTTGCTTATTTAAGTATGCGACTATGTTACGAAAATTTACTTGCTAAGTGCATGAGAGTTGAACTTGTATGCATTTACTTGTTCATGAGACTATAAGTGATCGCTTGGATACCTGAGACTTAAATATCTTGATTATGTGTCTTATATATAATATCAAATTATTATTATGTGCGAGTCTAGTGAGTATTTCATAGAAATACTCACGTCTTCCATTAAAACAATATTTGCATATTGTGGAGTTGATGATGAAGCGTATGATGGTGACTATTAAATAGTTTAAGCAATATTTTATTTGGGATTTGAAATTCCATATTTTAGTCTATGTTATTTTGATTTTTTAAATTATTCACCATTTGGGTTTTTAAATGAAATTTTAATTTTAGTTACTTCCGCTCAATTTTATTTCAAATTTGAAGTGTTGACTGTTTGAATCATTTTAAATAAAATTGTGAAAATGATTTTCAATTATTTTCCACTTGTTTATTATTTTGAAAGTTAATTTGAATGGATGACGTGACGTTCCATGTGTTTAGAATTCGTTACAAGAAACCTATGAAATTCGATGAAACAAGTAAAACCCTATATTACTTTCTACTTTGTTTGATTAAAGATCATATATGCGGATTAGTGAAATTATAGCGCAAAAGAGGAAAAGGAAAAACTTTCTAATATGTACCAAAAAAAAAAAAAATCAATCGAAGCCACACGTACTGTGCAAAGTAGAAGCCTGTAAGATCCCTCACAAACGAAACTCTAACGCAAGATTTTGATCAACACCTTGCTGAGAAAATGTTAAAGAAGTTTTTCTTCTACGCAGGTTCAGTGAGAGAATACAGCAGACTTGCTCTTCTACGAGAAAGATAATATGCTCTCGTCTGTGATGGCTTGGAGTTATCCTACCCGTCACAGGTGTGTGGGCCGCCCACACACCTCTACCTATGATCTTGCACGTCACAGGTTGGAGAGCCATACACTGCGAGAAAGATGCTTTATATGGCATGAGTGTAATTTCCTTGTAAGTTAAGGGCATTTTGGTACTTTTAGAGGGGTCTTTTCAATAGGTTGTTTATTTTGTTTGTTCACTGTTTGTTAAAATTTTTGTAATTTTTAAAAATATGTTTTTTTTTTTTTTTAATGTTTTAGAAGTAAAATATGTAGTTGAAAAATGAAGAGAGAAAATAAATGTGGTTAAAAAGTGATTTGAAAAATTATGTGAGTTTTTAAATCGTTTGCCAAACACAAGCTTAGGTGACGTTCTGTTTATATTTTATTTTGTATTTTCATTTTCGAAAATGTTTAATATTTCCTGTTTTTATTTTTGTTTTCAAATTTGATGAAAACGCGTTTAGTTTGTCATTTCTGAAAACTGTTTTTGGAAATGAAAAGTTGAAAAATACGTTCTGTTTGAAATTTTGCAAAATACTACTTAAATCATTTATAATTAATTTGCTTACAGAATACTACTAACTCAAACTAAAATTTCCTTTCACAATACACTGAAAATATGGTTTACCTGCAACACACTAATGTGAGTATTAAGAGTCTATATTAACACAGTTTGGTCAGGTCTGGAATTTGAGGAAGCTCTGGGTCTATTAAAATTCAGAAAATGCAAGTTCTTTCAAAACCAACAGAGTCCATTTATCAGGCATTTTTTGAAATATAACAACAAAAATTCTCACTTAATTTTTTTTTTTTGATATTGAATTCAATAAAACTTTATTTATGCCTAATTCCAAGTTAGGATAATTTTTAAAAAATAAAAAAAATATTTTGGTTTAGTTCCAAGTTAGGATAATTTAAAAAAAAAAAAATCTCAAAACTCATTTTTCGCGTTTTGAACATTTTTAGTTAAAATACACACAAAACGCCTAAAACGAGGTTTTGGATGTTTTGCGTTTTGTATACAAACTTTTTTTTTTAATTTTTCAAAATACATTTTTGAAAATGAAAAAAAAAACGCGTTTTTAATATTTTTCGAAAATAAAAATAAAAAATGACCTCAAACCATCAAAGACGACCTTAGCATTTCCGATTCAAATACAGCATTGCCCTTGCAAATGATACCTTCTACAGTTCGACTATTCCAAATCTCTGGCTGCGGTCAGCAATTCTTGCCCCCAAAGCAACTAGTTTTCTCCCCACCTAACCCCAAACCCCATAGTCCACTCCTCGCGGCAGCACAACAGAATATGAACTACAATGGCCCACGTGTTTACATGCAAATCCCAGGTATATATAGAGGCAAAGTTTCCAGTTCTTTATTTCAAAGCAGCCTTCGAGAGTTGGGGAAATTGAACTGAACTCAACTGTGAGACGTTTAAAGAAATTATTATAGAGTGAATGAAAGGTGGTGGCGATCAAAATCATCAGAAGTTGGAACTGCCGGTCGGGTTCAGGTTTCATCCAACAGATGAAGAGCTGGTGGTTCATTACCTGTGCCGGAAATGTGCAGGGCAGCCGATTGATGTTCCGATTATAGCTGAGATTGATATCTACAAGTTTAACCCTTGGGACCTTCCAGGTTACTTTTTAGTATCTCATTTTTTCCCAGGTTCTCTTCGATTTCTTAGTTTTTAATTTTTTAATTTTTTCCCCTGGTCTGCGCTATAAACTTAACCTTAGAGAGTGGGTCAGTTGTAATTTTCTCGTTCTTTGGGTTAACTGGCATCGCGGTTGTGTATAACTCTCATTTAAAATCGACTTGTACTTAGTCCTCTGATTTTGGGTGCCTGAGATTTTGAATACCACGTGCGACAATTTGACGACAATTTGAAATGATAAAAAATGGTAACTTACGAAAAATCTTGTGCCTTAAATTCAATTTTTCCCCTTAAGTGTGTCCTATAATAAATAAATTAAAAAAAAAAAAAGAAATTGAGGCCTATGCAATCGCACATCTCGCACACCTTCAGGGCCGTCTTGTCCCTTGCTCCGATACATGTGAGGTGCAGCTAGAGTCTTTGCATTGCAAATAACCCTTCCAGCGGGCGATTTCACGCAACGAATGTTACTGTAAATAACCGTTCCAGGTCACTGGCCTTACTTTAGCCATGTTGGATTCAGTTAAAATCGTAATGGAAGTTGACATGAATAATTATGATTGAATTTTCATGAAGTTAATAAATTTTGAAAAGACTTGAAATGGTTTGTTGATTCATTTCTCAGTGACGTTTGATTTTACAGGCATGGCACTGTATGGTGAAAAGGAGTGGTACTACTTTTCTCCAAGAGACCGGAAATACCCGAATGGTTCTCGGCCGAACAGGACAGCAGGAAGGGGATACTGGAAGGCCACTGGAGCAGATAAGCCCAAGTCACTGGGAATAAAGAAGGCTCTGGTTTTTTACGCTGGAAAACCTCCTCAAGGAGTCAAAACCAATTGGATTATGCATGAATACCGCTTAGCTAATGTCGACAGATCTGTTGGCAAAGGGAACAATTTGAGGGTACGTGCTTTAACTTTTTTTTTTTCCCCCTCCCTTTATATAGTCGCGTCACTATACTGCACAGAATTAAGCCCTGTTTGGCATAAATTAAAATTAGATTTTTGGTAAATTTTGATAAAAATTAATGAGATTTGTGGTTTAAAAGTTGTGAATCTCATAAAATATTGATTTTGACTTATCAAACAGGGGTTAAACTTTGTTTGGTAACATTGATTTATCTATGATTTTGAGGTAAAAAATAGTAATTGATAATTGAACAGAGAAAATGTGTGTAATTAAAAAGTAGTTTGAGAAATTGTGTAATTTATATTGGTTGCTTAATCATCCAGATTTTTGCTCTTGCAGCTTGATGATTGGGTATTGTGTCGACTGTACAACAAGAAAGGTACTATTCAAAATCATTACGGCGTCGATCAAAATACACTGCACTTTTCAGATGCCGAAGAACAAAAGCCGAAAATAGGCGTATGCCCATATAACGGAATGGTGAACCATGTGGTCCCATTGGTTCAAGACTCACAACAGTCCACGTTCGACTCACTAAAAATGACGAATAATTATCTACACACCGACTCCAGTAGTTCTGACCACATATTATCACCGGATAAGGAGGTGGAAAGTGCATCAAAATGGAGCGATTTCAATAATTATCAGCTTAATTACAGAGATGGTTTTCAAGATTACAATTTTGGTGCACAAGTGCAATATGATGACCAGCTCTCTCTGTTTCAAGACATGCTCATGCTCATGCAAAAGCCTTTTCAATGAGGGATCAAATTAATTTGATTTCGTCGTTTAATTTGAAGAACAATACAATTCTACGAAAGCAAAAAAGTGTTCTCATTTGTTTAAATTCAACACCTTTGTACAAGCAACCCTTATGTTGAAAAATGGGGCTAAAATGTGGCCTAATTTTGTTGAAATTGGAAGACAAAAACTAGTCAAAAGGAGCCAACTTTTGACAAAAGACATGGAGCTAAAATGTGGCCTAATTTTGTTGAAAATTTGTCATGCATGCTTGTGAATTTTGCCTATAAATAGAAGGCTAAAATTCACTTGTAACACACCACCACAACAAAGAGTGATCTTGTGTAGAGAGCAACACAAGAGAGGCATTTCACAAAATAAGGAGAAAAGTGAGTTGGAGAGAATAGCCTTTGCATAGGCAGATAAAAATACAGTGTTGTATTTTGTACTCCTCATTTTCGAGTTAGTGAAATATATTGGTGTGGGTCCGTGGACGTAGGCAAATTGCTGAACCACGTAAATCTTTGTGTTTCGTATTTGCATTTTATTTTTGCGTATTTATATTTTCTCAGTCCAATTTATTTGTGTCACATCGATCCTGGGCGGGATTAGTTGCGTCCTAATTCCCAACAATTGGTATCAGAGCTCTGGCTCATTGAAATCTTTTGAAATTCTTAGTATGCTCTGTGGTTGCAGCCTTGACTGATCTTCCACATCAGAAAAGATTTCTTTAGACTGTTTTGTGATCGAGTGGGAGCAATGTCGACAGATGAGAAAATATCCAAAATTGACAAATTTGATGGTTCAAATTTTGGATTTTGAAAAATGCAAATGGAGGACTATCTGTACCAGAAGGATCTATACAAGCCACTAAAAGAAAAACCAGAAGATATAAGCCAGGGGGATTGGGAGTTGCTTGATCGAAAAGCACTCGGCACAATCAGGCTGACGTTGTCAAAGTCAGCGGCCTTCAACATAAAAAATGAGAAGACGACAGAGTCTCTCATGGCAGCCCTTTCTAGCATGTACGAACAGCCATCTGCAGCAAATAAAGTCCACTTAATTAAAAAGCTGTTCAATATGAAGATGGCCGAAGGCGGAAGATTTGGGGAGCACCTAAATGAATTCAATGAAGTGACGGACCAGCTAAACACAGTCGAAATCACTTTTAGTGATGAAGTTCGAGCTCTGTTAATTCTTGGGCAGTTGCCAGACAGCTGGAATGGTACAGTCACAGCAATTAGTGGCTCTGCCGGAAAGTCAAAATTGAAGTTCGATGATGTCGTAAGCATGATCTTAACGGAGGAGATCAGACGACAATCAGAAGGTGCCTCAACTTCAGGATCGGCGTTGAACGTGGAAAGCAGAGGCAGAAATTCTAACAGAGGAAATGGGCGGGGCAACGGCAAATTCAGAAGTGGCAGATCGAGGTCCAGAAATCCAAACAATTCCAACAAGACAAAGGTTGTGGAATGTTGGAAGTGTGGCAAGACCGGTCATTACAAAAACCAGTGTCCAACACCTCCAAAAGAAAAGGAGGACAGGACAGAAGTCAATGTTGTGGAAGAGGAAGCGGACGATGCTTTGATATGCTCTTTGGAGAGAAAAACGGAATACTGGGTGATTGATTCCGGAGCATCTTTTCATGCTACCTCAAACAAGGAGTTTTTTGTAAACTATACGCGGGGTGATTTTGGTAGAGTCTATCTCGGTAATGATCAACCGTGTGACGTGGTCGGAAAGGGTGATGTACAGATCAAGATCAATGGATCTGTGTGGAAGCTGAAGGACGTGAGACATATTCCAGAATTGAGGAAGAACTTGATCTCCGTCAAGCAATTGTCGGGAGAAGGACATGTCACCACCTTCTCTGGTGATAACTGGAAGATCACCAAGGGCGCCATGATTATCGCTCAAGGCAAGGATACTGGCACCCTCTACACAACGGCGGATGCTTGTGTGACAATTGCAGTTGCTAAAAGCAAGGAGGGCCCAAACTTGTGGCACCAGAGACTTGGGCATATGAGTCAGAAGGGACTCAAGTATATGCATGCAAAGGGGAAACTACCAGAGCTTCAGTCTACTGATATAGACTTATGCGAGAGTTGCATCTTTGGGAAGCAGACCAGGGTGAGTTTCAACATTAGTGGCAGAACTCGGAAGCAAGAGAAACTTGAGTTAGTCCACACAGACGTTTGGGGACCAACCGCAGTTTCATCCATTGGCGGAAAGTCATACTTTGTGACTTTCATTGATGACCACTCGAGAAAAGTGTGGGTTTATTTCTTGAGACACAAGTCCGAAGTATTCGATGTGTTCAAGAAGTGGAAAGCCATGGTGGAAAATGAAACAGGATTGCGAGTAAAGAAGCTGAGATCCGATAACGGAGGAGAATATACGGATATGGCGTTCAAGAAGTTCTGTTACCAGAATGGCATCAAAATGGAGAGGACGTTGCCAGGGACTCCACAGCAAAATGGAGTTGCAGAACGTATGAACCGGACATTAACGGAGAGAGCCAGAAGCATGAGGTTACATGCAGGCTTGCCCAAACAGTTTTGGGCAGAAGCAGTCAACACAGCGGTGTACTTGATCAATCGAGGACCCTCGGTACCGTTGGAGTACAGGATACCGGAGGAAGTATGGAGCAGAAAAGAAATAAAACTTTACCACTTGAAAGTTTTTGGCTGTGTCGCATATGCACATATTAGTGACCAGGCAAGGGGCAAATTAGACCCCAAATCACTAAAGTGCACATTCATTGGATATGGCGGAGATGAGTTCGGCTACCGCTTATGGGATGACCAGAACAGAAAGGTCATCAGAAGCAGGGATGTCATATTCAACGAGAAGGTTATGTACAAGGACAGAAATGCAGTGCAGTCCGATGACACAGTACATGATGATCCAACATATGTTGAGTTGGATGCTCCAGAAAGTAGTACGTCGCAGCAGACAGAGGAGGATCTGCAGTTACATGAGCCTGTTCTAGAGACTGATGCATCACAGTCTCCAGTTCCTATTCTTAGAAGGTCAACCAGACCTCATGTTCCAAATAGAAAGTACATGAGCTACATGTTACTTACTGATGCAGGTGAACCTGAATGCTATCATGAGGCATGTCAGGTCGGTGATTCTGGCAAGTGGGAGCTTGCAATGAAAGATGAGATAAAGTCTCTCATCTCTAACCAGACGTGGGAACTAGCCGAGTTACCTACAGGAAAGAGAGCTCTACACAATAAGTGGGTGTACAGAATCAAGGAGGAACATGATGGATCAAAGAGATACAAGGCGAGGTTGGTGGTCAAAGGTTTCCAGCAGAAAGAAGGAATTGACTACACGGAAATATTTTCGCCAGTTGTGAAGCTGACAACAATCAGATCAGTCTTGAGTATTGTTGCAGCAGAGGGTTTGCACTTGGAGCAGTTAGATGTAAAAACTGCTTTCCTCCATGGTGACCTTGAGGAGGAAATATATATGCAGCAGCCAGAAGGCTTCTCAGTCAAAGGAAAGGAGAAGCTCGTTTGCAAATTGAAGAAGAGCCTGTATGGCTTAAAGCAAGCTCCGAGACAGTGGTACAAGAAGTTCGACGGATTTATGCAGAAAAATGGCTACTTCAAATGTAATGCTGACCATTGTTGCTACTTCAGGAGATTCGAGTCCAGTTATATAATTTTGCTACTTTATGTCGATGATATGTTAGTAGCAGGCTCAGATATGGACGAAATCAAGAAGTTAAAGATGCAGCTGTCAGCAGAATTCGAAATGAAGGACTTGGGTGCAGCGAAGCAGATTCTCGGAATGAGGATTTTCAGAGATAAGCAGAAGGGTATCTTGCAGTTATCTCAGGCCAAGTACATTAGTCAAGTTCTGCAGAGATTTAACATGTGCAGTGCGAAGGCTGTCAGCACGCCACTAGCTAATCACTTCCGTCTATCTAGTGATCAGAGTCCTAAGACAGAGGACGAGATAAACTTCATGGCTAAAATACCATATGCCTCAGCCATTGGAAGTTTGATGTATGCCATGGTTTGTACCAGACCAGATATTGCTCATGCAGTGGGAGTTGTGAGCAGGTTTATGGCAAATCCAGGAAAGCAGCATTGGGAAGCAGTAAAGTGGATATTAAGATATCTACGGGGAACTACTGATAGATGCTTATGCTTTGGACGAGGCGAGGTGACTCTACAAGGCTTTGTAGATGCAGATTTTGCTGGCGAGGTAGATCGCAGGAGAAGTACTACTGGTTATGTTTTCACAGTAGGTACTACTGCAGTTAGCTGGATTTCGCAGATACAGAAGATTGTTGCTCTATCCACTACAGAAGCAGAGTACGTGGCAGTAACCGAGGCTAGCAAAGAAATGATCTGGTTACAGGGTTTGTTGGCAGAATTGGGATTCAGTCAGGAGAAGAATGTTTTGCACAGTGATAGTCAGAGTGCGATACATCTGGCAAAGAATTCAGCATTTCATTCTAGAACCAAGCACATTGGACTCCGTTATCACTTCATCAGGTCTCTTCTAGAGGATGAAGTATTAACACTAGAGAAGATCCAGGGTAGCAAGAACCCAGCCGACATGATGACCAAGACAGTAACAAAGGAAAAAATGGAGCTGTGCTCAGCTTCAATTGGTCTTCTGAAGTGAAGACAAAGGAAATGACTCACACCATATTTCACAAGGAGTTGCAAGAAGGAGATATCTCAGGGGAAGCCACATTTGTCCCCAAGTGGGAGATTGTGGAAAAATGGGGCTAAAATGTGGCCTAATTTTGTTGAAATTGGAAGACAAAAGCTAGTCAAAAGGAGCCAACTTTTGACAAAAGACATGGAGCTAAAATGTGGCCTAATTTTGTTGAAAATTTGTCATGCATGCTTGTGAATTTTTCCTATAAATAGAAGGCTAAAATTCACTTGTAACACACCACCACAACAAAGAGTGATCTTGTGTAGAGAGCAACACAAGAGAGGCATTTCACAAAATAGGGAGAAAAGTGAGTTGGAGAGAATAGCCTTTGCATAGGCAGATAAAAATACAGTGTTGTATTTTGTACTCCTCATTTTCGAGTTAGTGAAATATATTGGTGTGGGTCCGTGGACGTAGGCAAATTGCTGAACCACGTAAATCTTTGTGTTTCGTATTTGCATTTTATTTTTGCGTATTTATATTTTCTCAGTCCAATTTATTTGTGTCACATCGATCCTGGGCGGGATTAGTTGCGTCCTAATTCCCAACACCTTAAACGTTACATCAAATATGAACAGGTATGGATAATACTTAGTCCCTGTTTGGCAAGGAATATGATCGAGATTTAATTAAGTTAAAGTCAAAAATTAAATCTAACTAAATATTTCAAGGGTCTCACAATTTCTTAAACAACAGATTTTATCAACTTTTATCGATATCTACTAAAAATTTAATTTTAATGTCTATCAAACTAGGACTTAGGACCATGAACTAGAAAATCAACTAGCCAAACTTGATGAGTGCGTGGTCGGCTTGAGAAGAAGATGACCTTGTCATAGAGATGGTTAGAGTCGAGGTGCAATTAAGTACTAGAATTTCGATATCTTGATTTTGTTAGTCTTTGAGAGCAGCGTGGTGATGATTAATTAAAAATCAGAGAAAAATAGTTCAACCCTGGAGACAAATCAATAGGAAATATTATTTGCTTCTCATAAGAATAAGAATTCACTTTTGCAATATGTAGATTTTTTGAAAATAGATTTTGTTTATAATATTTTTTTTTTATTATTATTATTATTTTTAGAATATGTGACGAAAAAAGTAGTGAAAAGTTAAGGGTTTTCGTACAAAATTATTTTATTGGAAGAATTTTTGTTTAAAAATAAGTTAATAAGTTATTTACTAATATGAATCAAATAGGGGTTAATACCCGGTTTTGGAAATAGACTCATTCCTCGAATATATTCGCCCCCAATTAAACCATTTGCATCGATGAAAACATACAGAAATTATAAATTTACCAAAACACCCCTCAATTTAAATTTAACATATAAGTCCTCAAAGCTTTGTGTTCCAAACTTTAAAATCTAGGAAGTTTTAAAATATTATTAATTTATGATTTTATTTGATTTTTGTTCCCTCAAAGTAGCACCTCTTAATTGGTATCTGATGCTGTAAAAAATCCTAACCTTGAGGTGGCAAGATCTGAGATTTCTTGATCACTGAAAAAGATGAACAAATTCGCCTTGTATAACTTGCAAAAAGGCGAGGAGGATTCTCCTCGTCGCCCCTCAGTGTGAGAATTAGTATTCTGGAAAATATAGAGAATATATAACTGGAAAACGTAAAGAATATTGAACGAATATTGTGATCAAAAGAACTGTATTTATAGGGCTGAAAAAAGCACATAATCTTCTTTAATTGAAGAATGAGTCTTTTTTTATATAAACATACCTTTTAAGGAGAATTCTATCTTTACAAGAATAGAGTTCCCCTTTTTTAGGAGGTTTCCTTATAAGATACGTCTTGTTATGGATGCCCAAGAAGGAGATCCATGAATGAAGCCCATTAATGAAGAAGGTTCGAAGTCCTATCTGTGTTGGGCTTCTAAGCGTGATGTGACCGGGACAAGCCGACCATAAATCTTATCATCAACGAGATTTTTGATAAGGTCGGGAATGACCGACCTATGTAGTGACAGGATAAGCCCGGACAAATATCTTGAATAAACGAAGAGTAACCTAGCGAGGCCGGGCAACAATCCCGATCTATACATGGCCGGGCATTATTGCCCGACCTGTTATACTCCAAATCCCTAGATTATTTTAGAGCGTCGTGAATTTGTACTGATCACTTGATTTTCTAGGATGTAAGACTAAAGACATAGCCCATTAACGTGTTTTGGGGCTAAGGTTGGCCCATAATAAGACTACAATGCTTCTATGAACAAATCGACCTAAAGGGGAGACCTCGGGCCATAGAGAGGTCGATCCAAAGTGTGATGTTGTGCAAGATAGAAGGCCGGCCCAAAGCATGACCTTGGGCCTTAAGGTGAAAAGTAATATTCTGATAATGGAATGACCAAAAATATACCGATCATTAGCCCCCGTGCGTCAGAGGTTGAGCTCCGGCCTCTGACGTATGTCATATAGAGTTTAATTATTGCTAAATTAAAGTCAAGGTCACTCTATGAAACATGGTCTCACTTCTAGCCAAAGACTTTCACTTACTAAATCTTGAAAACAACTGAGAGAGTTCTTTCATTATTCCCATCTCATGAGTTTCACTAATTCACAAGTAGAGGTATTGTCGATGTACCGGACAATGGTTGAAGACCCTGTATTTATGGAGTAAGTAGCTCATTCCAGGTAGAATTAGGTTATCGGGATGGTTTGGAGACGTAGGGGTCTTGGACTCTTGATGGCAGTATTTGGATAAGGTTATATAATCTCCAGTTGCCATATCGAAGTAGGATTTTTCAGCTGCCCATGCAAGACAGAACTTGGACTAATTATAAGCCCCCGTGCATCCCTTATCGAGCTCGGGGAGAGATGGATATGAAATAATGAGACAGCGTGATTTTGGTAGGATGTGATTCAAATAATAAGCCAAGCCCATGTTAAGTAATGAGCTCGAACATATGTTAGCGAGAACTAAGCACGAGTTATGTTATGTAATAAGCTTGAGCTTATAGTAAGAAAGAATAAGCAGAGCTTTATGTTATGTAATAAATCCGAGCATTATGTAGAATGTAAATAAGCCCGAGCATGTTAAACATGTGCTTATGTAGATCCGGGGACTTCATTATGTGATTTGATTACTTGACTGTTTGAGAATGGCATTGTACTTCTGCGGGCAAGTATTTAGTTGCTTGCTCGTGGTTAAGGCTTTAAGTGCTTGAGCGTAGGTAAGAAACAATTTTGCTAGGTAGTGTCATTAATAACTTGTGAATGACGTGCTTTGTAACCAACCTTGTAAATTATTTTTATAAGGGGTCAAGCCCTTAACTTTGCAACTTTGTGTAATGTACAAAAATAGTTGATAGGTTGGGCATGTTGAAGATGGCAGCGAGCCCGAGCTTTGAACTTGTATTCGTAAAAATTTTGTAGACTTGTCTTTTACCCGAGGTATGCCTCATTGACTGCTTGTAATTTTTGTGAATAAATTCACAAGTTTCAGTTAAGTACATGATACTCGTGTTTTGTTCGTACATTGATGCCACAGTCTGGGCATTTGAACTAGTATTGTCACTTCAAGAATAGTTTGAATAGGTCGTGTTCGTTCGACCTTGTGAGTTTCTAGTTCAAAGCTAAGAGCTAGCCTCTATAATTTGAAGTATAGTTATACAGGTCGGTCATGACCGACCTTATGGACTTTTGTGCAAAGGAAGGGTCAAGCCCTGCCCTTTCGTGAGTTTATGAAAAATATTTTGTAACGTTGAGCAAGGCCGACCTTGTACATGATTTACACAAAGAAGTGGTCATGCTTTTGACTTCGTATTTTTGAGGGAATTGTTGTCAGGTCGGGCATTTAGGTCGACTTGGTAAACCTTTTACACAAAGAAGGGGTCAAACCCTTGACCCTGTATAATTTAAGGACATAGATCAAGCAGGTAGGCCGACGTTGTAGACTTTTTGTACAAAGAATGGATCAAACCCTTGACTTCGTGTAAAAAGAAATAGTTTGATAGGTCTGGCAGGTAGGCCATCTTTATAAACTCTTTGTAGGGAAGCCATCTGTGAGGCCGGGCATGATGGTCGACCTTGTAAATTACTTGTGCTGAATTAATTTGTCAGGTTGGACATTTTGGTCGACCTTGTAATTTATTTGTGAGGAAATAATTTGTAACGTCTTGCCATATGAGAGACATTGTAAATTATTTGTGAGGAAATAATTTGTAACGCCTTGCCATATGAGACATTGTAAATTATTTGCAAGGAAATAATTTGTAACGTCTTACTATATGAGACATTGTAAATTATTTGCGAGGAAATAATTTGTAACGCCTTACCATATGAGACATTGTAAATTATTTGACCTTGTGCTCTTAGGAGATAATTTGTAAAGTCATGCTCTGTGGTCGACCTTGTAAATCCTTCTCAATGTGATTGTTTGACCTCGGGATTATGGCTTGCATTGATAATAGAACATATTGATATGTTTAAGTAAGGAATAAATCGAGATTATGTTAAGTAATAATCTTTAATTTATGTTGAAAAGCAATAAGTCGAGCTCATGTTAAAAAATAATAAGTTCGAGCTTAGGTTAAGAAGTAATAAGTCGAGCTCATGTTAAATAATGAGATCGAGCTTATGTTTAGGCAAAGAATAAGCTAAGCTTATGTTTAGTAATAAGCCCAAGCCTGTTTTAGCGGGAGTTATAGGATGAGCTCATGTTAGCACATAAGCCCGAGCTTCTGTTAGGAAATAATAGGTCGAACTTATATTTAAATAATGAGCTCAAGTTAATGTTAAGGAATGATAAGCCGAGCTTATGTTTAATAATAAGCCCAACCTTGTTTTAGCGGGAATTTAATTGATTCAAAGCAAACCCTTTTCCAATTAATATGATTAGCTATTGAAGAAAACGGTTGGAGTGTTTTAATCAATGTAGATTGTACCCAAAAAGGTCATGCTAAAGTATATTTAGTGTTTTTATTGGTTTTCAAATAGATCACATAGAAATATGATGCTTTATATAATTGGTCATTGTGTGAGTCACTTTATAATATATTACTGAACTCAACTAATTTCTAGGTTATACAAACTTTAGAGCATGAATCATTATGGGAACATATCTCATAACTTCAGATTCAGCAAGCAATGCACATTGAGCTCAACTTGTGCATTATTGATCAGATCATACTTGAGGTCATGTAAATAATGAGATCAAAATTATGAACGGATATCATCAATTAAATCAACATATCATCAGATTATGAGACTTTCCCAACTTCCACAAAGATCTTATATTTCAAAAAGTAGGAGAGCTAGCAATTAAAATGTGTGTCTCGTGTCGGGTCCATAATGTTTTGCTGATACATTTTTGCAGATTTAATTTAATCCATAGTCTCCATTTATCACATAAATCATCAGTTTTGACAAAAGCGAGTAATCGTATTTAGAGTTCATTAGCACTTAATTCAAAAGTAATCACATATCTTATGAGATCACATAAATTTCAAGTTGTAACATAATCTCTACCAAATTGCGTGAGAATTGATGAGAAGGGTAAGAGTACACCTTGCTTCTGGAATTTTCTGAGAGGAAGATGGAGAAATAGAGTATCATAGCTGGAGGTTATCACGACAGTAGTTTCCTAAAGATGACGAAGACCTCATACGAGCACAAGTGTATGCTTCGGTAGTCACAGGTTTATAGATGGAGACAGTAACTGTCTCGATAGCTTTTCCCTGATGCTAAGGAGTGCCTTGAATCAACTGGTATCAATTACAACGATTGAAGACCTGTTTTGTGCGGTCATCACCCCTAGCAATTTGACCACATTACTGCTGGTTGTGGCTTCAATCTTCAAGATCAATCCTTGATGGTGTTTTCTCTGTTCCATGCTATTGTTGAGATCGTGACAAACACTAAGCCAAACACCGAATTTTTATTTGGGTCAGTAGGGCAGTGAACTCAAGCCCGATGAAGTCTCTCTCCCAAATTGAGAACGGGTTGGAGACGGAGTGAATAATGACCTCAAAATAGAACCCAGCTGAAATATGACCTATTCAAAAGTGCCTTCTAAGAACTAGCACATCCAGATCTTGTTTTGCAATTCCTCGAGCAAATCTAGAAATGACTAAGGACTTGTGGAAATCCTTACACCAGCAGAAAATTTTCATCTCTACAATAGTTATCCCGGCTGCTACATAGAAGGTGATCGCCAAGGTTTGAGATAGCTTTGCCAATTACTACGAACGGTTGTCATACATGCAAAATTAAGCAATAGTTGTTTCAAAGGCTACAATCAAAGGCTTTGCAATTACAACTGGAGAAGATTGTCTACTTTTATTGCGGGGGTGCTCGTCGAAACCCATTAAAATTGAAGAGCTTATCCAATATATTTTTGTTGGCACATCTTCAAGACTGTAAATGACTAAAAAGGTTAATACTTCCAAGTTTCTTCTAGATGGTCAGTTTGGTTAACAATTATTATCTGGTGCTGAGAAGCTCTTAACAAAATGGCTACTGATGGGCTTGTCACATTTGAGGCGAGGGAAGAAGTGATCTCAACGGGTAATGAATTCCATCCTACTCTATCTATTGTGGAAGTTGAGAATCAACAAAACACCTTTTTTACGAAAACACTAGCAATCAGGAGTGGCTTTATTTGGTCAGACCCACAATATCGATAACTCCTGGCAAACTATGATTGGCTGATTTCCGACAGCTAAATCGTAGAGTGGTTGAGTGTGCGGGATCAGGGGGATGCTTTAATCAAGAAAATGGTTAATCATTTTGATCATTTTGAAGCTAGTAGACGTGATTAGGCACCTGGAGTGGTCCTAAGCAGATTAGTGAACCCAGGGTAAAAACCCAGGATTCCCTCTTGCTGAAAAACTTTCTTATTACAATCAACAACACTGGAATATTGCTTCTCGGAGCGGTTCCCCTTTCTCTTGAAGCCTTGTACGCACAACCTCTTGTGGATATGTCAAAGTGGAAGCAAGAATTTATAGAAACTGATGAAGCTACAGCCGCATCTCTTTCACTAAGTTGATCCATTTCTGTTTGGGCCAGATAACTTTTAATCTTCTCATATGTTGGAAACTGAATTGCTACATGACTAACGCCAACCAAAGACGGCACAAGACCACTGTATAATCCATGGATACTTTTATCGTGAGCAATCCTCTTCAAGGCAAATAGTGTTGATAGAGGAAAATTGCAGCCATGTGAATAAGGGTAGGAAGGAAGATGGAAAATGGATACTCCCTTCTTTGCTCCTTTTGACTGCTTTGGCACCATATTCTTGACAGGAGTGTGTCTGCTTCGATAATCATGCCAAGTGCAATTGCATCAAACCATTAGATGAAACATAATTTGGATGGAGTATTCCATCAGGCATCTCATTGCCTGTTAGTTTCTTGTAACTGTTAGCCTCAACCATTCCATTGAAAAAATGGCTAATATCTCCCACAACATAGGTCGAGCAGTGGGCTTGAGAAAGGATGGCTAAGGAGCATTACAGGGTCCCTTGGTGGCAATCTTATAAAACTTATAAAGCTACAATTGTACTTCATTTGATACATTCTGTACTATGCTATCGGATGCAGTGGCCATTACAAATGTCGTGGCAGCACCAAATGCCTCATCCAATTCAGTGCTCTCCACACCATCCCAATCATCGTCACTGTCGATAAGATTGCCAAACATTAGGGTTCTCACGCCCTAATTCCTCATTTTCAGCAATCAAAGGCTTGTAAACCCCAAGATAACGAACTTACAGTTTCCTTTGCGGGTTTGGATGCAGGTTCTGGTGAAGTGGGATGGGTAATTTGGCGATTAAAAAAGATAAAATTACGCCAAAGAATACCGATTGCACTAATCTTTGCCACTCAGCCATGATTATGCATATAAACAAAATCAAAAGAGAAACAATCCGAAATATAAAAACCATCTCGACAGCGGTCGTTGGGGGGTTATGGTGATATGGCAGCCTTACTGTTATTTCACGGCAACCTGGCGACGGTCGCAGGGGAGTCCTTGCTGTGACTTTCGTCGGGAATTGAGGTTGTATGGCATCCTCGATTAACATCAGTCTTCCATGGTTTTTCTTGTTCACCAATGAAATACCCATTTTACTTGAAGGAAGAGGTGGAGACCCGACTACAGATCTGAGGAAAATAGAGAAGAAATCTGATACTAACTTTAATATTGTAGTTCAGACAACTTCCATCCCCAAATTAAAAACATCTGATCTTTTAGGAAGTGGATTAAACTAGAAAGGAAGAATATATGGTGGGGTTGAGTTGGTGAACGAGATAGAGAAAATATTTTCTTACGATAAATTTATTGATAACAGTGGATCAGTTGTTGAAGAGAGTCTCGCGAAGTGTAGAATTAATATGCTCGGTCGATATCAAGGCCTTATGCCCTCTGATTCTGTTCAAGTGGATTCAAACTTGGCCAAAAAAATATGAATCCATGTTCTCAATTGGAGACCCACAATAGCTAGACGAAGAGGGCCGATATGGAAGATACTGAATATGAAAGACCGAACCATCCATTGGTACGATCCCTAAATTTTTATTTATTTTGAAATCGATCTTTGAACATGATTTTTTGATACAATTCTCACAGACGGCGCCAATTGATGCTGTAAATAATTCTAACCTTGACGTGGCAAGATCTGAGACTTCTTGATCACTGGAAAAGATGAACGAATTCGCCTTGTATAACCTGCAAAAAGGTGAGGAGGATTCTCCTCGTCGCCCCTCTGGTGTGAGAATTAGTATTCTGGAAAATAGAGAGAATATACTGGAAAACGTAAAGAATATTGAATGAATATTTTGATCAAAAGAGCTGTATTTATAGGGCTGAAAAAAGCCCATAACCTTCTTTAATTGAAGAAGGAGTCTTTTTGATATAAACTTACCTTTTAAGGGGAATTCTATCTTTACAAGAATAGAGTTCCCCTTTTTTAGGAGGTTTCCTTATAAGATACGTCTTGTTATGGAGGCCCAAGAAGGAGGTCCATGAATGAAGCCCATTAATGAAGAAGGTTTGAAGTCCTATCCGTGTTGGGCTTCTAAGCGTGATGTGACCAAGACATGCCGACCATATATCTTATCATCAATGAGATTTTTGATAAGGTCGGGAGTGACCGACCTATGTAGTGACAGGATAAGCCTGGGCAAATGTGTTGAATGAACGGAGAGTAACCTAGCGAGGCCAGGCAACAATCCCGATCTATACATGGTCGGGCATTATATCTCAACCTGTTATACTCCAAATCCCTAGCTTATTTTAGGGTGTCGTGAATTTGTACTGATCACTTGATTTTGTAGGATGTAAGGCTAAAGACATAGCCTATTAACGTGTTTTAGGGCTAGGGTTGCCCCATAATAAGACTACAATGCTTCTATGAACAAATCGACCCAAAGGGGAGACCTCGGGCCATAGAGAGGTCGATCCAAAGTGTGATGCTGTGCAAGATAGAAGGCAGGCCCAAAACATGACCTTGGGCCTTAAGGTGAAAAGTAATATTATAATAATGGAATAACCAAAATTATACCGATCAGTATCAAAATCATATGGCAGATCTAAAATATACATATTATATTACAAAACATAAAAATGAATATAAAATACACATGCCAAGATATATAATTGTACATACATTAATATTACCTAATAATTATAAGCTATAAATCTTAAGAGCTTTAAAAGACTTAGGTAAAGAATAAGAAGAGATATATATGATCTAATAAATCTCAATATAATAAAAGAAGATTATATAATAATAGAAATATTGGATTTAATACATAAAGACATCTTTGAAGAATTATATAGAGATTATTATATAAATGGATTATCATAGAGGTGACTTTTTATTAGGTAAATATCAAGCTATAGAAACAAATGAAAAATTAGATTTAACAATTGAACAAATAGGGAATTTAATGGATAGAATCAAAGAAGAAAGAAATGTAAAAAGGGAAGACATTTTAAGATTAAAATCATGAGAGAAAAAGAAAGAATATTATAGTAGAATCTTGAAACAATTACCTATGATGATGCTATAAATTTGCACCTGAAATACTTCGAGCTTGAGCAATAAATGAACATGAACTGGATCTCCAAATACTTGAAACAAAAGCGAGGAGGCGTGTCCTCGTCGCCCCTTCGATGCTAAAGTCCGTAAAGAGGAAAGAGAAGAATTTTGCAAGAGGCTATAAACTGGAAAATAATAATTGTGTACCTGAATTATGATTAAGAGACGAGTATTTATAGAGATACAAAGTTGAGTTCTAGTAGAATTAGGGTGCTTGAATTTAGGCATATCTCCTACTAGACGTCTTTCTATTTTTCAGGGATAATGCTGTTAGACGTTGGACAAGGATAGAAGTCCTATTGCTTTTAGGAGACAGATATTCCACTTCAGATAAGAGAACCACGTATTAGGATCAAACCGAGCAGTTATTACCCCGAATAGATTGTGGAGCCGAATGGGTGATCTAGTCCTCAGGGGTAGGTGTTGTGCTCGGGGTCATTTTTTGTCCTCAGGGATGGATTACAGCTACGTGGATTGTGGTAATGGTTGGGGTAATATTTTTTGGTCATGCTCGAGGTGAGTATTAATTACTGCTCATCACTAGCCCCCGCGCATCCAACCTCGAGGTCGGGGAGAGGTGGATGCGCTTTATTTTTGAGTTAGGATGGTCGGGGTATACTTTTAAGAGATGTGACGGTTCTGACAAGTATCACGTCTTTCTGTGGTGATGTGATATTTGTCAGGCTACGTGGGTATTGGATTTGTGACAAGTGGCATCATTTGCTTTTCAGATCACGCGACCTTTGGTATTCGTGAGGTTTCCCCTATAAATAGGACTTCTCCTCACAATCATACTTTATCACAGTCTTGAGAGTGAAAGCACTAATTTCGTGCTCGGGCCTTTAGAAGTTTGTTTTTTATTTTCTCATCGGTTGAGGTAAGAGCTTCGAGCCTTGAAGTTATAAATTTTATTCTTTCCTTTTGGAGATGTCGAGTAGAGATAGTAGCTCGAATAGCGATAGTAGCTCGAGTAGTTTGAGTAGCGAGCTTCATAGGCCCGAGGATACAGGAAACTCCCTAATCCCTATGGTCGATCTTGTAGATGGTAGACCTCGGGCTCAAGAGGATGATGAAACTCCATTGACTTATCCCGAGCTTAGATGTGTATATAAGGACCATAAGGTTATTGAGGTGGCAAAGGAGTTTGGGTTGAAGCCCCAATGTAACATTAGGGTTCCGACCCCTGTGGACAAAGTAGTAGTTGCTCGAGAGGGTGAGTTCCTAGTATATAGGGATGCTCTGAAGGCTGGGCTAAGGTGGCCTCTACATCCCTTTTTTGTTGAGTTCCTTGTGGAGCACTCAATGTGCCCGGGGAAATTAGTGCCAAATGGATGGAGGATGTTGTTATACTTTTTCATTGCCTGTAGGTTTATGTCTATAGCTCCCCGATTAGACCTATGTAGGATGGTGTTCAAGCTCAAGCAGCTCCCCCACTTCTCATGTTTTGCTTATTTATCTAGTCGGGGTAGGTTTAAAATGCCTAAGATGCCGAGCTCTCTCAGGGGTTGGAAAGAGAGATTTTTTATGTTATTCCTCAGGAACCCGGCATCCGTTTTGGTCGGAGTGGGTTGTCCCGGACACTTTTAAGTTCAATGAGGGTCAGGCTTATTTTGAGGCTTTAGAGTGGGATAGGCAGATGCTTGAGGGCCTAGAGCCACTAGTTAGTAATTTGGATGATCTACTCGGGGATGAAGTCCTTGATATTACTGGAGTCATTAACTTCGGGGGTAGGAGACTAGCTACTCTCTTTAATTTCAGCCTTATTTTTGTCATCCTCGAGTTAATGCCTTTGTTTTTGCATTTGCAGGTAACATGTCATTCGATCCCTCTAAGTTGAATAGCTTCCTAAAGGGAAAGGCCGGAGCTATCAGTCGGCCCCTGATGACAAAAAAGGGGAAAAAGAGGCCTCGTGTGCCTAGAGGCCCCGGGGAGGGTTCAAATACTTTGTTCAGAGAAGAAGATCTCCAAGATGTACCTCCTCTTCCTCCTCACGGTTCTCCTGCCAAAGTTATCCTCTATGTTGTCAACCTCGAGGATGACTCCACTTGGGCCGTAGACATCTGGAGGTTGTGCTTAACAGGGTAAGGATCTATTTTTTATTTGAAATTTAATCTTTTTTACCTGACCTTAGGTTTTATTTATGGTGCAGGCTCTATCTATTGCTCAAGGCGTTGCTCTTCGGGCAATGACGACTCCAAACGTGTCCATTACCATCCGCGAGCTTAAAATTGGGTAGCTTTGGGATGAGAACAAGGAGCTAAAAAAAGAACGCAAGGCTCTGAGAGAATAGCTCGGGGATGTGAGAGATCAGGCAGAGGAACTGAGGCTCGAGCTCGAACACTCCCAAAAAGAGTTTGAGGAGAAGCTGGACAATGTCCGTGCTTTGGCCATAGAGGATTTAAAGAAGTCCGAGGAGTTTGGGCTTATGCAAGGAGAATATGCCTTGGGGTCCTACAACTAAGCCTTCAAGCAAGCACGAGTGATGCTGCGTAAAAAGGGCACTGCGGCTTAGGATATACGAGATGACCCCAAGCTAACTGAAGGCCTCGTACTCTTAGAATCCAATGACGGCCCTGAGGACGGGGATGAAGACGGCTCAGAGAATGAGCTTGATGTTGTAAACAAGGATGCTTCGAACGAGACTTTTGTATCCCCGACCCTAACTTGTGTATGAACATCCTTTAAATGTAATATAATATTTTTATTTTGAATTTAAGTATATTTCTCGAGCTATTACGTGTTGATTGTTCAGTTAATGTGTGAATATTTTGCATACACGAGCACGTAACCCCGAATTATAGCTAAATTAATGAGCAACTTTTTAACCCTGAATAAGGCTTGAAATAAATGACAAGTTTTAGCCCTGAACTTGGTCAATGGACTAAGCAATTTATTAACCTTGAACATGGTTAATGGACATTTTATTAACCCAAGCAAGGCTAATGGTTAATTAACAATATTTAATCCCGAACAAGGGGTTAATGTGACCTTTTAAAGTAATAACCCTGAGCAAGGGCATGATGTGATCTTTTAAAGTAATAACCCCGAACAAGGGCATGATGTAAATGAGCAATTATTAGCCCCGGGCAAGGCTAATGTAATAGACAATTTATTAACCCTGAACATATATTTATCCCTGAACATGGTTATGAGTTGAAAGGGTTAATGTGTTATTTTTGTTGCTCAGGGTAAGATATTAAGGTGCTTGCTCATGGGAAAGGCTTTTGAGTACTTGTTCATGGAGAAGGCTTTGAGTGCTTGCTCGAGGGCAAGACTTTGAGTGCTCGCTCATGAGCAAGGCTTTGAGGGCTCGCTCGTGGGCAAGACTTTTAAGGTGCATGCTCATGGGCAAGGCTTTGAGGTGCTTGTTCATGGGAAATGCTTTGGCGTAGACACAATCACTGGAGAACTTTTTCTTTTATTTACAGATATATCATGAAGAAGAAATAAGAGTTAGCGCGCAGGCCAAAAACTGAGACGAAACTATGAAAATAAAGGAAAATAAATGTGCGAGCTACCAAGCTAGGTGTTGTTACTTGTAGTAAATTTTTAAGTTGACTGCATTCCATGGTCTTGGAAGAGACTTTCCCGCAAGATCTTGTAAACTGTATGATCCTCCTCGAGTTTGTCGTATGACCTCATAAGGTCCTTCCCAAGTCGGCCCAAGTTTCCTCGGGGGATGACCAGCAGCTTCTGCTTTTCTTTATACGAGGTCTCCAGCTCTAAACTTCCTTGGGTCCCTGTTATTAAAGTACTTGGCTGTTTTGTTTTGATAGGATGCTATCCTTACACTAGCACGTTCACGAACTTCTTCCAGGAGGTCAAGGTGATTTCACTTGTACTTTCACCTTCAACAAGATGTTTGAAACTTGGTATGCCAACTTCGATAGGGATTGTGGCCTCTATTCCAAAAGCAACCATAAAGGGAGTTTTCCCAGTGGCTGTGCGATGAGATGTCCTGTAGGACCAAAGTATGGCGGGAAAGTCGTCGGACCAAGATCATGTGCCTCTCCAATCCTCGTACTGAGGTCTTGGAGTATTATCTCGTTCATCACTTCTGCTAGGCCATTGCTTTAGGGATGTGTGATCGAAGTCAGATGATGGTCAATATGAAATTCTTAAGCTGTGCGTTATCGAACCGCCTAACATTGTCTGTTATCAATACCCTGGGGCCGAACCTGTATATGATGGATTTCCAAACAAAAGACCTGCGTTTGGGCTTTGAAATTGTTGCTAAGGGCTCTGCTTCCACCCATTTAGTGAAGTATTCAACCGCTACTGCTATGAACTTTAACTATCCTCCTGCTAAGGGAAAAAGGACCCAACATGTTGATTCCCCACTGTTCAAATGGTCCTAGGCATTGGATGGGAGTTAGATCCTCAGCTGGTTTTTGAATTATATTCCCATGCCTCTGACACTTGTCACACTTCTTCACATAATCCATCACATTTTTTCTCATGGTCAGCCAATAATACCTATACCCGAGGAGTTTGTAAGCCAAAGCCCTTGCACCCTGATGATTTCCACATATACCTTCATGTACCTCTGTAAGAGCTTGAGTAGCTTCAGAAGTTCTAAGGCATCTGAGGTAGGGCAATGTGAAACTCCTTGGAAAAAGAACTTCTCCAATCAAGCAATATCTAGCTGATCTCTATTTGATGCTCCTAGCTTCCCTTGGATTTTCGGGGAGCCTTCCATCAGACATGTATTTGATAATAGGGTCCATCCATCAGGGCTCATGATCAATGTCCATAACTGCAGGCTTTGGGGCAGTGCTCAGTTGTGATACGAATTTCATGTGAATAGTCCTTTCCAGATTATCAATGCCCATAAACACTAACCTTGAAAGAGCGTCGGCCTTGATATTTTTTGATCGAGGTTTTTTTAAGATCTCACAACTTATGAACGTCCTCTGCAGGTCATGAACACGCAGACAATATTAACTCTTCTTCTCTTTCTTTCTTTCTTCCTAATGTGCCATTGATCTATCCCATGAAAAGCTGGGAGTCACTGAAAATTTTTATATGCTTGAGTTCAAGGCCATGGGAAATTTCAAGCCCAATGATAAAAGCTTCATATTCTGCTTCGTTGTTTGTTATTTTCAAATTCAAACCCCAAGCCCAAGGAGTTAGATGCTCCATCCACAAAAATTTCCCAACAACTGTCGTGACTGCTCGAGCTACTCCCTGGCTCGTGAAGCCTTGGTGTGAGCTCTGCAATGAAGTTCGCCAAGGCCTGTGCCTATATCAAAGGTCGGGGTTTGAACTCAATGTCAAATTCTCCAAGTTCAATGGCCCACTTGAGTAGACTTCTTGATACGTCGGGCTTCTGAAGAATATGTTTGAGGGGCTAATTAGTGAGCACTGAAATTGTATGCGACTGGAAGTACTATCTCAATTTCCTGGCTGTTACAACAAGTGCTAATGCCAGCTACTCTGCTGGTTTGTAGCGTGTTTCAGCGTCAAGCAAAACCTTGCTAACATAGTATATTGGTTGCTGGACTTGACCTGCATCCCTGACAAGAACTGCACTTACTGCGTTTTGGGAAATTGCTAAGTATAAAGACAATAAATCCCCTGGCTTGGTTTCATAAGCACAGGAGGTTTTACTAAAGATGTCTTGAGCTCATGCAGTGTATGCTCACATTCGTCGTTCCACTCAAAAGTTCAATTTCCCCTAAGGATTTTGAAGAACGAAAAACATTTATCAGCTGCGCTTGACATGAACCTGTTAAGTGTTGCTACTCGACCTGTCAACTTTTGCACGTCTCTCCTGCACTTGGGAGACTCCATGGAAATTAGGGCCTGTATTTTATCGGGGTTTGCCTTGATCCCTCGATGAGTGATCATAAAACCCAAAAACTTTCCTGATGATATCCCGAACACACATTTAGTTGGGTTCAACTTCGTCATGTATTTTCTGAGTGTGGAGAATACCTCCTCGAGGTCATGAATATGCAAGTTGATTTATGTGCTTTTCACCACCATATCATCGACGTATGCCTCAATGTTCTTTACAATTAGGCCTACGAACACTCTATTAACTAGTCTCTGGTATGTTGCTCCTGCATTCTTTAAACCAAAGGGCATGACCCTATAGCAGTATATTGTTGAATTGGCCATGAAAGACTTATTTCCTAGTCATCCTCTGCCGTCGGAATCTGGTAATAGCCCGAGAAGGCGTAAAGGAAGCTATATAGTTTGTGACTCGATGTGCTATCCACAAGATTATCAATTCGTGGTCGGGGTAGCTATCCTTGGGGCATGCCTTGTTTAGGTCTGTGTAGTCCACGCAGACTCACTACTTACCATTGCTTTTCTTTACTAAAACCACATTTGCAAGCTAATCTGGGTATTGAACTTCCTTGAAAAACCCTGCCTTTGTGAGCTTGCCTATTTCTTCTTGAATCACAACTTGTTGATCAGGAACAAACTGTCTCTTCCTCTGTTTCACTGGTCGTGCATCTGAGTTCACATTCAGCTTATGTACTGCAACCTCGGGGTTAATCCCAGGCATGTCCTCAACCTTCCAAGCAAACACATCAACATTGTCCTTGAGATATTGTGTGAGTGCTGATTATAGGTCATCATCGAGGTCCTAACCAAATATGACCCTCTTCTCGGACTTGAGCTCGAGCTCGACCTCCAATAGTTCCTCAACTGGCAAGAGCCTTCCACGATGCTTGGGGTTGGGCTCCAGAGTTAAGACCTGTGCTACTTCAGTTGGAGATTTTTAACACTCATAACATAACACTGCATTGCTACCGTCTAGTCTCCATGAACAACTCCTATGCCTTCTGCTGTTGAAAATTTCATGGCAAGATGGAATGTTGACACTATTGCTTTGATCCTGTTTAGCAGTGGCCTGCCTAGATTGCATTGTACACCATTGGAGCTCGAACAACATGGAACATCGTTATTTCTGTCACTTGTTTGGGGTCTATTCCCAATGTCAAAGGAAGTTTGGTGGTTCCCTCAGGCATGATCACACTTTCCCAAAAGCCCTGCAAGGGAGTTCTAATGGGCCTCAAATTGCTTGTTGACATCCCCATTTTAACAAAGGCCTCATGCGACAACACATTGGCTGCGCTCCTATTGTCAACCAAAATTCTTTTCACCTCATAGTTTGTTATGATTGTTGTAACTACCATAGCCTTTTCATGAGGAGTGATTACATCTTTCATATCATCTGATCCGAACATGATATCTTGATTAGTAGTAGGCTCGACCCCTGCAGATTGCCTGGCATATACCTTGCGCCCATTTTGAGAGTCTCCACCAGAAGCTATTCCACCAATGATGATATTGATGATACCCGCTGTAGGTTTGGTGTTTCTCGATGATCGATCCTACTCATGATCCTGCTTCTGTTGCTTCTCATTCCCAACATATGTTTTCAGAAAACCCTGCTTTATCAGAGCCTTGATTTCTCGCTGAACCGCATAGCAAGTTTCTTTGATGTGACCATAATCCCGATGAAAATCATAGTTCTTGCTCTTGTCGCGTATGTCTAGGGGCGACCTGATCCTGGATGGCCATTTAAGCTCCTTCATATCCTTGATCTCCATAAGGATGTCAGCATGAGGTGTGTTCAGGGGGGTGAAAGATGATGAATGTTCTGATCTTGATATTCCCTGATCACGCTCCTATTTCTGACTATCATCACGTTGTCTTTTACAATAGGGCCTATTGTCTTAGCTCTCAGATTTTTCAGAAGCACTTTCGCTCTTCTTCGAATACATAGCTTCTTCCATATTTATATACTTCTCACCTGAAGTAAGAAGTTCAGTGACCAATTTTGGTGGTGTTTTTGATAAATACATATTGAAAGACTCACATCTCATAGCATGAGTAACAGCAGATACATCAGCAGAGATATGAAGATCAGGGATCTGTAGTCTCTCTGCATTGAACCTGATCATGAATTCATGAAATGTCTTGTTCACCAATATCTCGCGATGCAAGATATCCCCGCAAGTGTAGGGGTCGTGAGAAGTAATAAAGTGGACCTAAGAGTCCGGATTATCGTCCCACGAGGACTGTTTACTAAGTACCGAAATATTTTAGTTCTACACTTTATTTAAACAGACAAAGAGAATCTGTGATTGTGAACTAAAACTAAGAAATTAAATAAAAGAATTAAATTTGCGAATTTTTTTTTTGTTTTAAAAACGATTGTAAGGTAGTTGGGATTCATGAATTCACCTAGCCAATTAAATCAATTCCAATTCCAGATTTTATTTTCTAAATATGTGTTCGATCGAATTCACTAATTCAAATTGAGATTCCTCTCTCGAGTTTAAATCAATCATACCTAAATAAGTCAACCATGTATCTCTACAGCGGGTCTGAATATTCCTTATCTAGATGCATAACATGCAAGAATTCACACACGACCGCAATAATAACAAGAGTATATCTCTATCTCTCGTTCAATTACCGAATTTATTACCACGTTTTAAATTATTAACTCACCTCTCGGATTATGGAAATAACTCAATATATCGTGAATTGGTGATCAAACAATTCAAGCATTAAGAACAATAATAAATCAATACATGCAACAAAATATTAAAACATGAAATTTGGAATTAAAATAATATGACTAGGCTACATTGTTCATCCCAACATAGAATTTAGTTACACATCATTGATAAATAACAAAAACAGTAAATATAAGCATTCATTGAAAGTAATGTAAAGAATGGAAATCTTGCACCAAGTTTTGATTCTTCAAATATCTTCAATTCACGCTCCTTTACGATGCTTGATTCTCCAAGAATTTGATATTGAATTCTCTATTGTAGCTCATTCTATGAAGAGGCAAAGGTTTTGATTTCGTGCCAAGAGGTTGTATTTATAGTTGGAGAAGAGACCTAATCGAAAAAGGAAAACAAATTGTCAAACCCGCGCGCGAGTCTTTTTTGGTACCTGCACAGCGTTCAGTATTTTGACTATATCTTTCTATTATCTTACCCGATTGAGGTTATTAAAAGTGAGTTAGAAATATAACTCAAAGGGATACAATTCTTCTTGAAATAGGATTTTCCTAATTCGAACGTTTACTGCCCCAAAATTTGGTCTCAAAGTCCGACTAGAATTATGTCTAGAATCTTCTAGGATTGGAATTAATTTTATGGTAATATTCTTATCATATTCCATTCCTTTTTGACTTCTACTTGCATCCAATTGACTCCTAAAAATCCTCAAAGTATCTTCTTATTATCCAAATCAATCATTGGATATTTGCAAATTGGTCCCTCATTTTTAATTTGCTCTTCAGTTCTTCAACTTTCAATTGCAACAATATAGTTCCCATACTTTGGAATCTTCTCAATTCGCTCGTTTCAACTCTCAATTCCTTCAACTGGATCCTCCAACTTCTTATTCCTTTACTTCGGCACATTGCATCTTTCCGGTTGACGTCACAAACTTATCAATTGCTCATTTTAGCTCCAATTAGTATCCAATTATGCATTTTTCTCATCAATTACTTCATTCTTCATCTTTTGGGATATTTTCTGCAAAGTAAACAAATAAACACAAATTAAATAGCATATATTCTAAAACGATAATAATTTATTCTAATTTAGATGTATAAATAAGTGTATAAAATACACTTATCATGTCTCATTCTATCCTTGGCTAAATCTCATGAGAGAAGTAGCTATTTTCTCTATGCGCTTACTACTGGCAAAGAAGGCTGAGAGTTTGTTGGCAAGATCTGCGAATGTTGGAATAGAATTTGGTTCAAGAGTTGAGAACCAATCCCTAACAGCACTAGTCAAGGTTTGGGGGAACGCTTTACACATGACTTGGTTGGGGGAAACTTGTAAGTTCATGATGTCAGTGTACACGTTGAGGTGATTCACAGGATCAGTTGCACCATCATACTCCTTTATCCTTGGGTACTTGAACCATCTTATAAGGGAAAGGCTAAAACCTCTAGCGTGAATGGAGTGTTCGGGGTGAAACCCGTTGGGGTCTGAGCATTTTGTCCTATACCAGCTGCGATTCCCTCTTGGATAATTCTTGCAAGTTCGGCAGGGGGCATGGCGACTGTTCTTGAACTCATCATGTTTGATGGTGACAGGGGTAATCCCGAGGTACTAGCCCTAGCAGTATTGTGTGTATGTTTATGTGGTTGGACCCGTGAAGCATTCCCTTCCTCGAGCGTTGATGGCGCACGTTAGTTCTACTGCGCGAGTAATTGAGTAAATGCAGCGACTTGCTGATGAAGTTCCTCCAAAGCTGCTTGTGTAGCAACAGTATATTGGGGGTTTGATGTCTGATTTCCTGGTAATGTCAAGGGCACCTGCTCCCCCCAACAAGATGATCATGAGAAGGTAAGTTTGCTTGTGGAAGTTTAGAACGCGTATTAACCATGGCTTCTAGTAATGGTTCCCACAGACGGCGCTAGTGATGATGCTATAAATTCGCACCTGAAATACTTCGAGCTTGAGAAATAAACAAACACGAACTGGATCTCCAAATACCTAAAACAAAGGTGAGGAGGTGTATCCTCATCGCCACTCCGATGCTTAAGTCAGTAAAGAGGAAAGAGAAGATTTATGTAAGAGGCTATAAACTGGAAAATAGTAATTGTGTACCTGAATTATGATTAAGAGGCGAGTATTTATAGAGGTACAAAGTTGAGTTATAGTAGGATTAGGGTGCTTGAATTTGGGCATAACTCCTACTAGATGTCTTCCTATTTTTCAGGGATAATGTTGTTAGATTTTTGACACAGATACAAGTCGTACTGCTTTTAGGAGACGGATATTCCACGTTAGATAAGAGGTTCCTCGACCATGCATTAGGATTGCCCCGAGCAGTTATTACCCAGAGTAGATCGTGGAGCCGAATGGGTGATCTAGTCTTCGGGAGTAGGTGTTGTGGTCGGGGTCATTATTTATCCTCGAGGATGGATTACAATCACGTGGATTGTGTAGGTCGGGGTTATATTTTCTGGTCATGCTCGATGTGAATATTAATTACTACTCATCAACCTAAAATACAAATATTTCTAGATAAGAAAGAAAAAACTAATAAAGAAATATATGATAAAACTCGAAAAATAAAAAGTTATAGAAAATATTTTAGAGCACAACAAGAAAATTAATGCCAATGTCAATAGAAGAATTTTGTGAATATCAAATAATTGAATCCAAAGAAGCAAAATATGTATCAAAACTTATACTAGAAATAGAACACACAAAAGGAAGACATTAATGAATTATCATAGAAATTGGCCTTCATTAAATAATTACTTCCAAGAAGATATTAAAATACAATTAGATAAAAACTTAGAAAATAGAGATTATTTAAATAGACAAATATTAAACTTATGGATACAACCAAAACAATATGTAAAAGAAAAACAATCCATATATTAATTAAAAGGAAAACGATCAATGTTAATAAGAAATTATTATGAAAAAATAATAAAACATCTAGAAGATATAACTATCAAAGATTTAGATAATTACATAGAAAAAAAAAAACAAATAATGGATTAAAATTAAAAAGAAAATGAATAATATATTTAATAGAACGTCTAAAAGAAGAAAAAGAAACAAATGAAGATAATATATATAAAGCTTATTGTAATACAGAAGCATTAAAAGAAATTAGAAAAGGATAATGGATTCACCAGAAATAAAATCTGAAAAACAAATAATAGAAAATATTAGGTGGCGTTCTGTTTGTATTTTATTTTGTATTTTCATTTTCGAAAATGTTTTGTGTTTTGTGTTTTCATTTTTGTTTTCAAATTTGCTGAAAACGCGTTTGGTTTGTCATTTCTGAAAACTGTTTTTGAAAATGAAAAGTTGGAAAACACGTTCTGTTTGAAATTTTGCAGAACACTATTTAAATTATTTTTAATTAATTTGCTTGCAGAATACTACTAACTCCAACTCAAATTTCCTTTCACAATACACTAAAAATATGGTTACATGCAACACACTAATGTGAGCATTAAGAGTCTATATTAACACAGTTTGGTCAGGTTCGAGACTTGAGAAAGCTCTACTTCTATTAAAATCCAGAAAATGCAAGTTCTTTCAAAACCACCAGAGTCCATTTATCATTGCATTTTTTGAAATATAACAACAAGAATTCTCATTTAATTTTTTTTTGTAATGTTGATATTGAATTCAATAAAACTTTATTTAAACTAAGTTCCAAGTTAGGATAATTCTCAAAAAAAAAAAAAAAAAAAAAAAAAAAAAAATCTTTATTTAGACTTAGTTCCAAGTTAGGATAATTCTAAAAAAAATAATAAAAAAATAAAAACTTTATATTAAGCTTAGTTCTAAGTTAAGATAATTCTATAAAAAAAAAAAAAAAAAAAAATTTCCAAAACTCGTTTTCCGCGTTTTGGACATTTTTTATCGAAATACACACAAAACGCCCAAAACGATGTTTCGGGCGTTTTCCGTTTTGTGTACAATTTTTTTTTCTGTTTTCCAAAATGCATTTTCGAAAATGGTAAAGAGAACGCGTTTTTAGCGTTTTCGAAAATAAAAACAGAAAACGACCTCAAAACAGTAAAGAGAACAGGAGCTTAAACTCTCAGTAGGGTCTCACCAAATAAGAGGAGTCAATACAACTATGTTTCAACTATTAATTTCATGGGGAGACTCTGATGGATTTTTCAATACGCAATTAAATTGGATAAGTGCATTTTTATGACAAATATATAAAAACATAAATTCACAAGATAAAATAGTTATTGAAAAATTACAACAATTAAATATACATGATAAAAATGTTCAAAAAAATTACAAAGTATCCAAAATAAATTAAAAATAAAATTTAAAGAATTAAAAGACATGATAAGAGATGTCAAAAATATAAGTGAAGATATTCTAAAAGAATTTCAAATAAAGTCACGAGAAATTATTAACCAAGAGAAAATTGGAATGATTATAGAAAAAATAGAAAAGTTATATGAAAAATATAAGAAAATTTGATAACGAAAGAATCGTATCAATAGGAAAGAAACACATTGAACAAGAAAAATTATGATAGAAGTAGGAAGTATGGATGAAGAACTTAGAAAAAAACATATTACCAAATATACTAGAATAAGAATTAGAGTTATAATTATCCATAGAAAAAAACTTTAGGGAAACTAAAAGCCGAAGAAAAGGCTGAAGAAAAAGAAAATATAGACGGATGAAGAATTAAATTTGCTTATAGAAAATTTTGACCAATTAAGCCTACATAATTTGAATGAATACCAAGTTTTAATGAATACTAGAGGAGCTCCAATAGGAACCTCTAAAAAAGAATTACCAGATTTAGATGAAAGTTATAAACCTCTATATAGTAAATTACATAGACAATATTACGACATGATTAGAGATAAACAACCACCTAAAGGAAATAAATACAGAGATGGATTTGAACCAAATGATATTTATGATAAACCTATTAACCACGGAGGAATAAAATTAGAATTAGATTGTAAAATAGATACTAAGAAATCCCTATTAACTTGGGCAGATTCAATGGTATTGTTCCTTTCATATAATAAAGACGATACACGAGAAAATACTGAAAGAAGACTAGACTTCTTAGTTGCATCCCTTGAAGGAAACGTTAGAAATTGATGGGAATGAATAAGTAATTATACAAAAACATTAATAAGGAGAAATGTCCAAACAGAAATAATAAAATCAGATAGAGAAGGCATACAAAGATTAGTAGAATACATTGCACGTGAATTTATGGGTGAAAATTGGATAAGTAATGATGAAGGAGAAGCAATAAGAGAAAAAGATAATGCTATAGTCAAATTAATAAATTTAACAATTTGTGATATGTGTAAAACTAAAGAATAGATTTTTACATTTAAAGATTACTATTATTTTCAATTCTATGGTAATGAAAATCAAGAAGTATACAAAAATACGTATTATAATAAATTACCATGTTCATGAGAATATATTTTAAGATAGAATTTGAAAAACTTCTTAGAGTCAACCCTAAAATACCTAGAACTTTATGATCAATAATAAAATTTCTATTTAAAAGATTGACATATATATGTCAACAAAGACAATTATTGGAAAAATCAGGAAGATTGACCATAATATGTTGTGAAGATATTGAAATACCATACAGTGGGGATGCAATCCTGAAAAAGAAATATTAAGAGAAAATATAAAAATAGAAAGTTCAAAAAATTTTGAAATTTCAAGAAAAATTATATAAAAGATATTATATAAGAAAACGTAATCAAAATAAACAACGGAAAAATGAACTTTATTAAAAAGGTAAAAGTCAATGTACATGTTGGAATTGTGGAGAAATATGTATATAAGCCCTGATTGTAATAAGAAAAAAGTAAAAATATTACAAAAAGAATATATAGAAATAGAAAATGAATTAAGTGAAATATCTGATATTGAAGAATATTGAGATCAAGAAGTTTATATAAGTGAAACAGATTCAGAAAGTAATGAATCAGAATCTGAATAAAGAAATAGAAGTAATAGAAAACAATAATATAGATGTACAAGAATATGAAGGAATAGATGGTTATGGAATAAAAGTAACATTTGATAATAATAAGTTTAAGAAAATAAAAAAAATTATCGTTAGACTTGAAAATAGAATAATGGGAAATTTTAGATAGAATATGGAAAAGAGAAAGAATAGCAGTAAATGAATATCAAAAAATTGAAAAAGCAATAAATGTTAGAACAACTCAAGGAACACATAAATTAACTCTTTTAACAAAAAATACAGTTACAGAATTATTAACAAAGATTAATAATTTTTTTTTTTTTTTTTTTTTTGAAAAGATTCAATATTTTTATTTAGCAGAAATACAAATAATGTTTAAATTTTTATTTAGATAAGAGATAGATTCACCTTTAAAGATAAGTTTAAATGAAGGAAGAATAATAAATTTGGAAGATAGTCACTTAGGAATAATAGAAGGAAATCTAGCATATCAAAAATTAATATTTACATGTTATCCAAAATATTGTGTTTCATTAAAGATATAAACTTTAATGAAAATTTAGGTTTACACTTCAAACTACCTAGAAATGACATACTGAAACCAGGAGATCAAATTATGACTATAGAATATAGAGCACTATATACATTCACTAATTCTAATTATAGAAATGTTTACTCTAAAAGTTCTTAAAGAATGTCAAGACATTAGTAAAATTGTAGAACCAAATAAATATATAAATTTAGTCCCAGAAAATTATGAACTTAGCAAAAAAAAAAAAAAAAAAAAAAAAAAAAGAATTTTTTTTGAAATAATAGAATTAAGAGATGAAGAATACCCTGATAATAAGACAACATTTGAAAATGGAAGATTAATTAGAAGATCAAAAAATCTTAGTTTACCTAATAGGAAACAAATAGGAGAAACTAGTAATACAAAAGAAATAAAATCTCATAGAAATTTTGGAAACATGAAAACAAAAGGTGAATATTTCTATGGAAAATAGCATATAAAAGGATCAAATATATTAATATATACAGGAGCTAATGAATGTCTTGTAACTTCGAACAAGAATAAATGATTAATTACCCATAGAACTGAACCATATAGGTATACGAATTTTGATGGACAATTACATACTACTGAACTAGAACTCAAAGTACCAATAAATATAGGAGGAATTAATCTTTTAGTATCATGTTATATAGATAGCAGTATGGATATAGGTCATTTAATATTACGAATGAGTTTCTTAAATGGATTAGAATATTATAGTATAAAAAGAGAAGGATTATATATAATCCATAGTGGTCAAACTATATCATGTAAAAAAGCTGAATGAATAATCAAATAAGTTTTTCATTAGCAATTTCTATTTTATATACAAATTACCATTGTAGAAACAAATATAACATGCTTGTGCTTGATATAACAATATTTAAAAGCTTCTTAATAAAATAACGGGAAACCGATAATAAGATATAAATAACAGGAATAATGAGAGAAAGTACTTTGATAATTAATAGTACTGATAAAATTAATATAATACTTGGAAGTAAATCTATTGTAATAAACAAAATATATAGGTATGATAAAGTAGAATGTGACATATTATTAGGAAATGACTTTATTTAACAATTTCAATATTACAAAACAAAATAATTACATGATAATATTACAAACATAATGTGCACATTTATTAAAAATTCCAAAAGAATTTAGACCTTATAAAGTTTAGTCAACCCTGACGTGGTGATAAATGGGAGAAAAAAAAAAATCAATTACACAAAATGAAATAAGAAATAAAAAAATTATATAAAAAAAGTCTTAAAAATGGAATAGAAACAAGTATAGAAAAAATCATTGAATAATTAAAAAAAAATTATTTAGAAAATCCATTATTATTTAGAAACCACATCATCCTAAAGCTAAAATAAAACAAATTAATAGAAAATGTTATTATACGAGTATGACCAATGATGTATACAATACAAGATACACAATAATTCAAAATCCAAATACAAGAATGACTAGAACAAAAACTTATTAGACCTAGTAATGGACCTCATAGTAGCCCAACTTTTATGGTCATGAAACTTTCTGAACAAGTTAGAGGCAAAACGAGAATGATAATAAATTATAAAGAACTAAATAAATATACCAAATTTGATTGATAATTCTTAACAAATAAAGAAGTTCTAATAAATCTTGCAAAAGGAAAACAATACTATTCTATGTTTGATTGCAAATCAAGATTTTTGCAAATTAAAATGGAAGAAGATTGATGTGATCCGAAGTAGGAGACCAAAGGAGAAGTCGACCTATCGGCAATGCGACAGTGATCTACGTGAGAAACGGCACAAGTTTCATGTTGGAAGCGAGCCGAGGAGACAAAGGGATCGAGCCGAATCAAAAGGGTTAAGGTTTGGTGACCAAGAGCACATTCACGGTCGTAAAACCAGTGTTCACGACCGTAACAGCTACATTCACGGTCGTAACTTTGCTATCACACGGCCGTAACAACCAATTCACGGCCGTAACGGAGTTAGGCAGTTTTTATTCAGAAGGTGTCTTACGGCCGTAAGAACCAATGTCAAGGCCGTAAGAGTTAAAATCAGTTTTGGATCCAAGGGTTAATTACGGCCGTAAGGTAGATTTTCACGGCCGTAAATTCCGCCGCGTTTTAATTTGTGTTTTGCGGATAGGGTTAATTTTGGGCGCGTTTTTTAGGTTTTATTATGTTTTCTTGTCATTGTAAAAAGACAACTTGGATATTATTGAATGAATGTGAGAATTTTCTCTCTCGAAAAGGAGGATTCCTTTTTCTTGTTCTTGAAGAACAATTCCTAGAACTTAACAAATATTTTCTTGAATGTTTGTGGCGTTCCAATCAGAAACTTATCAAGGAGTTTGGCATCCCTTGTGGCGTTTCGAAAACCTCGGTTCTTCAATCCGCATCGTCAATTTATTGCGTCGTGATTGTTGGGTCCAGGTCCTATCGTCAATCTTATTTTAATTTCCGTCTATTTATTCGTGTTCTTGTTATTTTTCGTGTCAGATCTGATTTAGATCTTTCCCAGGGTTTTAAATTTCGTTATTCCGCGTTTGTTGACGAGGTTCCCCAACCGGGATCGCGTCATCTGGTATCAGAGCTTGGATCTATTTCAGATTCTTGCGTTTCTTGATTTTCTTGATTTTTTTTGTTTCTTGTTCTTCGTGTCAGTTATAAATTTTCTTCAGTTTGATCCATAAGAGTCAGTCCCAAAAATTCAAAAGTGTTTTTCTTGTTCGTTTCTCGTTCAAATCCAATTCCGTTTTTTCTGCCATACTCGTAGTCCAATTCTCTGACAGAAGATTAAAAAAAATTGAAAATTTCATATTTATCCCCGAATATTCCGGATTTGTCTCAATTTTCAAGCTTTCTTGTTCTTACTCGTGTCTATCGTGTCCTACCCTTGATTGAGTTTTGGAATTGTTTTTGAAGCGCTTGGAAGGGAGATTCTTTTTGAGTGATACACGAGCGAAATATTTTTGTGAGGAAATTTCTACTTATTTCTGTGAAGACTAATAATGTCTAGCAGACGGGATTCATCATCTTCATCAGTTGGGGACAACCAGGGAATTTATAGAAGGGAGCCAGCAGCCTCATCAACGAGCCACAACAAACGACCTGAAGGTATGAATTGGGTGAATAATAATGTTGTAGGTGTGATGGAGACTTTACATGAGCAATTTGAGAAGTTGATGGATAGGCAGGAGGAAACTATTAACAAGTTGCGTAGGGAACAAACTCGTGCGGGACCTAGAGCTAGGAGGGAAGACCGGAGAGATCCTAGGGGGAGGCATAATCCAAGGGATGGATACGGGTTTGATGATGAAGATTTTGCAAGTGAAGGAAGTAGTGTCCAATCACTTGTGGCTAGTGTAAGGAGGAGAAGGGTAGAGGAGATAGGGATGAAAGGGCGAATAATAGAAGAGATCGTGGTGATCGGGATGAGATAGATGATAATCTAGGTAAAATAAAAATGTCTATTCCACCTTTTCATGGGAGGAGTGATCCGGAGGCTTACCTAGATTGGGAGAAGAAGGTAGAATTGATGTTTGATTGCCACAATTATTCTGAAGGAAAGAAGGTGAAACTAGCGGTTGTTGAGTTCGCCGATTATGCCATTAATTGGTGGGATCAGTTGGTGAAGGATCGGAGGAGGAATGGTGAAGGGCCGGTGGATACATGGCGTGAGATGAAAACCATCATGAGGAAGAGGTTTGTCCCAAGCCACTATCATAGGGATATCTATCAAAGGTTGCAGGGGCTCACGCAGGGTTCTAGGAGTGTAGAGGAATATCATAGAGACATGGAGGTAGCCATGATTAGGGCCAACGTGGTGGAGGATCGGGAAGCTACAATGGCTAGATTTTTGAGTGGGCTGAACAGAGATATTGCAAACATCGTTGAGTTACAACATTATGTGGAACTGGAAGACATGGTGCACATGGCAATGAAGGTAGAAAGGCAATTGAGGCGAAAGGGGACATCTAAACAATCAGCAGGAACTTATCCTACATCACAACCGAGGAAGGATCACAATGATGAGCACGTCCCGAAGGGAAAGGATGAACTTACAACTAAAGGTAAAAATATTTCTGATTCTCAACCTACTAGGGATAGAAATATTAAGTGCTTTAAGTGTTTGGAGATGGGCCATATAGCGTCACAGTGTCCAAATAAGAAAGTAATGCTTTTGCGTGATAATGGTGAAATTAGTTCTGAGGATGAATTTAAGGGAATGCCTAAGTTAGTAGATATTGGGGCTAGTAGTAGCGATGAAGAGGGGTTAACTTATGCGGTGAAAGGGTCCCTTGTGAATAGACGTGTCCTAAATTCTCGAACTAAGATGGTTGAGATTGATGAACAGCGGGATAATCTTTTCCACACTAGGTCTTTGGTGGGGAAAAAGGTTTGTGGGATGGTAATTGATGGCGGAAGTTGTACTAATGTGGTTAGTACATTATTGGTGGAGAAGTTAGGATTGCCTAAGGTGAAACACCCCAACCCCTATAAATTACAGTGGTTAACCGAGTCGGGAGAACTTAAGGTGAACAAGCAGGTTAATATTGAATTCACCATTGGGGGTTATAGAGATGAGGTTGTGTGCGATGTGGTCCCTATGAATGTTGGGCATATTTTATTGGGAAGGCCATGGCAGCATGATAGGAGAGTGGTGCATGACGGGTTCAAAAATAGATATTCTTTCGTGAAGGGTGGAAAAAGGATCACTCTTGCTCCGCTAACACCTAAAGAGGTCCAAGAGGACCAATTGAAAATAAAGAGCGAGTTTGAGAAAAAAAATAAGAGCGTTGAGGCCACGACCTCAGAAAAAGGAGAGGGTGTGAAAATTGAAAATAAGAGAGTTGAGGCCACGACCTCAGAAAAAGGTGAGCTTGAGAGTACAAAGAAAAAGAAAAGAGAGTCCACCACAAAAATGAGCTTATTTGCATTTGCTAACACATCCCTCCGTAGTTTGGCTAATTCTGTTTTGCAGGTACTACAATCACATTACAAAACTAAGGCCAAAGGGAAAATTAATTGCCGGACAGAACAACCTCGAAGTATGAAAACAGGAACAGGTCTCTCGAGCCAACAAAAGCAAGAGACACATAAAGGAGAGGCCATATACGGATTCGAGGTCGAATCCTTTCCAAGAAAGGGGGGATGATGTGATCCGAAGTAGGAGACCAAAGGAGAAGTCGACCTATCGGCAATGCGACAGTGATCTACGCGAGAAACGACACAAGTTTCATGTTGGAAGCGAGCCGAGGAGACAAAGGGATCGAGCCGAATCAAAAGGGTTAAGGTTTGGTGACCAAGAGCACATTCAAGGCCGTAAAACCAGTGTTCACGGCCGTAACAACTACATTCACGGCCGTAACTTTGCTATTGCACGGCCGTAACAACCAATTCACGGCCGTAACGGAGTTAGGCAGTTTTTATTCAGAAGGTGTCTTACAGCCGTAAGAACCAATGTCACGGCCGTAAGAGTTAAAATCAGTTTTGGATCCGAGGGTTAATTACGGCCGTAAGGTAGATTTTCACGGCCGTAAATTCCGCCGCGTTTTAATTTGTGTTTTGTGGCGTTCCAATCAGAAACTTATCAAGGAGTTTGGCATCCCTCGTGGCGTTTCGAAAACCTCGGTTCTTCAATCCGCATCGTCAATTTATTGCGTCGTGATTGTTGGGTCCAGGTCCTATCGTCAATCTTATTTTAATTTTCGTCTATTTATTCGTGTTCTTGTTATTTTTCGTGTCAGATCTGATTTAGATCTTTCCTAGGGTTTTAAATTTCGTTATTCCGCGTTTGTCGACGAGGTTCCCCGACCGGGATCGCGTCAAAGATAGTATACGATATACAAATTTTAGTACACCTTAAATTAAATATGAATAGAATTTTTTTTAGATAAACTAGAATCAAAAGAACAAAGATCTTAAGGAAATTGAACGATTTGATGACATATCTAAATGAAATATCAAGATTTGCTCAAGGACGATCCATATATATCAAATTTTATTCAATCAGTCCTGAAATTGATGAAAGGCTATATTATCTCGCTGAACACATTATAACAATTGGATATGTTGCAAGAGACTTCCAGATTGAAATTGGAAGGAATGATAAACAGTACCAAATGTTAATAAATCATGGATTAGATCCCGAAGAATTTTAGGGATAAAAGTTTTCTACAGTATTGTATAATAAAAAATTCAAATTTTTATGGAAATATGAAGGATAAACCCCCCTCACAAATAGAGGAATAGAAAAATCAACATTTTTGAAAGAATTAATTGAAAAGTTTGATACTCATCGCATCAATGGTAATCCTACAAAAAATTAGGAGGTGTGCATTGCTAGGGATTGTCCAGCGTGCAGACAAAGGTGATAAAAAGAAGATGGACCTACTTTTAAAAAGAAGATGCCGACAAAGATGATAAAAGTGGAATCTGCTTTTGATAAAGAAAATGTAACGTGTCAATGACAGTTGCATGTGAAGATAGAAATTATGAAGGACATATATCCTTTGATGTAATTTAAAGTTTTAAAATTATTTTAGTGATGTAAGAGGCTAAATAATCGTGCCTCATGTAGCATTATAAAGGGATAAATACATATGTAAGAAGTTTAAAAGATGAAATTTAAAATTTAAGAAATTGTAGTTTTAATACAAAAATTAGGGTTTTAATTAAAAAATAGGTAATTAAATAGGTAGATGTCACAATTATACAATTTATGGTCACAGACACTAATTACAAGTTTTATAGGTCACAAATTATGAAATTTCTCGGTCACAAATCATAAAATTGTTTGGTCACAAATTAATTCTTCGTTACAAATAATAAATTTATAGGTCACGACTTATTTTGGGTCACAAATTATCAAATTAATTGGTCATAATTTATTATTCAGTCACAAACTACAAATATTGAAGATCACGACTTATTTATCGGTCACAAATCACAAAATTTATTGGTCATGACTAATTTCCTAGTCACAAATTATAAAATTATTTGGACACAATTTATTCTTCCGTCAAAAATTAAAAAATCATAGGTCACAATTTATTTTCTATCACAAATTACAAATTTATAGGTTACAATATGTTTTTTGGTCACAATTTATTACTTTGTCACAAATCATAAATGTTATAAGTCACGACTTATTTATCGATCACAAATTACACATATAATTGGTCACAACTACATTATAGATCATGACTTATTTTTTGGTCACAAACTATCGATTTAATTAGTCACAATTGAAAAATTGTGAGTCACAGAACTCTCGAATTTTATAGATCACAACTAATTCTTGGTCACAATTCAAAAAAATTATAAGTCATAACTGTAACTCATTTAACGATAAAAAATTTCAAATTAATTGATCACAAATTGAAAAAATTGTGAGTCACACAATTCCAAATTTAGCCTAATTATTTTTCGGTACAAACCACAAATTTATCATTTCACCACCACCACCACCACCACCACCACCGTGAGCTCACCATCAACATCACATAACAACTTACTGCCACTACCTACAATCACCACTGCTACCGTGAACTCACCGCCACCTCCACAAAACAACTCACTGCCACCACAAACAAGCATCAGCACTGCACCAGACACCACTACTGCAAACACATACACCATCGCACACACTAACACCTCCGCAGGACAAACTCCACCGCACACACCACCACCACCACCAAACAAAAATCACCACCACCAACTGCACACAAAATAGATTCATATGATGCTGCATCACACGACTGTAATGTTGCAGCAACCTGCTATTGTAACTTGTGCCACTGCAATCAATCATACAACATCATTGAGCGGTTGAAGCTGAAGGCTTCGCAGCGAAGAGTGGGAGAGGAGGGGGTCACCGGAGGAGAGGGGGTACGGTGTATCGTCGGAGAAGATGGTAAGGTACTGGATCTTGGCGGAGACACTTCTATTTTTGTGTGCTGGAAGAGAGAGAGAGAGAGAGAGAGAGAGAGAGAGAGAGAGAGAGAGAGAGAGAGAGAGTTTTGGAGCCAATTATTCTGCTGGTGTGTTGAATTGGGGATGGTTTGTGTGGTGGGTTGGATAATTTAATACTTATAAAAGTTAATAATAATTAAAAGTGACCTGATTTATGTATGAATAATTTGTAAATCTTAATTGTGGACTTTGAAATTGAAAATCCTGCCTCCATGTAATTTCCTCTATTATAAATAGGGGCTTGTGGGCTAAATGAAAGGTAGACCGAAAAAAATTGAGCACCCAACTCATGAGACAATCAATGTTTTTCTACATTGAAAAATTCTCTTACCAAATATTGAATCAATCTCTTATATCAATAAAATTCCAATATTTTTATAAAAATATGAGTTTCTAAACACTTCTTTCCATAGATTTTTGAAATATCTGAAAAGAAAATTCTTTTTTATTTTAGCTAAAAGAGAGTTTTCTTTAAGGGTCTGTTCGGCTACAATTTATAATACAAATTATAATGGGCACAATTTCACATACAACTTTTTAACCATGCACATTTTCTCTATCTAATTTTTAACCATACATCTTACCTAGAAAATACAAATAATAAACATTATAATTCAAATTCTATTTATTTTAGTCTCCAAACGGAGCGTAAGTTCAAAACAAGAATTTGATCTTTGGGAACAATAGTGAGAGCAAGAAGCTGGAATAACAAAGATTTCGTTTGGCAGAAGGCCGTTGAAGGGAGTTGTTTTGCAGATTAAGAGCTCAAAGGTCATTTGATTCTGAAGATTAAAAATCCAGATCGAAATTAAGGTAAAAATATTATTTTTGCTAAATTTTGACAGATCTCTCTTAAAAGTCTTAAAGAATTGTAGGGATTATTACATCATGTTTTTTGTTGTTGTGCAGTTTAATTCAAGTATATAATGCCATGATATACAATCAAAGGATTAGATAATCTTTTAGAAAAAATAATGGAATAAATAAATAAAATTATTTCTCATTTAATGGATACAAATAAATCATCTTAAGAATATCATATACTCTTAGAAAATCTTGATCAATATATTATAGAGTATTCTAATTTATTACACCGTAGAATAGATCAATATAATAAAATTCAAAATAGAACAATAAGAAATACGAGATAAAACCAATATATAATTTACTCTTAAAAAGGACATACTTTGAGAAATTATTGAAAGAAGGATAAAATTGTCCAGATACTATTTACTATTTTGTCCTTATTAGGCTATTTGTACACATATCTGTACTATCTGTATGAATAGCATGATCCATTATGCCCTTGTTTGGTGGCAATTCATATTCAATTTTAAGTTAAACTTAACAAATTATTTTTAATCACAAATTTTATGGGGCCACAACTTTTCACTACACATTTCATCAGTTTTTATTAAAATTTACTAGAAGTCTGATTTTAATTCCCAGTATATGACAAGACCAGTATATGTGCGGTTACCTTGAAAATATAATGTTTTCATCAATACAACTCAATTGGTTAATAGATATGGCACAACGTCAATTTCGTTTCAACCAATTATATTTTCACATCTACTATTAGTTAGTTTAGTCAAGACTGAAACCTTTTCAATTCATAACACCACCCCGGCTAAGGACTTTATATCAATATAAGTGGATGAAATACAGGTTATAAATACAGACACAATTTTCATATGGGTTTCATTATATTCGTACGACATCATCCCAATGACTCTCTCTAAAGAGTCAACATCAATGCTCACCAAAGCATAACAATTTTCACATAATATTTTATGAAGTCCTCAATTCAATGGACCAGTTCCACAACCTCACATTAGATATTCACCATTGATGCTTGGATAGTGATCCATGAGGAATCTCAAGAGGGTCATTCAATGCTTTGTTCATCCATATGATCTTTTTAATGTGCCTCTATATTTTGGCTTGTGGGATAAATTACTTTCTTCATAAGAAAGAAATACAACACATGCTAGTCTAAGTGCAACAACAATATCCGTATCTTGTTGCTAGTTCGACTAAGGATAATTTTAGAATATGTTATTCATGACTTGTATCTCACAATCACAAGACCTTGTGACTTGCAAGTTATTTAAATAGTTATATAAATTCCATTATTTTTAAATTATATGAGTAATAAAAGATATGTAAATTTTGATGTAGACTCATTTAATTAATAAACAGGTTTATTCCAACAATGTCCAAACAAAGTGTATAGCATAATAAAGAAAATCGCATACAAACTAGATCCAATCTGTCATGCATCTAATACAGATAGGATCTATATGATGACCATGTTTGTGATGGGACAATGTCTTTGTTAGAGGATCTGTTACATTATTGTCTGTCAGGACTTGTTCTACCCGTATGTCATTTCTGTCTATGATCTCCATGATGAGATGATACCACTTGGATACATGTTTGGATCATTGATGAGACATGGGTTCCTTTGCTTTTGCTATGGTTCTATTGTTATCACAAGACAAAGTTATCAGGTCAACAATGCTAGGAACCACTCCAAATTCAGTTATGAACTTCAGATCCAATCTGCTTCATTTGCTGCTCCTGAAGTAGCTATGTATTCAACTTCTATAGTTGAATAAGCAGTAGTGTCCTATTTGGATTTTTTTTTTCAATTGACCACTACACCGTTTAGAGTAAACACGTATCCAGACTAAGATTTATAGTAATCTTTATTAGACTAAAATCTGGCATCATTATATCTCTGGACTCTTCGTTCATCTCCTCCATATTCCAAGAAAACATCTTTAGTTCTTCTTAAGTACCAAAATTTTTTTTTGACCTTGATCCAGTGTTTTTTGCCATAGTTCGCTTGGAACCTACTTATGATACTCAAAGCATATGAAATACCAGATCTTATATAAAGCATTTATTGTCTTTGCATACATTTTCTTTGAGAAATTTAATCCATGCTCTATGAGATAAAGTCCTCTCATGGACTCTTCATGTATTAAATTTTCTTATGATTTCTATGTACAAGGATTGAGATAGGCCTCATTTCCTTTTAGATCTATCTATATACATCTTTATCCCTCGGACATACGATGGCTCTCTCATGTCCTTCATGGAGAAGTTCTTAGATAACCACAACTTTACTTATTGAAGCATGAGAATATCGTTTCCTAATAACAGTATGTCATCCACATATAGAATTATAAACATGACTTACTCTGACTAATTTTCTTGTACACTCTCGATTCATCTTCATTTTTGATAAATCAATTTTTTTGATTATCTCTTCAAAACGAAGATTCAAGCTCCTTGAAGCTTTCATCCATATATGGATCTTTGTAGCTCGCATACTTTTTTTGGTTCTTTGAATTCAAAACCCTCGAATTGTGTCACATACATATCTTCATTAAGATTCCCAGTAAGAAACACAATTTTGACATTCATTTGCCAAATCTCATAGTCATAGTATGCTGCTATCACAAACAGAATAGGAATTGTTTAGACATGGTGATTGGAAAAAAATGTTTCATCGAGTCAGCTCCTTGTCTTTGCTTGAAGTCTTTTGTTACCTTGTCTTGTCTTGTATATATGAATATTACCATCCATATCGACATTCTTTTTGTAAACCCATTTACAACCTGCGGGTTACTCCACCAGGTGAGTCAACAAGGCCTAAACATTTTTTCCTTACATAGAGTTTATTTAGGATTGCATGGCTTCCTTCTATCGCCTTGTGTCAACACTTGACTTGATTACATTTTTTAACATATGTTTTATTTTACGGGAGAGGCAATACACTGAATTGCTTCCATTTTTCACCATATTTTTGGCTTAAACTTTTCCAGCTTTGAGAATATAAAACATATTCTTGTCTAGGTTTTTGGTTGATTTTATAATTATGTTTTTAATATTGTGCATCTTGATGGGAAACAAAACGGGAATGTCTGATCACAAAAATTAATTTCTTGTGATCTAGATTATTCTGCAACGAGAATTCACTTGTTTTATATATTTGATTAGATTAAATGATTTTGCACAAATAATAGTTTTGAGAGGATTATCCTTTTAGTGTGATTTAAAATAACCTCTATTAACTACAATATTCTTGATTCAATCAAAGATTTATATTCTCAAGCTTTCCTCTTTATTCTCTACCGACATTTATGCATATGTACAGTCACATTTTTCTAGATCTAACTTACACTAGAATTAGGGTTTTCAATCAATAGAGAAAACATACACTACACACTTTATTATGTGTCCCGCCTACAAGTATATTTGGGTTAGAAAAACATAACTGACCCTGAGAATATAGAGGCCTAAGACAACTAATTATTTTGAGGCTCTTAAATATAATTTATTTTTTTTTTAAAACGTAGAAATACATTTTTTTTATTTAAAATAAAGTTGTTGGTGTGAGGAATCAGTAGACGCACTAGGACATACCAACTAGGTTGGGGACCTCTATAGCACCCTCATCATTTATCCCCGCCAAAACTATTATTAAAATAATAAAAAAACATATATGTTGATTGCGATAAAAAAAACTCTAACGGAACCTATAATTGCAGCATCCGACATATCGGAAGATGTCAAACTAGAACAAAAAACTGTGGTATGCAACCACCAAAAGGGTGAAGATATGCTGACTCTGTGCTTTGCTAAGGAGTCTACCACTCCATTTCTGTTACGGTAAATGTGTGAAACACGAAAATCCATGTGCCTGATGTAGTGCGATGTTTTTAGCCATTTCGATCGGAGACTCCATGGGACCACCCTATTCTTACTTTTCCAACAACGTATGCCACAGTTGCTTCTATCCCTTTTGTGAAGCATGCTAGACAGCATAAATCACCAACCAGATTTTAGCCATGAGTGCCCAAGAAAATTAGTAATTAAACAAATTATACCTAATCCATTTAATCTCTCTTGTGACATGGTTGATCAAAGATAATGCTTAATCAATTTCAACTTTGAAAAACTTCTTTCAGCAGAGGTGATAGTGACGAGAATAGTCAATAATACTCTATAAGTAACCCAAGTATTTGCAAAATAACATTTCATTCTCTTAGTATCGTTTAACACGTCAATTTCTCCATTAGCTTCTATGGGAATTTATTCCATTAGAACTTTTAACTAAGAAAATAATTCTACCACCATCAACATCAGATACCATGTTATGCTTCAAGTAATGGTTAAGGTTAATGCAATAACACTTCGAACTATCATCATCAAATTTTCTAGCAGACATACTTGTAAGCAAAGAGCTATGTGTTGGAAAATATATTTGGCAATTGATTTTCACTTGAGTAAATGTGAAATTGATCCCACATTGATTGAAAATTGGGATTTGAAGAGGAGCCTTAAAAGGGATTACAATCCCACATTGGTTAGAAATGGAAAAGTGGGAATAAGTGGAGGCTATAAATAATAGTTCCATCCCACATTGGAAAATGGAAAAATGTGGAAATGTTGGGAATGCTTAAATAGTTATCCCACATAGGATAGAAATGAGTTTGTGGACCAATTTATATATGGTTAACAATTTGTAAGGTGTAACCATTTGTTGCATAGAGACTCCTCCATGGCCTACGCGCCCGCAGGGGGGGTGCAAATCTTGGACCGACTTGGCCTTCGAGCCTTGAACTTGTGTGCGGGCGCGACCTGCGTACACGAATGTCGGACCGAACGAGTCAAAAATTGGCCACAAAGTGCAAGCCACGTTTTGGAATTTTGTTTTGAATTTTTCATTTAAAACATAACTCCAAATTGATTTCCATTCAAACTGTAACTCCAAAAACGCCTGGAGTAAGTGTAAAATTCAAATGCAGGAGTAAGTGCAGAATTCAACTGCAGTTGTAACTCCAAAACGTCTGGAGTAAATACAGAATTCAACTGCAGTACTAAATGCAAAGGCTCCTCCCTGCCTATATATAGAGCAACAATTCCTTCAGTCTAGACAACACAACAACCACGAAAATCTCTCTGCATTTGTCTGTCCAGCTTCCTGCATTCCTTCTTCCAGTCTTGGTGATTCTGTTCAAGCACATTTTTCGTTCGCCTGCACAGCTGCAGTTCCAGCCGCTGTATCCTGGGAAGCAAGCGCTCGAGTTACTCCGGTGAGAGGGCGAATATTGCTTTAAGGACACTGTGTTGAACACAGGCCCCGGCTCCAGCGTTCATTTTGTTTACTGCTCAAGAACATTTTGTTTACTGCTTACTGCGAATTATTTCTGCAGTATCTTACTATATACAGCTTACTGTATATTTTCTGTTTACTTACAATCTGCAAATACTTTATTAGTAAACTGTTTAACAAGTTATGTTACAAACTTAAAGCAATATTTTTTTTTGTTAAACAGTTTACAGAAACGTTTTCAAAAGCAGATTTCTTAAGGCTAATTGATTTATATCATTTGATACTAATATTCTGATTGTGTTTCAGAAATGGAAAATACACCTATCAACATGGATGTGGCTACTGCTGAAAATCAGACGGTGGCTCAGGCTGTGGCTACGCCAAGTTCGACTGTGGCTATGCCAAGTTCTGTTGTGGTTACGCCAAGTTCGACTGTGGCTATGCCAAGTCCTGTTGTGACTCAACCTGTGGCTAAATTGCCAAGTCATGCTTTGACACAAACCGTGGCTCAAACTGCAGCTACAACTGTGACTGTTCCAGTTAACCATGGGGAAAAACCGGAGAAATTCAATGGGCTGAATTTCAAAAGGTGGCAGCAAAAGATGTTATTCTACCTGACCACTTTGAATCTTGCGAGGTTCTGGACTGAAAATGCTCCAGTGCTCCAAGAGGGTGAAGGAGACATTCAAGCAGTTAGTGCAGTTGATGCTTGGAAGCACTCGGATTTCCTGTGCCGGAATTATGTGATGAATAGTTTGGCTGATTCACTATATAATGTATACTGCACAATAAAAACGGCTAAGGAATTATGGGAATCTTTAGACAAAAAGTATAAAACCGAGGATGCCGGGGCCAAGAAGTTTCTTGTTGGTCGCTTTTTGGAATACAAAATGGTGGACTCCAAACCTGTAATCAGTCAAGTACAAGAACTTCAAGTGATATTGCATGAAATTCATTCCGAGGGAATGGTTGTGAGCGAGTCCTTCCAAGTGGCTTGTATAATTGAAAAACTACCACCTGCATGGAAGGATTTTAAAAACTACCTAAAGCATAAGCGAAAGGAAATGAATGTTGAGGAACTAATTGTTAGACTTCGAATAGAAGAAGACAACAAAAGTTCTGAAAGAGGGATCAATCCGGTTGTGGCTAAAGCAAATGTTGTGGAGCATGGGCAAAGCTCCAAACCTAACAAAACCAAGTCTGGGCCATCTAGTAGCAAAGGGCTCAAGTTGGGGCCCAAGGGCGGAATTTCTAAAAAGAAGTTTCAAGGAAAATGCTTCAATTGTGACAAAATTGGTCACAAGTCAACGGAGTGCCGTTTGCCGAAGAAGAAGAAAGAAGCAAACATGGTTGAAGATCCATCTGACATCAACCTTGCAGCTGTCATTTCTGAAGTGAACCTGGTGGGTTCAAATCCGAGAGAATGGTGGATAGATACCGGTGCCACCCGACATGTTTGCTCCGACAAGGAGTTGTTTAGTGGTTTTGAAGCAGCGGATGGGGAGAAGCTGTACATGGGAAATTCAGCGACTTCTGAAATCAAGGGCCATGGAAAGGTGGTTCTAAAGATGACGTCTGGGAAAGAGCTGACTCTAAACAACGTGCTCTATGTGCCGGAGATTCGCAAGAATTTGGTATCCGGCTCGCTGTTGAACAAACATGGCTTCCGCATGGTGTTTGAATCAGACAAGGTTATTTTGTCTAAGTCTGGAATGTTTGTAGGAAAGGGTTATGTTAGTGATGGGCTTTTTAAGCTTAATGTAATGGCTATTAAGCCAAAAATTAATAAAATGAATAACTCTTCCGTTTACTTGCTTGAGTCTTCCAATTTGTGGCATGGTAGACTAGGACATGTTAATTACGACACTTTGCGTAGACTAATTAACTTGAATTGCATACCTACATTCCAAATTGATAATAAACATAAGTGTGAAACTTGTGTTGAGGCAAAATTGACAAGGTCATCATTTCAATCCGTTGAAAGAAAAACTAAACCGCTTGATTTAATTCACACCGATGTATGTGATTTAAAATCTGTACAAACAAGGGGAGGCAACAAATATTTTATTACTTTTATTGACGATAGCACAAAATATTGTTTTGTGTATTTGCTTAAAAGTAAAGATGAAGCGATAGAGAAATTTGTTCTCTATAAAAATGAAATTGAAAATCAACTCAACAAGAAGATCAAAGTGTTGAGAAGTGATAGAGGTGGTGAATATGAATCACCATTTGCTGAATTCTGTGCACAACATGGAATTAAACATGAAACAACAGCACCTTATTCACCTCAACAAAATGGTGTTGCTGAACGAAAAAATAGAACATTGAAAGAAATGATGAATGCAATGTTGTTGAGTTCTGGGTTACCTCAAAACATGTGGGGAGAAGCTGTGTTATCAGCTAATTACCTTTTAAATAAGGTGCCCCGAAAGAAAGAAGATAAGAGTCCCTACGAGTTATTGAAAGGAAGAAAGCCTTCCTACAAATATTTACGAGTGTGGGGGTGTCTTGCCAAAGTGGCTGTACCTACACCAAAGAAGGTGAAAATAGGACCAAAAACTATTGATTGCATATTTATTGGATATGCACATAATAGTAGTGCTTATCGGTTTCTTGTGTTTGATTCTAAAATTTCTGATATACACAAAAACACGATAATGGAATCGAGAAATGTATCGTTCTTTGAACACGTATTTCCATACAAGTCCAAAGAAGAACCAAGTTCTTCTAAACGAACGCATGAGACCATGATTGAAAATAGTCAGGATCAAGAGGTTGAACCAAGACGTAGCAAACGTGAAAGGACAGAAAAATCTTACGGTCCTGATTTTCTGACCTATATGCTAGAAACTGAACCTCAAAGCTTCAAAGAAGCTGTAAACTCTTCAGAAGGACCTCAATGGAAAGAGGCAATTAAAAGTGAAATAGATTCCATTCTGCAAAACCATACATGGGAACTGGTTGATCTTCCCCCGGGAAGCAAACCACTAGGCTACAAATGGATTTTCAAAAGGAAAATGAAAGCAGATGGAACTATTGATAAGTACAAGGCAAGACTTGTAATTAAAGGATATCGGCAACGAGAAGGCCTTGACTACTTTGACACTTATTCTCCGGTAACGAGAATAACTTCCATTCGATTAATATTAGCGATTGCATCTTTATACAATCTCGAAGTACATCAAATGGATGTCAAAACTGCTTTTCTAAATGGAGATTTAGAAGAAGAAATTTACATGGAACAACCTGAGGGGTTTTCTGCACCAGGACAAGAAAACAAGGTGTGTAAATTGGTAAAGTCATTATACGGCTTGAAACAAGCACCAAAACGATGGCATGAAAAATTTGACAAAGTAATGATGGAAAGTGGATTTAAAATCAATGAATGTGACAAATGCGTTTACATCAAATACACAAAAAATGGTTATGTCATTTTATGCCTTTATGTTGACGACATGCTCATCGTTGGCAGCAACGATAAGATGATTAAATCTACTAAAAGTATGTTGAATTCAAGATTCGACATGAAGGATATGGGTTTAGCTGATGTGATTCTTGGAGTTAAAATTTCAAGAACATCAGATGGACTTGTTCTAAGTCAGTCACATTATGTGGACAAGATTTTGGAAAAATTCAATAATGATGATACTGGCGTAGCAAGAACGCCAATAGATACAAGTCAACATCTATCGAAAAATAGAGGCGATGGTATTTTTCAAGTAGAGTACTCTAGAATAATCGGAAGTCTTATGTACCTAATGAGTTGTACAAGACCAGATATAGCTTACGCAGTTAGCAAGCTGAGTAGATATACTAGTAATCCAGGGTCTGACCATTGGAAAGGAATAGTAAGAGTACTAAGATACTTGAGATATACTCGTAATTATGGATTGCACTATACCAGATATCCGGCAGTCATTGAAGGATATAGTGATGCTAATTGGATATCTGATATAAAAGACTCAAAGTCTACTAGTGGATTCGTGTTCACACTAGGAGGTGCAGCTATATCATGGAAATCCTCTAAACAAACAGTTATTGCGAGATCTACCATGGAATCTGAGTTTATAGCTCTAGATAAATGTGGTGAAGAGGCTGAATGGCTACGCAATTTCTTAGAGGATATTCCAAGATGGTCAAAACCTGTGCCAGCAATTTGCATACATTGTGATAGTCAATCTGCGATTGGAAGGGCACAAAGCAACATGTACAATGGTAAGTCTAGACACATACGTCGTAGACATAATACCATAAGACAGTTACTCTCAACTGGAGTTATCTCGATTGACTATGTAAAGTCAAAAGATAACATTGCGGATCCGCTAACCAAAGGGTTAAATAGAGAGTTAGTTGCAAAGTCATCGAGAGGAATGGGACTTAAGCCTCTAAAAGAATAAGTTATTGTAATGGAAACTCAACCTAGCTGACTGGAGATCCCAAGATCTAGGTTCAATGAGAAAACCTAATTACAAATACTTAATAGGATCACTGTGGGGGTTATCTCCTGTCCATTCCTGTAATAACAGTGATGCCCGTAAGGAGAGGATAAGCAATAAGCTTTTAATGATTCTTATGCGTCGGAAATCCGAGCGGAGTAATGCGGGTTACTCTTGATTAAGAAATCACCTATGTGAGAGAGAAGTGGGGCCGCTTCGAAGGGAATTATGAGGCTAATTCTTAACAACTCTCACTGAACCAGGCATATGTTCATGGCCACAAACGAACATACCCATGAGAACTAAAATGTGTTAGGAAGAATCCTGTGTGAAGTACATCATCGTTTACACAGAAGGCAGAACAGTTCAAAGACATCGCGTCTACTGATCAGCTAGTAAAGTAAATGTATTTTCACAAGGGAAGGTTCAAAGGAAACCCCTACCTATCCTATGCAGGTTTCAACTGTGGAACTTTATCACCAAATATTCCGTGTCTCTATCAATTTACATTCATGTGGGGGATTGTTGGAAAATATATTTGGCAATTGATTTTCACTTGAGTAAATGTGAAATTGATCCCACATTGATTGAAAATTGGGATTTGAAGAGGAGCCTTAAAAGGGATTACAATCCCACATTGGTTAGAAATGGAAAAGTGGGAATAAGTGGAGGCTATAAATAATAGTTCCATCCCACATTGGAAAATGGAAAAATGTGGAAATGTTGGGAATGCTTAAATAGTTATCCCACATAGGATAGAAATGAGTTTGTGGACCAATTTATATATGGTTAACAATTTGTAAGGTGTAACCATTTGTTGCATAGAGACTCCTCCATGGCCTACGCGCCCGCGGGGGGGTGCAAATCTTGGACCGACTTGGCCTTCGAGCCTTGAACTTGTGTGCGGGCGCGACCTGCGTACACGAATGTCGGACCGAACGAGTCAAAAATTGGCCACAAAGTGCAAGCCACGTTTTGGAATTTTGTTTTGAATTTTTCATTTAAAACATAACTCCAAATTGATTTCCATTCAAACTGTAACTCCAAAAACGCCTGGAGTAAGTGTAAAATTCAAATGCAGGAGTAAGTGCAGAATTCAACTGCAGTTGTAACTCCAAAACGTCTGGAGTAAATACAGAATTCAACTGCAGTACTAAATGCAAAGGCTCCTCCCTGCCTATATATAGAGCAACAATTCCTTCAGTCTAGACAACACAACAACCACGAAAATCTCTCTGCATTTGTCTGTCCAGCTTCCTGCATTCCTTCTTCCAGTCTTGGTGATTCTGTTCAAGCACATTTTTCGTTCGCCTGCACAGCTGCAGTTCCAGCCGCTGTATCCTGGGAAGCAAGCGCTCGAGTTACTCCGGTGAGAGGGCGAATATTGCTTTAAGGACACTGTGTTGAACACAGGCCCCGGCTCCAGCGTTCATTTTGTTTACTGCTCAAGAACATTTTGTTTACTGCTTACTGCGAATTATTTCTGCAGTATCTTACTATATACAGCTTACTGTATATTTTCTGTTTACTTACAATCTGCAAATACTTTATTAGTAAACTGTTTAACAAGTTATGTTACACTATGAACCTGAATGATCAGTCTAAATTAAAAATCCCTTAAACTTCTTCAAGCAAAACGATTCAACAATCAAGGTTAAAAAAAAAAAAAAAAACTTATTTGATAGTCATAATCTGGGTCGGTTACATAAATCGAAATCAACTACAGGAATACACCAATATTCATTCATTTATATATAGTAAATAAAAATAATATTAAAAGAAATTGCAAGTTATATGTGTATATAAGTTACCGGAATCATGATTCATCCCCATACAGACTTTCCCAGTTCCAAACTAAATTAAGGTTATTGATTAAAATACGAATAGAAAAGGTTTTTATTCTTGATGGATCATGGATGAGGACTAAGCATCTGAGTGTGAGTTGTAAATGAAAATCCTGTACCATTTTTTGTTTTTGCAGGAAGGGAAGACGACGAGGAAAACCACTCCACACCCAGCTGCCCAATAACGAAAAACAGAAAGAGATTCAATTAATTTACTATTATTGGTGATTTTTTTTCCGCGACGCTGGTGTGTATCGCCACAGTGCTTCACAGCTTCAGTCCGACAATCCCGCTTCAACTTCTGAGGTCTTAGAGGTGAGAGCGTCTGGCCTTCTCTCATTAGCAAGGTGGGTTCTAAGGATCTTTTGTCTATGGCCAATTTTTTTTTAACGAGGTCCCCCAAATAATGATGATGTGATCCAGACCACGAATACAAGTCAGTGCAAAGATCCGTTGACGATCAAAGGAGGACTGATGACTCGATTGCAAACGAAGCAATGAACAAGCTAGTACAAGAAACGGTGGGCAAAACTATGTTCGTGGCTGCAAAAGAAGCAAGTTCCGTATTGGAGACTAGTCGAGACGACGAGTGGATCAACCTCATTCAAGCCGTCGAAGAAAATCGTGAAGTTTCAAAAATTACAGCCGTAACCCATAATTCTTACGGCCGTAATGAGTCCACTACTGGAAACTGAAATTGTGAAAAGTTGGGCTTACGGCCGTAACTGACATTTGTCACGGCCGTAATGTGGCATCAGGCTAAAATTAAGATTTCCAGAAAAAAGGACTTACGGCCGTAAAATTATGTCTCACAGCCGTAACTGTTAAACAGTAAGCTACTTACGGCCGTAAGGGAGGAAGTTACGACCGTAACTACTAAACGCGTAAATTTTGATATTTTATTTCTTTCCATATTTTTAGCAATTTCATTACTTGTTTAATTAGGACTCTTAAACCAGACTTTGACCATATTTATAGAGATGTAATTTTCATTATTAGGTTAGATCATTATTGATATTATTGTGAGGCGAATTGCTTTCAAACTTCTATTCTTCATTGAATACAATCCGAACTTGCGAGTTATTCTTATTTGTTCAAATTTCGGTGAGAATTAATATTGCTTGTGATCAAGAGGTAAATAAATCCCTGTGATTGTATTGGTTGCTTGGTTCAATTAATTTTAATTTGATCCATAAATCGTGGTTTCTTGGCGTTCTTGGGTCGATTCAATATTTTGTGGGTTGCGTAACTACAATTGTTACGTGGTTTGCATCATTTGGTATCAGAGCTTAGGTTCCAAAAATCAAGGTTATATCTTTGTTTTGTTTTCTTCACTCTTGTTCTTCGTGTTCTTCCAGTTCTTGAGTCTTTAATCAAAAAAGTGTCACAAAAAAATTCAAAAGTCGTTATTTTCTTCATTTGGTATTCAAATAAAATTTAGTTCGTTTCCTTATTCTCATAGTTGAATTTTCGAGAAGTTTAAAAAAAAAAAAAAAAATCTCAACAAGTCCAAGAAAAAAATTGTTATTTGATTTCAAGAATTATCTTCTTGAATCAATCTTAGTTCCCATAAAAGTATCAAGTCCTTTATAGAGTCGAATTCCATTCCCTCAAGGTCTTCTTCGAGTTTTCCAACAAGTTAAAAAAAATTCTCACTTATACTCAGTTTGAATCATTCGAGTTTAAACTTGTTTGAGTTCGGATTCGTTCTTTGAAGCAATTGGGGTGAAAACCATTGAGTGGAAAAAGACAGAGAGGTGAGATCAATAGAGGGTAAAAACCAAAAATTGAGTGATACACGAGCGAAATACACGTGAGGCATATATTACTTAGTTTTAGGATGTCGGAAAATTCTACTTCAGCAAAGAACGGCGATCAAGTCAACATGGTGGAAGAGTTGGCACAACGCTTTGAGAAAATGCTTGGGGATATGTCGGCCAGGATTGAAAGGTTAGAGCGGCCTAGGGAAGCGCCCAATGCGCGGAGACAAGTGGGGCGTGGTCATAGGATAGAGATGGAGGAAGAAGATGAATTTGATGGGGCACTTATGGATAGAGAGGTTAGGCATGAACGACGAGGTAGAGAGGTTGTTGGGGATTGACCGAATCGTGGCATGAGTAATATAAAAACCACAATTCCTTCCTTTAAGGGTTGGAGTGATCCGGAACAATATTTAGAGTGGGAGAAAAGGATTGAGTTGATATTCGATTGCTACAGTTATACGGAGGAGAAAAAGATTAAGGTTGCGGTTCTTGAATTCACTGATTATGCACTTACTTGGTGGGATCAATTAGCAACTTCTAGGAGGTGAAATCGTGAGAGACCTATTAGTACATTGGGTGAATTAAAGGCGGTCATGAGGAAGAGATTTATCCCTAGTCATTACCATAGGGAACTTCATCAAAAATTACAAAGTCTTTACCAAGGTGCTAAGAGTGTCGAGGATTATCATAAGGAGATGGAGATGTTGATGCTTAGAGCCAATGTGGAGGAGGATGAGGAGGCCACTATGGCCCGTTTCTTGAATGGGATGAATAAAGAAATAGTAAATGTGGTCGAATTGCAGCACTATGTGGAGTTAGAAGATATGCTACATATGACCATGAAAGTGGAGAAGCAATTGAAGAGAAAAGGGACAGCTAAGTATCAGTCGGGTTCTAATCCGTCTTGGAAGCCGAGGTGGGAAAATAAAGGAGCTGGGGCTGTTTCGAAGGGGAAGATTGAGGTACCCAAGGGAAAGGAGGAGTCTGTTAACAAATTTCCACCTAAAGGGGAGTCTCAACCATCTAGGAGTAGAGATATCCAATGCTTCAAATGCTTGGGAAGAGGACATGTGGCTTCTTAATGCCCTAATAGACGTGTCATTACCATGCGAGCGGAAGGAGCTTGGAAAAGTGGCAGCGATGAGAAAGACTACAGTGACATGCTTGCTTTGGAGGAAGCTAGTGATAATGAGGAATTGTTATCCGGGGAGCATGGGCCGTTATTAGTAGCGAGGCGAGCCGTTAGTGCTCAAGTTAACGTGGATGACGTGGAGCAGCAGAGGGAGAACATATTTCATACACGGTGTTGCATCCAAGACAAGTTATGTAGTATGATTATTGATGGTGGTAGTTGTACGAATGTTGCTAGCACCACACTAATTAAGAAGTTAGGATTACCATTGTTGAAGTATCCATCACCTTATAGACTTCAATGGTTAAATGATAGTGGTGAAATTAAGGTGAATAGGAGGGTGTTAGTGAATTTTTCGATTGGTAGCTATATGGAGGAAGTCATGTGTGATGTGGTTCCTATGCAAGTCGAACACATTTTGTTGGGTAGGCCTTGGAAATATGATAGGGAGGTGACACATGACGGGTATAAAAATAGATATAGTTTTACCAAGGATGGGAGAAATATTACACTTACACCATTGATACCATCACAAGTTTATGCAGATCAAGTTAAATTGAAAAATGATGAAGAACAAAGGTGAGGAATCTTGAGAAAAAGAGAGTTGATGCCACGACCTCAGAAAAAGGAGAGGAAAAGAGGGTTGGAGCCACGACTCCAGAAAAAGGAGAGGCGAGAGAAAAAAAAGAGTGTTGGGGTATGATGCGTGTCGCAATGCACCAAAATAATAAATAATTCCTTACTCGCCGAATATTAATTAATAATGTAGTAGCGAGAGTAAGAGTCGATTCCACGAGGAACGGAAACTAATTTTAATTGTTCGATCAATTAGAATGGAATGAGGGGGTTTGTTGTTTGAAATTGCTTGAATGAAAATTATGCATAAAAATAAACAATTAAATATGACTAGAGAAAAAATATGAAAAGAAATTTGTTCTCGGGTTCGGTTGTACCCTTAATTAATGTTATACTTTTCCTTGTAACGTGTTTATATCCTTATTCAATTATCAATCATAAATAATCAACAAGCTCTGATTATCTAAATTCTTCCTTATGTGTATTGATTCAAAACAAGTTCTTCAAACCAATTCTAGCCACGGACAATCCTAAACAAGCTCTTAGGATTTAATGCACGACTAGTATGAAAATTTAGAAGAATAGATTGAATTGGATCGTTAATTACACTAACTCGAATTAATCAATCCAAGTCGAATTATTACTAAATCTGCACGAGATTTATTTGCTACTAAAGTAAAGATTCAATGACAATTATAGATCAAGAATCTAAACATAGCATATTCATGAATCCAAAGATCAATAATCCAATTGGCCAAATTAAACTATTAATCAAATAAACTCAATGAACATTCAAAACATAATAATCCTACAATGGAAATAAAGGAATAAATTCATGCTACTAATTTGTAGGAAATGAAAATAACATAATTGAGTTAACACAACTTTTCCTTTGAACAAGATATGGAATTTAGCCTAGCATGATTGTGGTAGATTCTTCAAGTTGCTTCATGAATTCCATTGTTGATGATATTCTTGCGCTTGAAAATTACCCAAGAATGCTCTATATTTTGCTCTCAATTTTCCTCAATGTCCAGCCTCCTATTTGTGGTGATTTTGCTCCTTTAATACTTTCAAAATCCTGCCCTAGCTTTAGCCACAAGATATACCAAAATTATGCAATGAATCAGATAGGGAAATTTCTTGGTGAACAAGTTACGGCCGTAACTTTGTCATTTACAGCCGTAAGTGAGCTACTGAAAATTTTCGAAATTTGGAAGTTACGGCCGTAACTTTGTCATTTACGACCGTAAGTGGATCTCTGCCGAGAAGCGCCCGTGCTCGATGTTTTGGTCATAACTCTCTACAAGTCCGATTGTGGTGATTCAAGTTGCGTTGGAAAGAAAACTCAAATATCTACAATTCTTTGTGAAATAACTCTTCCCAAATTCGAAATTATTATATGACCAAATTGAGCTTCAATCTATGACTAAAATTCATGATCACAATCCTTTCTGGTTTTTGATTTCCGACTTCACCCCAAACATTCTTTGACCATAATTTTTGCATCTAATCTTCTTCCCACGTGCCATTATTGATTTGGAGTTCTTTGAATATACCCTTAAACCTCACTTCTTAATTTTTTGTATTTCTTTGGTCCTGTTTCCTTTCTTTTCTTCTTTTTGACCTTACATACAATAAGTGAAAGTGCATTAAACGATACTTCAATAGGATCAAACCAATAACAAAATAAGATAATAATTGAATTAAATATGTGCTGATAAAGCACTTATCAGGGTACATACCTCAGAAAAAGGAGAGGGAGCGAAAAGTGCTAGAAAAGAAAAACCAAGAGTGAGTTTCTACGCCAAAAGTAGTGAAATCAAGAAGGCTTTCGTGGAAAATCGACCAATGGTCCTTTTATTGTACAAGGAGTCATTCCTTGCTCTTGATGAACCTAACATACCCCTCCCTAGTTTGGCTATTTCTCTCTTGCAGGAATTTGACGATGTATTTCCGGAGGATATACCTAGTAGGTTGCCACCCATTCGAGGTATTTAGCATTAGATTGATTTTGCACCTGGAGCAGTCATTCCAAAATGTCCCGCTTATAGAAGTAATCTCGAGGAGACGAAGGAACTTCAAAGGCAAGTGGAGGAATTGATGAGCAAGTGGTTGATAAATGTTATATTAACGTTTATTTGATGCACTTATATCCTTGAATACGCAATAATGTGATTCTATCTAAGTATTATTAATGCATTTTATATTTTATATTGTATAGGATCATAAAAGAAGAGAAAAGAAGAAAAAAGGACCAAAATGCACGCAAAACGGAAGATTAGGGACTTAGATGCAAAATTGGTTACGGCCGTAAGGTTACATATTCACGGCCGTAAAAGTGGTAACCGTGTTAAGACAAATCAGCAGAAACACATTCACGGCCGTAAGTCAGAATTTACGGTCGTAACCTTCAAAGGGTGAAAAATGCGCAGAAACATAATTACGGCCGTAAATGGACAAGTCACGGCCGTAACTTCAATTTGTGAGAAATATGCAAAAACTCAATTACGGCCGTAAAGGAAATGTTACGGCCGTAACTCTCTAGTCAACAATTTCCATATTTCAATTCTTTCCATAATTTTGGGATTTCTTGAGCCCAAAGCTAGGGCACGAAATTAAGGCTATAAAAAGGGGTTCTCATGACAGAAAAACTTGTGAAAAAATATTGTGAAAGAGGCTAGAACATTGAGGAAAATTGAGAGAAAAATATAGAGCGTTCTTGGAAGATTTTTAAGCCGAAGAACATCAACAACAATGGAATTCATGAAGCAACTTGAAGAATCTACCACAATCATGCTAGGCTAAATTCCATATCTTGTTCAAAGGGGAAGTTGTGTTAACTTAATCATATTATTTTCTTTTCCTACAAATTAGTAGCGTGAATTTATTCCTTTATTTCAATTGTTGGATTATTATGTTTTGAATGTTCAATTGAGTTTATTTGATTAATAGTTTAATTTGGCCAATTGGATTATTGATCTTTGGATTCATGAATATGCTATGTTTAGATTCTTGATCCGTAATTGTCATTGAATCTTTACTTTAGTAGCAAATAAATCTCGTGCAGGTTTACTAATAATTCAACTTGGATTGATTAATTCGAGCTCGTGTAATTAACGATCCAATTCAATCTATTCTTCTAAATTTTCATACTAGTCGTGCATTAAATCCTAAGAGCTTGTTTAGGATTGTCCGTGGCTAGAATTGGTTCGAAGAATTTGTTTTGAATCAATATACATAAGGAAGAATTTAGATAATCAGAGCTTGTTGATTATTTATGATTGATAATTGAATTAGGGATAAAAACACGTTACAAGGAAATGTATAACATTAATTGAGGGCACAATCAAACCCGAGAACAAGATTTCTTCTCATATTAATTCTCTAGTCATATTTAATTATTTATTTTATGCATAGTTTTCATTCAAGCAATTTAAACAACAAACGCCCCCATTCCATTTTAATTGATCGAACAACTAAAATTAGTTTCCGTTCCTCGTGGGATCGACCCTTACTCTCACTACTACATTATTAATTAATATTTAGCGAGTAAGGAATTATTTATTATTTTGGTGCATTGCGACACGCATCTACATAAGGGAGAGCATGAGTCCATGTGCTGTACCCGTGTTACTTGTACCAAAGAAGGACGGGACTTGGAGAATGTGTGTTGATTGTAGAGCCATCAACAACATAACGGTAAAGTATCGTCATCCTATTCCTAGGTTAGATGATATGTTGGATGAATTGCATGGCCCTAGCATATTTAGTAAAATTGATCTTAAGAGTGGTTATCATCAAATTCGAATGAAGGAAGGAGATGAGTGGAAAACCGCTTTTAAAACTAAATATGGTTTGTATGAATGGTTAGTTATGCCGTTTGGACTTACTAATGCACCTAGCACATTTATGCGTTTAATGAATCATGTTTTACGTGCATTTATAGGTAAATTCGTTGTAGTTTACTTCGATGATATTTTAATATATAGTAAAATCTTGAATGAGCATGTTAGGTGTGTGTTTGTGGTTTTGAGGCAAGAACAACTTTTTGCTAATTTTAAAAAGTGTACCTTTTTGCATGAAAAAAGTTGTATTTCTTGGCTATATGGTTAGTGCTAAGGGGATAGAGGTAGATGAAGAGAAGGTCAAAGCTATTAAAGAATGGCCAACACCTAAAAGCATAACCGAGGTTAGAAGTTTTCATGGCTTGGCTAGTTTTTATAGGCGTTTTGTTAAGGACTTTAGCACAATTGCCACACCACTCACAGAAATTGACAAAAAAAAAGTGTAGGGTTTAAATAGGGTATAGAACAGGAGCATGCATTTGAAACTATCAAAAATATGTTGTTTAAAGCACCGGTTTTATCACTTCCTAACTTTGACAAGGCTTTTGAGATTGAATGTGATGCCTCAAGGCTAGGCATTGGAGCTGTTTTAATGCAGGATAGAAGCCCAGTAGCCTATTTTAGTGAAAATCTAAAGGGGGCTACTCTTAATTACCCTACATATGACAAGGAGTTGTACTCACTTGTGCGCGCTTTGGAGACATGGCAACATTACTTGTGGCCACGGGAGTTCGTGATACACACTAATCATGAATCCTTGAAGCATTTGAGGGGTCAACCTAAGATGAGTAAGAGACATGCAAGGTGGGTAGAGTTCATCGAAACCTTTCCCTATGTCATCCCGTACAAACAAGGTAAGGAAAATGTGGTGGCATATGGATTGTCTCGAAGGTATGTCCTTTTAACTTCTTTGAATGCTAAATTGCTTGGATTTGAATACATTAAGGACATGTATGCTAATGATCCGAACTTTTCTAGTATTCATGATTCATGTGGTAAGGGGGTTGTGGATAGATTCTTTAAACATGATGACTACTTATTTCGGGGAAATAAATTGTGTGTCCCTAGGTGTTCAATGAGAGAGTTACTTGTGAGAGAGGCCCATAGTGGAGGTTTAATGGGTCATTTTGGGATTAAAAAGACCTGCAAAATCTTAAGTGAACATTTCTATTGGCCTAAGATAAGATTGATGTGGTTCGGGTTTGTAGTAGATGCATTACTTGCAAGAAGGCAAAATCTAGGATTAAACCTCATGGATTATATATGCCTTTACCCGTTCCTAGTGAGCCTTGGGTTGATATCTCTATGGATTTTGTTATGGGATTACCTAGGACTAAGAAGGGAAGAGATTCGATTTTTGTGGTAGTAGATCGCTTTAGTAAAATGGCACATTTCATACCATGCCACAAAACTGATGATGCTACCAACACAGTTGATATTTTTTTTAGGGAAGTCGTGCGCTTACATGGGGTTCTTAAAAGTATCGTCTCGGATAGGGATGTTAAGTTCCTCAGTCATTTTTGAAGAGTCTTTTGGAACAAACTGGGAACGAAACTACTTTTCTATACAACTTGTCACCCATAGACCGATGGACAGACCGAGGTAGTAAATAGGATCATGATTCAATCGTTGCGCGCCATAATCAATAAAAATCTGAAAAATTGGGAAGAGTGTTTACCATTTATTGAATTTGCATTTAATAGGGCTATACATTCTACTACTTCTTGTTCACCATTTGAAATTGTTTATGGTTTTAATCCTCTAACACTATTGGATTTAATTCCTTTACCTGTGAATGAACGTAGTAGTTTGGATGGAAAGAGAAGGCTGACATGGTTAAATCACTCCACGACAAGGTGAGGTTGACAATTGAAAAGAAAAATGAACATTATGCATCGCAGGCTAACAAAGGAAGAAAAGGTGTCATCTTTGAACCCGGTGATTGGGTTTGGGTACATCTGAGGAAGGAACGGTTTCTGGAACAACGCAAATCAAAGTTACAACCGCAAGGAGATGGTCCATTCCAAGTGATTGGAAGGATCAACAACAATGCCTATAAACTAGATCTTCCTGGTGAGTATAATGTTTCTGATCTATCTCCGTTTGATGTAGGTACAGATTCGAGGTCAAATCCTTTCAAAGAAGGAGGGGATGATGTGATCCAGACCACGAATACAAGCCCGTGCAAAGATCTGTTGACGATCAAAGGAGGACCGATGACTCGATTGCAAACGAAGAGGGCCAACGAAGCAATGAACAAGCTAGTACAAGAAACGATGGACAAAACTATGTTCGTGGCTGCAAAAGAAGCAAGTTCCGTGTTGGAGACTAGTCAAGAGACGAGTGGATCAACCTCATTCAAGCCGTCGAAGAAAATCGTGAAGTTTCAAAAATTACGGTCGTAATGAGTCCACTGCTGAAAACTGAAATTGTGAAAAGTTGGACTTACGTCCGTAACTCACATTTGTCACGGCCGTAATGTGGCCTTGGGTTATAATTAAGATTTCCAGAAAAAAGGACTTACGGCCGTAAAATTATTTCTCACGGCCGTAACTGTTAAACAGTAAGCTACTTACGGCTGTAAGGGAGGAAGTTACGGCCGTAACTACTAAACGTGTAAATCTTGATATTTTATTTCTTTCCATATTTTTAGCAATTTCATTCCTTGTTTAATTAGGGCTCTTAAACCAGACTTTGACCCTATTTATAGGGATGTAATTTTCATTATTAGGTTAGACCATTATTGATATTATTGTGAGGCAAATTGCTTTCAAACTTCTATTCTTCATTGAATACAATCCGAACTTGCGAGTTATTCTTGTTTGTTCAAATTTCGGTGAGAATTAATATTGCTTGTGATCAAGAGGTCAATATATCCCTGTGATTGTATTGGTTGCTTGGTTTAATTAATTTTAATTGGATCCATAAATCATGGTTTCTTGACGTTCTTGGATCGATTCAATATTTTGTGGGTTGTGTAGCTACAATATCTACGTGATTTGCATCAAATGAGGCCCAAGCCAATGGCCTAGTTCACCTTGGGCTAGGGCTGGCCCTGTATAAGGAAGCAAGAGCTCCTGCATATCCAAGTTGTTAATCAATCCCATGAATTCGCCTCCAAGAAATCATCCAAACAGAATGCTGACAAGCCAGTGCTTAGTCCAATTGGTGCCAAAAATATCTATGCAGGGAGCCAAGCACAGGAAAGTTTATTAAAATAACTAATAACCTAAACGACATGGCTGCACAATTGCAAGCAATGCCTACTTTGTCAATTGAACATAATATTGACTTGTCAAGTCATGTAAATGCTAATACAATGGAACAACTTATTCTCCTCCATCAGTCCGAGACTGTTACTCAAGAAAAAGCAAATGGAAGAAATCTCAACCTACGTCCTGAATCTATGACAAAACAGTAGGTCAACTCACCACAAGTTGCTAATAGAAGTTCTCCCCATGTTAACTTCTCAAGTGACATCTTTGGATAATCTGGTTATTGTGAGCTCGATAGATGGTTTCCACTGCTTTTAGTGTAACTACAAATTCAAATATTATGGAAAAACTCCAGTAACATTTTTTGTTCATGTTATAGATAATCAACTGCCCTCTGTTATCCCTAGAGTAACTAAACAAGTGGGGGTGAATTGATTTATAAAACTTTTTCAAAACTTAAAACCAATAAATATAAGTATGAACACTTAGTGTAACAAGAGATGTAAAGTAATTTAATTATCAATGTAGAGAACATAATTTGAGTTTTGCATCGGAAACCTTTTTATTACTTTTTAGATATAATTTTCTTGGTTAAGACAAGATTTCAAATTTTCCTGTCTCTTTTTATTTTCATACCTAATATCCTTCTAGCTGGTCCAAGGTTTTCATTTCAAATTCGATTCCTAAATTTTGTTTAATTTTAGAAATTTCTCTTGGATCTTTTCTAGCTAGAAGCATATCATCCACATGTAGTAAGAGATAGTAAGAATCAGCTCCACCTTCTCCCTTATAATAAAAACAGGGACCGTAGGAGCTTTTCTCGAAACCAAGTCCTTGAATACAAGAGTCATATCTCTTATACCATTGTCTAGGAGCTGGTTTCAATCCATAGAGAGATTTGTTGAGAAAACACTCTAGTTCAGTTTTGGATTCTTATTTAAAACATTTTGGTTGAATAATGTAAATTGTTTCATCCAAATGTCCATATAAAAAGTAGTTTTTACATCAGTTGATCTAGTTGAAAATCAAAATGAGCAATGAAAGCAAGACTCTAATAGAGGTATATTTCACTACATTAGAATATTTCATTATAGTAAAACATTCCTTTCGATTAAATCCTTTTGCTATAAGTCTAGCTTTATACCTAATGGAATTATCATCTTTTTCTCCTTGTTTTATTTTAAGCAGCCATTTATAGTCAATCAACTTTTGGTTCAAAGGTTTTTCAACTAAAGTCCAAGTATTAATTTCTTAAGAGTTCATTTCTTCTATCATAGCTGCAAACCAAAGGTTTGCATCTTTGCTGGCCATAGCCTCTTCATAAGGGTTAGGCTCAGGCCCAAGGAAATCCTCAACACTTAAAGCAGTCACAAAAGTCCCATAATCTAATTGGTGATCTTCTATCCTTTCTCTCTCTAGTCAGCAAGAGAAGTATTATCCTCAATTTCAACAATTGAAACCTTATCCTCACTATTGTTATCAACATGATTTTCCTCATTCATTTCAGGAGTAGTTTCAAGGAAGTTTTTCCCTTCTATTTTAGACACTCTAACCAGATTTTTGTCAATAGTATTAAGATAATGAGGTTTTAAACATGGCATTTTAGACTCATTGAAGGCAACATTTCTACTAATGATCACATTGTAGCCCCCTTTTCCTTTAATCCAAACTTTATACCCTTTACTCCTTCCCCATAACCTAAGAAAACACATTTTTGTGCTCTAGGTGCCAAAAGTCTTTAAATCAAAATAGTTTGGTCTGAAACCAGACCAAACATGCTCAGTAATATTAAAGTTTATAGCACTAGATGGACTTGTATTCATTAGGTGAGAAGCAGTCTTAACTGCTTCTCCCCAAATACCTTAGGAAGGACAAGTCTAATAAGCATGCACCTAACTTTACCTAGCAGAGTCCTATTCATCCTTTTAGCTAGACCATTTTGTTGTGGGTGTAGGTGACAGTTTTATGCCTCAAAATGCCATGTAGTTTGTAAAAGTTTTCAAGTTCCATACTGCAAAATTCTAAATCATTATTAGTTCTCAAAACTTTGATCCTTTTTCTCCCCAAAAATACCTTAGGAAGGACAAGTCTAATAAGCATGCACCTAATTTTATCAAGTAGAGTCTTATTCATCCCTTCAGCTAGACCATTTTGTTGTGGGTGTAGGTGACAGTTTTATGCCTTAAAATGCCATGTAGTTTGTAAAAGTTTTCAAATTCCATATTGCAAAATTCTTAATCATTATTAGTTCTCAAAACTTTGATCCTTTATATTACTTGATTTTCAGTAAGAGTTTTCCAATCTTTAAAACTAGTAAAAATATCATATTTATTTTTCTAAAGAATAACCCAATTTTTTCTTGAATAATCATCAATGATAAGAAAAAACATATTTGAAACCACTAGGAGTACATAATGTTGCTAGCCCCTAGCATGTAAGTACTCTAGGATCTCAACGGATTTGTGCGTGCATGTTTTAAAAGGATTCTTGGTCTTCTTTCCAAGAACACAATCATCACAGAAAATCAATTTTTCAATTTTATCTCTTCCTAAAAGACCTTGAGTTTTTAATTGAATTAAACACTTTTCCTTTATATGCTCTAAGTCTTTTATGCCACAGATTAGACTTGTCAATTTTAGATTGACTAGCAGTGAAAGCTTTTCCAATTAGAGGGGGTGGCACTAATAGTGTAAATGCCATCAAATTTGGGAGTTTTAATAATTTGATTAGTATTAGAAGAGATAGTACTGAAGTCCCCATTTATGTGTATATCATATCCTTCATCATCCAAAATCACTAAAGAAACCAGGTTTTGATCAAGATCACGAACATTCTTAACCTTTTCTAGGATGAGATTATGACCATTTCCTAAATCTAGGATCATTATTCCTATTCCTTTAGTTTTGCATAATTGATTGTTGCAATTTTTCACATTCCCACCACTAGTCTCTAGGAATTTAGAGAACCAGTATGTGTTAGGACTCATATGAAAGTACATCCTAAGTCTAGAAACCATTCTTCTTCGATATCAGTAGTGATCATATACATATGACCATTCAAGACTGCATCCTCCTCATATGTTGTGGATGTAGTACCTTCTACATTTTTACAGTTATAAGATCCTCTTTCATTTTAAGGCAAACCCTAATAAAGTGTCCAGTTTTTTCACAACAAAAGCAATTTCTTCCCGTTGCTTTTACTTCTTTACCTTAAATTTAACTTTATTCTTTTCAGGGTATTCCTTTTCCTTTAGTTTACGTTTTTTATAGTTATTCAGACCATTTATATTGTATCGTACCTTTTTCTCTCTGTTTTACTTTAGCCATCAAACCAATTCCAGTTGAGGAGGCTTTGATCTCACTCTTAAATAAGAACTCTTTATTTCTTAAGAAAGATACAATTATGGCAACTAAAAGTTTATTCCTACCATATTCTAAAGCGTCTTTCATCTCTTTGTATTTGTCACTGAGTGAGTTTACTAAAGCTATAGAGAGTTGATCATTAGACACCTTTTCTTTTCAAGAACTTAAATCTTGAATGACTTTATTAAATCTATCAAGATTAACATCAAGATTAAGGTTTGGATCAAATTTAATATTAAAAAATTATTTCCAAAGGTAGCAAGTATTAGGGACAATTTGTATCCTGTATAGAGTTTCTAATTTTTCCCATAAAACATCATCTTTCTCTATATCCCTACTTCTCCAATGACATTTTCAGAAAGGTATAGAAATAGCGTACTCCATGCAATTTCATCTTTCTGGAAAGTCTTAGCTTTTTCAATACCATCACCCCATGACTTATCTAATGCCTTACAACACCTCAGTCGCTAAGTAAGGCTTTCATCTTTTGGCCCCAGAGTGAAAAATCTCCTTTGCCATTCCAAATTTCAACTTCAACTTTATTAGAGGTCATTATAAAAAAAATTATTGAAAACTTTTACCTCTAATAGATTTCCAAGTGAAAAGGTTTGAAGAATTTTAAGACGGTAAAGAAACTTGCAGAAAACAGACGATAGTAATAGTGGATAAAACAAGTAACTAAATCGAGAACAAAAATTAAAGAAGAATTCGAATAGAACGAATTTCAGTGAATAACACCTTAAGATGTTTAATTGTCCCCTCAGATTCACGGGTACTCTCAGGGAGCCCAAGGAAAAGGAAGACTAGAGAGGTCGTTCACGATGATAGACACTTACTTAAACTATGGAGTCAAGAATATTGAGTTTAGAAACAATTACCCTCTTTGTCTCTAAAGAATAGGGTTTTATATTACTAGAGAAGTCAGATAGCACCAGTAAATTGGAGAGTCAAGCACTCGTCCTTCTCAGTAGTTTGAGATCTCAACAGATCTCACCCACATATAATAGATTGCACAAGTGACTTAGTAAGTCAAGTACTTGTCCTTCAAAGAACTTCCAGATCTCCTTAGATCCAAACCAGATCTTCCAAGAAAACCCCTTAGGATTCAAGAAACATCACCAGCCAAACTCTTATACCACTGTTAGGCCTAGTTTTACAGTAATCTTTTGTATATCAGATTGTAACATATAAATCAAAGTACACAACACAATAACACCAAATTTGGTTCGCCGTTAGGCCCGGATCTTCACCTCTTTTTTTAAGAGACTACGTGACCCGTTGAGCATCCACTTTAAAGTGGCACGCACTCTCATAATCTTCACTAGTTGTAACACCCCAAGTTCAAAAATATTAAACCTAGGTGTATTAACTTCCCTTTTCTTAAATAAGGAAATAAATCATTTAAAATTTCAACCTTTTCATTTTCTATTATAAAATTTTACAGAAATTTCGGTAGAGTCTCCTCTATAACTTGGATATAACCAACCTGTAGAGGGACATTATACCTATAATACATATACAATTCTCAACTCATTCAAATTCAACATTAAACATCCAACCATAATTCCAAAATTTAACTTCAACATTAATACCCAAACTCCTCAACAATAATACCTTGAAGTAAACATTTATAAACTCATGAAACATGATATAAACTAATCAAAAGAATTTATCCAATAAAATTTATAACCAATGAATTAATCAGTGGAAAACCCTAGAAGAAATAAAATTTGGAGTACTGTCTGAGTCTGCCGCCAAGTGCTCTCCTCAGATCACCTACCTTTCATCACCTGAAATGTTGGGGGAGGGATTGGGGTGAGCTAAAACTCAGTGAGTAAACTTTATGCATGTAATGCATGCTTATGACACGAATGCTTTAAAATTCGAAATATGTATCCCCATTTACTTTACTTTCCAAAACTTTCAAAACTTTTCAGACTTTCACTTAACATTTCAAAACTTTCACTTAACATTTCCATCGTGAGCTCACTTGGTGTATCTTCTAGTCAATCGGAGCGCAATGGAAAATTCTTATTTGGAACCAGATTAATATCCACATTTCCACCGTAAAGCGGTTTAACATTCGCTTTCCCACCGCATAGCGGTTTAACAGTTCACCGCAAAGCGGTTGAACATTCCGTCGCAAAGCGACTTAATTCGGGTACTTCGGTCCCCCGCGCCCCATTTCACACTCACTTCTTTCATGACTTAGAAGTACACCCATTTTTTCTTAAAAACTTGGGATACATAACTTTTGAACAAACTTGCACCTTGACACATTTCTTTCATTTAAAAATATTTGGCTTCCCAATTTCGATGCCAATGCATGCTTGATGATGCAATGACATGATAACGTGCATGCTTGAACATTCTTCTTAATAACATATACTTTCATAAAGTAAATGAAATTCATCAAAGCAAGTAAGTTACAAACAATCATTTACACATTTTACATTTAAATTTAACTTCTATGAAAATAGGGGAAGTTTACTTACCTGACGTCTTTAGTATTTACTGTTATCTGGATTTGCAAGTGGAGGAGTCTCAGATGTCCGCGACGTCAATGTGCCCCCAAAAATCCTAATTATTCTCATTCATTAATAAGGTATAACTTTTAATTCAAAATGTGGCCTTACGCTATGACCAATACATTAAACATCATATTCGAAACAAATAATCAATTTCGATGTACATTAGAAGGTCTTCTAACTTTTTATTCAAACTAAAACTCAAATTTACATAACTTAACCTAACGTTATAAAATCACTCCCTTAAAGGCCTAACAAATTCACAAATCTTAAAATCAACATATATCCAAACTTTATCCAAACAGTTAATTAAATTACAAATTTCATAAATTTCGAAAGTCTGAAAATAGCAACTATAAGTCAAGAATATACATTAAAATTCAATTACCTCATTACTTGAAATCCTAAATTTGAAAATTTTCAATTTAAAACAATATTAAACCAACAAAAATCCATTAAACAACTTCATCATTTAAAAATTTGAAATTTCTCAAAATGGTCGTCAACTAAGTCAATTAAATCTATAATTTCATAATTTTCTAATTAACTCCAAAATTTTAAAAATTAATACAACCATTTATATAATTCTCCCCAAATTTGTAAAATTATAATTTCTAACTTAAAACAAAAGTAACCAATTAATTTAAACTACTAATTAAGAAATTTCGAAATCTGATAATCTACTGTGGAAATTATACCTCTATATATACATATATACATCAATACACACATACATAAGCATTACTAAATCCCCAATTTAACGGTATAATTCAAAATCAACTAAACTTAAATCTAAAAATGTGAGAAACAACACATATTTACATATACTCAACATGTATTCACACATATATATACATAGTGATTTTGTGTGTGTAAAACCACGAGATTTTTTTTTTTGCGCTGCCATGTGTGCTCAGTTATCGTGTGTGTGTGCATGAGTTGCTGCGAGAAAAAGAAAAGGAGAGATTTGTGTGTGTGTCTCACCGGGGTGGTGGCCTGGTGATGTTGACGACGAGCTGAGTGAGGTCGAGAGAGGAGAGGCAGTCGCGGGCCAAGTGAGGGAGAGATGAGAGACGAGGTATTGAATGTGAGAGAGAGATGATCGGTGTGAGAATATTGAATTAGGTTTAAGTAAAAATATTTTGGAACTTGCAACTTGGTCCCTCATCTCTCTCTATGTACATAATTAAGTCCGTAAGTTCTATTTACTCTACAATTGCCACCATATCTTCCCCCAACTTTCAATTTAACAAAATAAAATAAAAAGTAGTATGCTTAGGCAATAAAACAATTAATCACATAAAATTACAAGTGAAAATTTATAAATTTCTAATTGACACATTGATCGAGACGGCGTCCAAGTCCTTCCACTGCAAAATAATTCAAATTATAGATATGAAAATTATCAATTTATAATTTATAATAATATCAGCATACATATTACGTGAAAATTTTGTAACCATGAAAAGCGATATTACACTAGTAAAACTAGAATTTACAAGAGTTTAATAGATTACAACCAAGAACACAATGATCTCCCTATTACAACCAAGATCTAGAGTTCCCTATGAATCTCTAGAATACTAAAACCAATCCACAAGTTTACTGTTCACTAGAAGAACTGAGAACATATCTACTATAACTTTCACCATGTATACCCAAACACAGAGATAAGAAAAAACAGAGAGTGAAGAGGAAGGAAGAACCCAAACGCTGAGTCTAGAAGAAGTCTGGAGAGAAGAAGTAATAACCAATTAACCTAAGATCTATAAGAACTTGAACTTTTATTTTATTGATTGAATATAATTTGTGAATTACATCAATATATATAGCACAATGCAGAATCCTAACTATAATAAATTGCTAATACACAAGGTAATACAATATTACTAGGAAAGTAACTGTCATATTTATCCTAGAGGATCTTGATTCACATTACTCCCTTGATTGATGGAAACTAATTGTCATATTTATCCTGGAGGATCTTGATTCACATTACTTCCTTGATAGATGGCAGATTCGGATTCCTTACGATCACATTCCATAATATGCCCCCGCAAGACGGAGCTCCCATTGGAGAGTCCGATCTTGGAACTCAGACGACGAAAGGCAGTAGTAGACAATGGCTTAGTGAGAATATTTGCAAGCTGGTCTTTAAAGGATATGTAGGAGACAGAGAAAGATCCAAAAAATACATGATTGCGCACAAAATGATAGTCAATAGCAATATGTTTCATGTGCGAGTGAAAGATGGGAATAACAGAGAGATATGTAGCACCAAGGTTCTCACAAAAGATAGATGGTTTGGAAGCTAGAGGGACATGAAGTTCTTTGAGTAAATTACAAAGCCAAAGAACCTCACAAGCACAAGAAGCAAGAGAGCGGTACTTAGCCTGCTTCTTGGAGCACCAAGACAAAGGATTACCAGCAAGATAAACAATATAAGCAGATGTAGAGGTCCGATCATCATAGTTCCCATTCCAATCAACATCAGTGAAGGCAGATAGATGAAGTGTAGAAGACTTGTGAATGAACAATCCATGGAAAAGGGTGGATTTTAGGTAGCAGAGGACACATTTTACTATATACCAGTGAGTTTTAGTGGACTTGTGCATAAATTGAGATAATTTATTGACTACAAAAGAGATGTCTGGACGCATGAGAGACAGGTATTGAACAGTACTTAGAGTTTGACGGTACAAGGTAGGATTGCACAGGTATGAACCATCGCTAAGGACTAAAGGGGAAGTGGATGACATAGGCATAGAACATTCCTTGGCTCCTAGCATATTGGTCCGGGTGAGAAGATCACGAATGTACTTGTGCTGTGTTAGAAGAAGACCACTGGGAGAGGGAAGAACCTCAATTCCTAAGAAAAAGTGTAAGGAACCGAGATCCTTAATGGAGAATTTAGTAGACAAGGCCAAGAAAAAGGATTGAACAGTATTGGGTTCATTACCAGTGACCAGAATATTGTCATCATAAACAAAAACAAACATGGTTACCCGGTTAGTGAAGTAGATGAATAGGGAGGTGTCACTAGCAGAGTTAAGAAACCTAAAGGACAGAAGGAAGGATTTAAGGGCATTGAAACAGGCTCGTGGGGCCTGTTTCAGGCCATAGATGGCTTTGTGTAGTCTGCAGATACGATTAGGAGATGGTCAAAAAATCTTGGAGGTTGAGACATATAGACCTCCTCATCAAGTTGACCATGCAAAAAGCCAGTATTGACATCAAGTTTTCTAATGACCCAGTTGGAGGAGACGGCTAGAGTGAAGACAACCCATATAGCGGTAGGTTTAACAACAGGACTGAAGGTGTTGTGATAGTCAACTTCTGAGCGCTGGTGAAAGCTCTATGCAACAAGACGAACCTTATACTTGGGTATGGACCCATCATGGTTCCGTTTTATCTGAAAGACCCACTTTCAGCCAACAATATTGGAAGATGAAGGTGGGGAAACAAGAGGCCATGTCTTGTTGCGAAGTAAGGCATTGAGCTCCTCAACCATGGCAGAGCGCCATGCCGGAAGCTTAAGAGCTTGGGAAGCACATGTGGGTTCAAGAGATTTAGGAATGGGGTGGCGAATGACTGCAGAATTGACAATTTTAGGTTTGTAGAATTTTTTTCATAGATCGAGTAGTCATTGTGCGAGTCGGGATGGGGGTGGTTGAGGAAGACGTGGGTAGGTTGGTAAAATTTTTGAGGACGAGGTGGAAGAAGCAATGTGACTGGATGGGGGAGGGGGACTCATGTGACGAGACATGATTGGTTGATTGGTTGATGGGGTAGCTTGCCGGTTTGTAGAGTGGATTGACGACGGGTAAGGATATGGGAGTGCTAGATGAGGACTCTGGGGTTAAGGTAGATGCAGGTGTTTGAGAGAAGGGAAAATGTTGTTCATGGAAGGTGACATGACAAGAGGTGTAGATTTTACCGGAGGCAAGGATGGAGTGAAGAATTAATTGATCCTGTCTCTTCCATATATAGAGAGAGGGATTAGGAGTGACAACTGGAGCTGTGGGAGGGCCGGTGGCGATGGTTGCTACTGGACAGGTGAGCGTTCCATCAACATAGCAAAATAAGTCAAGACCATATAATAAGAAGGAGAATTGGGCATTCCAGGAATGGTAGTTGGAGGCTGTAAGTTTCAGGGTTATGTGAGTTGCTGGATTCAGGGACACAACGTTGGAGCTGGGTTGGATGATGGGGTTGGAGTTGGACCCTTGAGTGACGAAGGTAGTGGCGGTTGGGGGATCAACTGTTTCTCCTAACATGGTGAAATGATACAGGAACCAGAGAAACGATTGAACTGGACGGGCACCGCAAACGACTGATGGAGGTGGCGGACGAAGATGATGTGCAATGGGCAACTACCTAGAGATGGAACAACTGGATGAATGGCAGCAACTTGTTGCAAGAGAAAACGTGGGTTGCACATTGTAGCACTAGAAGAGGAGGGATCGAACTCTCATAGGAGGGAAGGGCTCTGATACCATATAAGAACTTGAACGTGTATTTTATTGATTGAATATAATTTGTGAAGTACATCAATATATATAGCGCAATGTGGAGTCCTAACTTTAGTAAATTGCTAATACACAAGGTAATACAATATTACAAGGAAACTAACTGTTGCCCCCATGGCACATCTCCCAGCGGTGAAAGGGAATGTGGTTTAAAGACCAGTCCCGCATGGTCAGGGATTCGAATCCGGCCTTACCAAGTTAAAAGGTAAGCCTTCACACTGCACTCTGGGAGGCATAACCTGCGATTTACATAATTCACCAAGGCCCAGGGTAGGGCAGGTCGGGGCCCTAAGGTTGGGGTTCAACCTTTTTTTTTTTACAAGGAAACTAATTGTCACATTTATCTTGGAGGATCTTGATTCACATTACTCCCTTGATTGATGGAAACTAGCAGTCATATTTATCATGGAGGATCTTGATTCAAATTACTCCCTAGATTGATGGTGAATTCGAATTTCTTACGATCACATTCCTTAATAAGACCAACGGTAGCAACAAATACACTTGTCATCATCTTGGGGTACCAAAACTTTATGTGGCAAAGTCGCCAAACTAGAAAGCATGCCTTTTAGAAGTATAATCAGCCGGGTATGATCCAACAGGTATGGGCTACACAGATTGGGCCCACATCATATTTGGTTTCCAATTTGAACAACATATCCAACACTATACATCCTTCAACAGCTAATACCAACGAAAGCCTGTTTAGAAAATTTGATTAGAATCAATCATTTACACTTTAATTTTTGATGTTGTATTTAGCTTTCTTTTTAGATGTTCAATATTTTACTGTCGCATCTCGAAATTTTAATCTCTTTCTAAGATAAATTTGTATTTTCCGGAATTTCAGTAGATGGAACAATATGGTGTTTGATTTTTAAACTTTTAGCAAGGTTTCATTCTAAGTTACTTGCTTATTTTGATCATTGAACTTTTCTTTGTGATTGAGTTATAGCTTTATGTTATAGTCCATCCACAAAATTAACAACTTCGCCTACATGGAAAATGAGATACATGAATTATCTATCATAGCTTGGTTGCTGGAATAGCCAAAGTCCAGTGATGGTGCTGGCGGGTAACAGTTTGGGTGGTAGGGCAGATGCTGGCTTGGGTTCCTCGATGGGTATAATATTTTTTTTCCTTGCTTGTTTCCTCATTATTTTCTTTGTCTTTTCCACCTGTGATCACATGAAATAACTTATTAATTCGAACCAAGAGAAGTTCAATTATTAAAATAGAAGGTCAAGGAAATTGAGTGACTAACTATTGGAAATTGTTGTATTCTATCATATTTTTTGATGGGTGGTGCCAAATTATTCTATTTGAAAGATTAAACTAGATTTTGGATACAAATATCTGATTGATCTTTTTATATTTTTAGACTCTTATTTTTTTGACGTATCAGACCTGCACAAAAAGAAGGAGATAGTGTCAGGGATGGTAGTAATACCTAGGGATCTGATACCCGTTAGAAACATGAATTAATAAAAAAATAGTGAAAGAAGTCAAGTAGAAGGTGTGATTTTGGATCGTGTAAAGGTAGAAAGTGGAGAAAAATAGGGAGAAAGTGGAAGAAAGATAAGAAAAAGAAGATACTAGAGTGTGATCCATGAATTTATTTATTTATTTATATTTTATCTCTCTTTCTCTCTCACACACAATTGACCGTCGTCATTGCGAATGCTCTAATAAGTGGGTGGTCTTGGCACTACTTTCAAACCTCCTATAATTGTCACACTTTTCCTGCCCAACTTTTTAACCTCCAAATAATTCTCCACTTTTACACAACAACTGACTAACTAATTAGCGGTGTGATTTATCTACATGGACAACTTTTATCTAATTTTTCGTTAGTCAACATATCTGACCAGACTGCTCAGACGGGTAAATTCATTTGTTAAAATGATTAAGAAAAATTAATTTAATAATAAGCATCCATTTAGCAGCGGTTTAAATGGGTAGTTTAAACCTAAATTTAAATTACACAATTTTTCAAATCACTTTTTAACTAAAGACATTTTCTCTCTCCAATTTTTAATAACACATTTTACTTATAAAATAAAAATAAACCTTCCCTCTCCTATTTAAACAGCTACCGAACGCATCCTAAAAGTTAATTGAGAAGCAATACGGGAATAAAGTTATGATTTTGGACGGAGGTATTTTTCGGCCAAAGTTGAGATGAAGATATGGTGGTGGTGGTGGGGCTGGGGCTGGGAGGTGAAGAAGATGATGATTTGGGGGTGTGGGGCAGGTTTTTATTTATTTTTAGATTAATTATTTTAATGGTCAATATTTGGAAAAATGTAAATTAATCATTTTCTCCTTATGAAATTGGTCAAAGATGTCAATTTTTTTTCCAGAACAACTATGGTCAATTGAATGGAAATAGTCCATTTGTCCTTGATCTGCAACGAAATGAAAAGTTTGGAACTTCGGATGGTACAAATGAAAAGTTTGAGTAAAGTTCGAGAAAAAGGTTCGGATTGCAGCTATAGTTATCTTCACAATTTATGAATTTACAATTTTTCAACTATACATTCATTTAATATTTTTAAAAAATATGATTTTCAGGTAAACTAAACAAGGGTGAAGTAAAATTCAATATGCTCATGTCATGAGTTTGAAGTGATACAGTAAAAGTCTATAATTTCTTGTGCTCAAATGCTTCAATGTTTGGTATTGACTCTTGAAGATAATTAATTTCAAGTAGCAGTTAACTTTTATTTGTCACTAAGGGGAGCAGATATTTATTAGTTTGACTCTCTTTATGAGTGTTAGTTGGAGAAAATGCAAAGAGAAACGTGCATCGCAATCGCAAGAGAGCTTTTCGAGGGGTTCGGTTTGTTGCTGAGCGCACATGCCGCTGCCCTACGAAATTTATGAGTTTGTCCATTTTTTTTTTCCTAATTTAATTTTTGCGATAAAATGAGAATCTTATGTGCTATGGCAACACCACGTCTACATGCATGTACAAATAATATTATTACTTTATTTTGAAGAAAAATGGCAATAAGAATCACTTTTTTGGTTTATATAAATCAATTTATAAATCATACAATTTCTCAAACTACTTTTTAATTATACACATTTTTCTCTCCACTTTTTAACTAAACATTTTACCTCAGAAACATAAATAAGCCAATATATAAATCTCATCCTTTTACCAAATAAATAAAGGCTTTGATTTTAAAGTATGTATGTATTTATATGTCACTTAATAGGTTCTTGAATAAAATGCCAAGCAGTGCCAATACATTGGCCGCAGGCATAATAAACTTTGCACGTCGCGTATAATAGAGCAAAACTGATGAACTACATATATTCTAGCCTCTATTCGGGTAGATTTAAAGTGAAATTGAAATTATTTGGTTGATTTATTTGTATTTTTTAGGTAAGATGTGTGGTTAAAAATTGGAGAGAGAAAATGTGGATAATTAAAAAGTGGTATGAAAAATTGTGTAAATTAATTTTCATTTCTTTTTTTGTCTTGTAGCCCAATAAATTGGGGACGCCGAACGGTGCCCTAATCCCAAGAAAGTAATCTTGAGAATAGCATGTATGCAGCACTTAATACTTTCAGAGTATATTTGGTGTAGGAGAAATTCGAGAAATTTTTAAACATGTTGAAAAGTTATTGAAAAATGTGTAAAATGGTGGGTCTCATTGAAAGGTATGGGAAAAAATGAATTTGAGGACAAAATTGTTGAATTTCTCCTAAACCAAATAGGGCGTCAATGTTTTTACTTTTGTGTTCAAAGGCGTTTTAATTTCTCCTGAACCAATGCTTGACTACACCTTCAAGATCAAAATAGACATCGAGTAATAAATATTGAATACGAAATCAAAATAATTAGAAAATTGTTTCGACACAACTTGGAGAAAGAAAAAATCGAAATCAATTATATGAAATTGATTTGGAGTAGGAAATATGGAAAATGAGGTCCCTATTTATAGATTTTCAAGTATCTCTTCAAACGGTTGCATCTTTTTGTAAAATTAATTTAAACCATTAGATCATACATTTTCACTTATCTTTGAATAGTCACATCCAATCCTAAACATCATGACTTTTCAATATGCATCTATATATTTGTAAAGTTGCGATCCACCATTGCACAATTTGGAGATTTTTCCAATACAAACTATAAATAATTGACCAATTATTCCAACAATCCCCCACATGAATGGAAGAAGTCGACTCGGAACAAGAAAAATGAAGACGAGGACAATTTGAAAGATAACGCATCAAGATGGTAGCTTTTTGTCACGACTCGCGCAATTTTGGCACAAGAATATCGAGAAACTTAAAATAGTGACAACTTGAGGCTAACCGGAATATTCTAGAATCCCACAAGTGCATGAAGATTGCTAGAATATGGTAGGACATTCTAGAAGCCTACAAGCTCCTCACTTGATGGATTATTCTAGAACTTCCTAGTTTAGTCCATAAATATTTTAATGTAGATATTTGTATAGAAAATTCTAGATGACTAATCTAGACCATTGGATAGGAATGATCCTAGCCATCCATTTGAGGAGGCTACTACTATAAATAGCTTGGTAGGATTCATTTGTAAGCATCAAGAGAGTGGAACTTGTAAAGAGTGTTGTAAAGAGTGTCTTTATTCAATACAAAGCTTTCTTTGTAAGTTCTTGTGTTCCTTCATTGTCCCTTTCTTAAGGTGTTCTACTTAGTGCCTTTCTAAGACATCAATGCCAATCGGGAGGCTGACTTAGTGTAATAACCGCGGGGGCGGAAGTTGAAGACACTAAGGCCGCACGGTTCTTGGAGGAAATTAGCAAGTCCGTGACAGTTGGTATCAGAGCCTAGGTTTGCTCACTTACTATCGTTGGCATGGCGGAAAAAGATGTTGTGGGTTCCGGCATTTCGGACGTAGAACATGAGGAGCGGGGTCGAGAGGTCGAACCCCAAACCACGAGTAAGAAAACTCGACAAACTCGAAGCAAGAGCCGACCACCGGCCCCTACCGGTGGATCTCTTGAGGAAGTATTTCTCAACATGGGGGAACGCATTGAAGTAGTGGAGAATTCACTCTCAACCCTTGAAGCTCACACCTTGGAACAACTCGATGATCTCAAGGAAGACCAAGGCACTTTAAGGGAAGAATATACTAGGTTGGAGGCCAAGGTCATGAATGCTGTCAAAGCAATCCAAAACCAAGTGAACAAGCTTTGCGCGGATATGCAAAGTGGCCTAGACGCTTGTAAGAAGGCGTCAACTAGTGCGGGTACTAACACGATCCTAGCAGCTCCAAGGATCGACTATCCAAAGCCTAGGGAGTTCGATGGAAAGCGAGATGCAAAAGAGCTAGATGATTTCCTATGGCGATTGGAGATATATTTTGAGGGCGTGAACATTGTGGATGAAGCTATTAAGGTACGTACTTCGACTATGTATCTTACGGACACCGCGGCTCTATGGTGGCGACGTAAGCACGCCGACATAGAAAAGGGTGCTTGTAGGATAGATAGTTGGGATGATTTCAAAAATGAATTGAAACGCCAATTTTATCCCGAAAATGTAGTATATGAGGCCCGTAAAAAGCTTAGGGAGTTGAAACATAAGGGCACTATTCGCGACTATGTCAAAGAGTTTACTACCCTTGTGCTTCAAATCCCAAGCATGTCAGATGAAGATCTATTGTTTCACTTTACCGACGGGTTGCAAAATTGGGCAAAGCAAGAACTTCAACGTCGGGGAGTGAAGACAGTAGACGAGGCTATTGTGGTGGCCGAATCTTTAACCGAGTTCCAAAAGAGCACGGATTCATCAAAATCTTCTAAGAGCTTCAAGAGTAACTCGGCTAAAGGCGGGGGAGAGAAGAAAGATTACCATAAGCCATCATTCTTTAAAGGGGGTAACACTTACAAACCTTCCCCCTCACGAAAAAATTATGAGGAAAAGAAGAAGGCCTCGACGGGTTTTCAAAGTGGATGCTTCGTGTGCAAGGGGCCACATTTAATGCGTGATTGCCCTAAACTTGGCACATTGGCGGCTATGGCGGAGGAACGGGATTCATCCTCTTGCCAAGATCAAAGGGCTGAACATTTTAGTTCATTGCAACTTCTTAACGCTCTCAATGCTAAGGTCGTTCCGGCTTCCAATAATGAACGAGGATTAATGTATGTGGAAGCTCAAGTAAATAGTCGGCCCGCACTAGCAATGGTGGATACGGGAGCTACCAACAATTTCATTACTGAAGATGAGGCTAGAAGGTTGGGCCTCACAATCACTAAAGGTGGTGGTCTCATGAAAGCTGTGAATTCTCCATCCACGCCTCTTGGTGGCATAGTTCGAGGAGTGGAAATTCGATTAGGCACTTGGCATGGCCAAGTGGATTTTTCGGTGGCTACAATGGATGATTTCCGCTTGGTTCTCGGGTTGGACTTCATGAGGAAGGTCAATGCTATTCCTATGCCTTCCTTTGGCTCAGTTTGTATCTTGGAGAGGGGTTCTCCATGCATGGTTCCTACGGTAGCTAGGACGAAAGCAACGGGGCAGCTTTCGGCCATGCAACTAGCAAAAGGGCTAAAGAAAGGAGAGGCGACGTATTTGGCAGCATTAAAAATGGAGGACCAAGTTGAGGAAGTTGCGGGTGACGATAAGGTGCCCGAAGTCATCAGGAATGTCCTTGAAGAAAATAAGGACGTGATGCCGCCGGAGTTACCCAAGAAATTACCACCTAGGAGGGAGGTGGATCATAAGATTGAGCTGGAACCGGGTGCCAAACCACCATCCATGGCACCCTATCGGATGGCACCGCCGGAACTGGAAGAACTTCGAAGGCAATTGACGGAGTTGCTTGACACGGGGAGGATACGACCTTCGAAGGCACCTTATGGCGCTCCGGTCTTATTCCAAAAGAAGCATGATGGATCGTTACGCATGTGTGTAGATTACCGGGCGCTCAACAAGGTAACGATTAAAAACAAGTATCCTATTCCTTTGATTGCTGATTTATTTGATAGACTTGGTAGTGCAAAATATTACACAAAGGTGGATCTACAAAAGGGATATTACCAAGTACGGATTGCAGAAGGGGATGAGCCTAAGACAGCATGCATCACTAGATATGGCTCATTCGAATGGTTGGTAATGCCTTTTGGCTTAACCAACGCCCCGGCCACATTTTGTACATTGATGAATAGGATTTTCCAACCTTACTTGGACAAGTTCGTGGTGGTATACTTGGATGACATTGTCATCTATAGCGACAACTTGGAGGATCATGCAAAACATCTCCGAACGGTGTTCCAAGCATTGCGGGAGAATGAACTATACATCAAAAGGGAGAAATGTTCCTTTGCCAAGGAGGAGGTACACTTCCTTGGACATATCATTGGCCACGGGCGCTTGAAGATGGATGAGGCAAAAGTAAAAGCAATCAAGGAGTGGGAAGCACCAACCAAGGTAACCGAACTTCGTTCTTTCCTTGGTCTAGTTAATTATTATCGGCGGTTCATCCAGGGCTACTCAGCGAGGGCAGCCCCACTAACGGACCTATTAAAGAAGAATAAGACGTGGGATTGGTCCGAGAAATGTCAAACAGCCTTTGATGATTTGAAGGCAGCCGTGATGGAGGAACCGGTCTTGGCATTGCCGGATTTCACCAAGACCTTTGAAGTACAAACGGATGCCTCGGATTTTGCTATCGGGGGAGTCTTAATGCAAGATGGACATCCTATTGCTTTTGAAAGCCGCAAGCTCAACGACATCGAGCGTCGGTATACGGTGCAAGAAAAGGAGATGACATCTATTATTCATTGCCTACGAGTGTGGCGTCATTACTTGTTGGGCTCAAAATTCATCATCAAGACGGATAATGTCGCTACTAGTTATTTCCAATCACAAAAGAAGCTAACTCCCAAGCAAGCACGATGGCAAGATTTCTTAGCGGAGTTTGACTATGTGATGGAATACAAGCCGGGGAAGGCGAATGTTGTAGCCGATGCATTAAGCAGGAAGGCGGAGCTTGCAGCCATAAGCCAAGCCCAAGGGACGTTGCTTGATTTGATTCGGGAAGGCATGGATCATGATCCCTTGGCTAAGGAGTTGGTAAAAGCTGCCCAAGAAGGAAAGACGCGACGATTTTAGGTCGAGGACGGCCTACTCTATACTACGGGGCAGCGTATCTATGTTCCTATATGGAACAACTTGCGGCGAGATATCATCAAGGAGTGCCATGACACCAAGTGGGCTGGTCATCCCGGGCGGAAACGTACATTGGCACTACTTGAACGAGCTTACTATTGGCCGCAAATGAAAGACATGGTGGAGCTCTATGTAAAGACTTGTCTTGTGTGCCAACAAGACAAGGTGGAAACAAAGTCACCAGCGGGGTTGTTGGAGCCTCTACCAGTTCCGGAGCGTCCATGGGACTCTATCACCATGGACTTCATTAGTGCCTTGCCTAAATCCGAAGGGTTCGGGTCAATAATGGTGGTGGTTGATCGATTCTCTAAGTATGGTACCTTCATTCCTGCCACCAAGGATTGCACAGCGGAGGAAGCAGCAAGGCTATTCTTCAAGAATGTTGTGAAGTATTGGGGGTTACCGCGGAGCATAATAAGTGATCGTGATCCCCGATTCACGGGTCGGCTATGGACAGAGTTGTTTAAACTCCTAGGCTCGGACCTACACTTCTCTACAAGCTTTCACCCTCAGACGGATGGACAAACAGAAAGGGTGAATGCTTTGTTGGAGTGCTATCTTCGACACTTTGTAAGTGCCAATCAGAGAGATTGGGCCAAGCTCCTGGATATTGCACAATTTTCCTACAATTTACAAAGGAGTGAAGCCACGGGGCGGAGTCCATTCGAGTTGGCGACAGGACAACAACCACTAATGCCCCACACTTTGTCCACTTCTATTGAAGGAGGGAAAAGCCCCGGAGCATACAAGATGGCTAAGTCATGGGAGGAGCATGCTGATTTATCACGATCTTGTTTAAACAAAGCACGGAGGCGCATGAAGAAGTGGGCCGATAAGAAGAGACGGCCTTTGGAATTTAAAGTTGGCGACCAAGTCCTTGTGAAAATTTTACCTCAACAATTCAAGGCATACCGAAGTGTGCACAAAGGCTTGGTGCGGAGATACGAAGGGCCATTCCCAGTAATAGCTAAGGTTGGCAAGGTATCTTATCGCCTTGACCTACCTAGCACTTTAAAGATTCATCCTGTCTTCCATGTGAGCATGTTGAAGCCATATCATGAAGACATGGAAGAGCCTAGCCGAGGAGAGTCACGACGGGCACCTCCGATTGTGACTAAGTCATTTGACAAGGAGGTTGATGAGGTTCTAGCAGATCGCATTGTTCGAAGGCGTGGAGTGCCTCCTTGCCCACAATTTTTGATAAAGTGGAAGGGATTGCCCGAGTCCGAAGCAACATGGGAAAGTCAAGAAGACTTGTGGCAGTTCGAAGACCAGCTAAAGCATTACGCGGCGACGAGGGCGTCGCCCAAATAGGCGGGGGAGAATGTCACGACTCGCGCAATTTTGGCACAAGAATATCGAGAAACTTAAAATAGTGACAACTTGAGGCTAACCGGAATATTCTAGAATCCCACAAGTGCATGAAGATTGCTAGAATATGGTAGGACATTCTAGAAGCCTACAAGCTCCTCACTTGATGGATTATTCTAGAACTTCCTAGTTTAGTCCATAAATATTTTAATGTAGATATTTGTATAGAAAATTCTAGATGACTAATCTAGACCATTGGATAGGAATGATCCTAGCCATCCATTTGAGGAGGCTACTACTATAAATAGCTTGGTAGGATTCATTTGTAAGCATCAAGAGAGTGGAACTTGTAAAGAGTGTTGTAAAGAGTGTCTTTATTCAATACAAAGCTTTCTTTGTAAGTTCTTGTGTTCCTTCATTGTCCCTTTCTTAAGGTGTTCTACTTAGTGCCTTTCTAAGACATCAACGCCAATCGGGAGGCTGACTTAGTGTAATAACCGCGGGGGCGGAAGTTGAAGACACTAAATCCGCACGGTTCTTGGAGGAAATTAGCAAGTCCGTGACATTTTGCTTAGAACCTTCCATAGTAAGAATAGAACTCACTTGGCGAACCAGTAAACGCAAAGTTTTAAACTATCAGCCATTATTGTGAGCTTAGACAATAGACCAAACACATTATCTCCCACACCAAACTTAGTTCTCCATTGTGTTCATTATTTCGTCCCTGGACAACTTAGGTTCTGTGAGTGCCTTTAGAGAATTTTCCTAAGTAAAATTCTCAAAGAACCTGTCATGTTCACACTAGCATATGTGATATTTTATAAAGAGTATCCTACAATATTCACTTGTTCCGATCTTGATTTTGATTTGTCACAATTGGTGTATTCCTTACAAAAGTGAAACAAGGTCATTAGCCACATCAAATTCACAAGAAATCTTAGGCAACCACACCCACAACCCCCAAACTAAGGCAAAACATTAATTTAAAATTTTATCATGGTTGACCACCTATATTTGGCCCCATACATCACTGTAAAAAGTTGAAAATTTTCTGAGTCATATTTGGACACAAGAAATTTCATAACTAGGTCTATAACATACCAAAAACTCAACGTATTTGGGGTCCAATATGGTTTTGAAACAAGGTAGCAAAGTGGTCACTTGAGGCTGAAATTAATGCAAATTGCCTGCAGTGACTTTGAAGTGGTGCCTAAATGTGTCTATCATTCCAAATCCAATTTTGTTCACTTGTGATGATACAAATCATGAATGGATGACACATAATCAATGTAAAACATGAAGTGACGAAATTTGTTCAAAAGATTTTGCAAAAATTTGATGAAAAGTCCTCTTAGACATTTTAACAAACACTTAGCCTGTACTTGTAGACATAAAGAGAAATCATAGAATTTGAAGCTTGAAGTTATCCCAAGATTTTAACCTAAGTTTCACAATTAATTCAACACAAAATCCTAGCCTATTCAACAACTCAATCATTTATCAAACTAAAAGTTCCATAAAAGCCACAAAATCCTAAAAATTATCAAAATTGCAAAGTAAAAAAGAGAATCATACCTTTTGGAAGATTTGAATGTGATGCAAGATCGAATGATGTTCAATATCATGTGAATAAATGTAAATTAGGTGGTATGCTATGTGGGGTGAATTTGGTGAGAGAAAACGAGTTTAAATGTTATGAATTTGAAAAAAAATACCTTTACATGCTTAAAACTGCCGAAATTATGCTACGGACAATCGCGTAGCCAAGTAGAAGGACTTGTAGTAGCCGCATGGCTAAACACTATAGGATCTGTCTTCCATTGAACAGTGCGCAGCTACCACTTGACATGGGTGTGGCCGCATGGTTCACGAGTGAAAATTTTTTTATGCAAATTTTGAAAGTCAAACTTAAATTTTTGCTCCAAAAACACCACGTTATGTACTCACTTACCTATGCTTCATACATATCGTGAACAAAAGTCTCATGATTGTGTTTATGATTTCACAATGCAATTCAAGCATGCAATGGAACACAAAAAATTCAATGGAATGAACATGATTTTGAATGTAAATATGCAGACATGTGCTTTCAACTATAAGGCAAGAAATTTATGATGAAATGGATTCTACTACACTTCATGCAAGGAACATAATTGTGATAACTCCCTAATTAGATGCAAAGAACACAAGGAAAAAATGATAACTCTATAATGCCCAAAAAAAAAAATATAAATAAAAAAATAAATAAAAAAAATCAAAGCAATGAAATCCTAAATTATCAATAAAACTTTAAATAACACATAATAAAAACTGAAAAGGATATAAGGTTTGGTCGCCTCCCAACGTTTAAAGTCTAAAGCTTGACTTTTGGTAGATTTCCTCAAGGTGGTTCAAGATGTGGTGTTGAGACAATGTCTCCCTTTTAAGCTTATTTCTTAACACACCCCGAAGCCTCTTGTTTAAACTACCTTGTGACTTTCAATGTTGGTTCCACTTCAATTCTTGAACAATTCTAGAGATTAGGATTATTTCTCTCCATTTGTGCAATGTTAAATGTGACTTGTCTTCTTCCATTCTAAATATCACTTCCCTTTTCTTGACATCAATCAAAGCTCGTACAGTTGCGAGCAATGGCCTCCTTAAGATTAATGGCATATTTTCATCTTCCTCCATATCCAAGATCAAGAAATCTGCTGGGAATACAAATTTGTCAGTCTTGACTAGCACATCTTCAATCACCCCTTATGAGTATCTAATGGATCTGGCAGCTAGCTGAAACATAATAGTCTTTGGTTTAGGATCTCCCAAGTCCAATTTCCTGTAAACAGAGAGAGGAATTATAATTCAATGGAATAAACATGCTTTTGAATGTCAATATGCATTTACATGTGCTTTTAACTATAAGGCCAAAAATTTATGATGAAATTGATGCTATTACACTTCATGTAAGGAACATAATTGTGATAACTCCCTAATTAGATGCAAAGAACGCAAGGCCAAAATGATGACTCTATGATGCTGATCAAAACAAACAAAGCAATGAAATCCTAAATTATCAATAAACATTAAATAGCGCATAATAAATATGAAAAGGATATAAGGTTGGGTTGCCTCCCAAAATACGCTTCGTTTAAAGTATAAAGCTCCACTTTTGGTAGATTTCCTCAAGGTGGTTCAAGATGTAGCGTTGACTCAATATCTCCCTTTTGGATTTATACTTCACACACCCCGAAGCCTCTTGTTTAAGCTTCCCTTTTCAATGTCGGTTCCACTTGAATCCTTGGAAAGTTCTCGAGATTAGGATTATTGCTCTCCATTTGAGCAAGGTTAAATGTGACCTTGTCTTCTTCCATTCTAAATATCACTTTACTTTTCTTGACATCAATCAAAGCCTGTGCAATTGCGAGGAATGGCCTACCTAAGATTAATGGCATCTTTTCATCCTCCTCGATATCCAAGATCATGAAATCTGATTGGAACACAAATTTTTCAGTCTTGACTAGCACATCTTTAATCACCCCATATGAGTATCTAATGGATCTGTCAGCTAGCTACAACATAATGGTCTTTGGTTTAGGATCTCTCAAGTTCAATTTCCTGTAGATAGAGAGCGGAATTAGATTTATGCTAGATCATAAATCACATAAAACTTTTTTAAATTTTAAATCACCAATTAGACAAGGAATTAAAAAAACTCCATGGATCCTTTAACTTTGCCGATAGCTTATTTTGAAAGATTGTACTACATTCTTCGTTCAAAGACACCATCTCGCAATCTTTCAAGGTCTTATTCTTAGCCATCACCTCCTCAAAAACTTTGAGTAGCTCGGGATCTCCTTTACTGCCTCAATTTAAGGGATGTTGATACACAATTTCCTTAACATCTCTAGAAAATTGGAGAACTGATAGTCTTCATTGTTTTTCTTTGCCCTTTGAGGATATGGAATATGAGGAACATAAGCCTTCACTTACTGCTTTACTGTATTCTCATCAACTGTTGCCTTTTTCCCTTCATCAAGCTAATTTTTTTCCTTTGGATTTTCCTCTTTTTGCTCTTTATTCCCCTCAACAACTTTGTTAAACTTCTTAATCTGAATTTCTTTCAACTGAACCCCACTTCGAGTAGTGATTGCACAAACATTCTCCTTTGGGTTGGTCTCAGTATTGCTAGGCAACTGTCCAGGTTGTCTTTCTGTTCTTTTCATTGCCAACTGACCCACTTGATTCATTAGCTCCTTGATTTCTTCCTATTGAGATTGCAACATATCTTGTTGACTTTTCACAAGTTACACTATCATATCCATATTCTCTTTCAATGTCATTTGAACCTGTTGCTGCTTTTTCTGTAGAAAACCTGGAGAATTTTGAACATGCTGATTATTTGACCATGAAAAGTTGGGATGTTTCCTCCACTCGGGGTTATATATCTGAGAGTAATGTCTTCTTTGCATTTGATTGTTCCCCAAGTAATTTGCTTGCTCCACAACTGTCTGACTTGAATTACAGCAGGACACTCATGGACACCGTAATTTTCAAAGAAAATATCACAAACCTAATTTGCTTGAAGAGCATGAACCGGTTGCTTCCCCAAACTGTGCAATCTCTTCACCAAAGCATCAAATTTTGCATTTAAATTTGTGATTCCATCTACTTCCAGAACTTCCTAGTCTTCTGCATTGCTCGAATTGAGTACCACCGGTAGTTGTTAGCTTCCATTTTCTTGAAAATTTCTGATGCTTCCTCATAAGTTAAATCCATCAAAGATCCACCTGCAGCTAAATCTGCATGCTTTTTATTTTCATATGTCAAAGCATTGTAGAACTGCTGAACCAATATCCAATCATAGTGGTCATGTATAGGATACTGCCTGAGCAATTCGTTAAATATCTCCCAAGCTTTAAACATTGATTATCCTTGTTGTTGACTAAAGGCCAATGTTTTTCTCCTAAGCTTTGACATGCGGCCTAGTGAAATGAACTTACCAACAAATTTTTGACTCAATATAGTCCATGACATTATTGAGTTAGCTAGAAAAGAGTAATACCATGCCTTAGCTTTGTCTGTAAGAGAGAATGAAAATAGCTTCATTTTTGCAGCTTTTGCTGGAAATCGATTCATGCGTTGCATCGATTTCTTGGAAAGCTCTCAGATGTGCATGTGGATCTATAGAAGGTAGCCCATGGAATACTGCTGACAGTTGGATCAATGAGATCAATGAAGTTTTGATCTCATAATTTTTTTGCTGGTATCACTGGATGATGTTTCCCACAAGCGGGATCATGAATTCCGTCAATGGTCGTGCTTCTCAAGCTTGAGGTTACTGCTCAATTACTTCATTCGGTTGATTGTTAGGAATCACGAGATTGTTTGGAACCCCGTCTGCTTCCATTTTCAAATTTAGTTGTTGAGCTACTTCCAACTACTGTTTACGCCTTTGTCTAAAAGTATGTTCTATTTCTGAATCAAAAGGAAGCAAATCAAAACTTTTAGATCTCCTTAATATTAACTAACATATAATAATAAAAATAAAAGTGCTAAAAGTAAAATTCAAATTAAAGCAAAAATTTAAATGTATCGATATTAATCAATAATCCTCGGCAATGACACAAAAAACTTGATGTTTACTAATCGCAATTGTACGATGTTGCATCCAAGTAATAAAGTGGACCTAAAAGTCGAATTATCGTCCCACAAGGATTATGATTAACTACCAAAGTTATTCTAATTCTCGCTTTATTTGAATAATTAAAAGTAGATTTTTGTAAACTAAATGATTTAACTAAAATGAATTAAACAATAAAACAAAGTGCATTTTTGTAATCAATGGATGAGAAGTTGGGATTTCATGATTTTACGTACTCAACACTTCAATTCCACCGTTCAAGTTTTAATCAAATATTCTGATTGATCAAGTTCACTTATACATATGAAATTTCTCTCTCAAGTTTAAATCAACTCTACCTAATTATTCAACAATTTTTAAGACAACAGGTTGTAATGATAATGGAACACAAGAACTCAATTTAAGATCGCATAACAATAAACATATATCTCTATCATTCATTCAATTATCGGGTTTTATTCCTAAATCTAGGTCGTTAGCTCACCTCTTGGATTATGAAAACAACTCATTAAATAAATGAATTAGTAGCTATCTAATTCATGCATTAATCACAAAATAAAACCATCACGTGCAATCAATACGTAAAACTTGAACATTGCAATTAAAAGCAGAAAACTATGCTACATCATTAATCCCAACAAGAAGTTTAGTTGTTCATAAAGTTGGAATTAAAAACATGAATAATAATAAAGAAAAACATCATGAGTATATCAAATAAACTAGTGAAAGAACTCTTGCATCAAGAAGTAGCCTCCACGTGTTGATCTTCAATCCTCACTCATTTGCCTCCAATTAGCTTCAACAATCTCCAAGATATGATGATGAATTTGGCCTCTTGAATATGTGTACAAAGGTCCCCTCTAAGTGCATGATAGGTTGTATATATAGATTGGAAAGAAACCTAGGTAAAACCAAGCTTGAAACCACACATGGACTTGTTTTCCTGTTGGGCCAGATAACTTTGTGGCCGCATAGCCATAATGTTGGTGGCCGCATAGGCCATCTAAAATGGAATATGTTGAATTCAACCCTGAATGCATGGCCACCTGGTAGGTTTGGTGAGGCCATATAGTTGATTTCTTCAGCGCAATCTTTCATCTTTCAAATGTGTTTAAGTAGGTCCCTAGACTTTATTTACATGTGAGTCCATCTTCTGATTGCAACAATTTAGTCCTTGAACTTCCTAATCACTTTAATTCTTCTTCCAAACTTTAATCCATCTTCAGTTAAACTCTTGAACTTTGATTTCTTCTACTTAGCTCCTCTTGAAATTCTCGGTTGACAACATCAACATCCACTTTGTCTACTTTAACTCTAAATGTCTTCCAATTGTACATTATTTCATTATGTTGCTTCATTCACATGAATTTGGGAATATTTCTGCAATGCAAACAAATAGAATGCAATTATGTAGAGTTTATTTAAGAATGACAAAAAGTTGTTCTAATTTAGATATATAAGTAAGCGTATAAAACACACTTATCACCCCACTTTTACTAATCACAAGATATAGTTATCATTAAAAGCAAAGTTTATTCTTAACTTCCTTTGTAAGCAGCACTTTTGCATCATATAAATGGGAAAGAGTTTAAACTCTGAAGTGCTTCTAATTGAGTCAATCATAATTAGTTTTCCTATTGAACCTAGTCTATGGGGATCTGCAATCGCTAGGTTAGGTTTCCGTTAAGCTGACCCATTAATTTAGGCTTTACACCCATTTCTCTTGATGTGTAGTCTGCTCTCTACATAACCCGATTGTAAACATATCCGATAGATTATCCTTCGATAAAACAATCACTATTGTTTAAAATGAGAGAAATATTCCAATGATATAAACAATTGTACAAGACATTTTGTGCCATGTGATTTGTAGCTAGCAATCTCAATCAAATGATATAACATGCACAAATGTCACCAATTAAAAAAAAATGTTTGAAGCCATCATGCTTCGTTCTAACTTTATTGAAAGCACTAATTTCTTTCAATTCTTAAGTTGTATTAAGGATTTCCACAAAATAATTACACAATCAATAGTAAAATATATTTACTAGTAGATCTTGAATCCTTGCATTGGATATCAATTTTCAACATCATGCACATATTAATTTTAACAAGGCATTCATTGTAGTGCAGTTTATCATTTCAAATATTTTCAAATATCATAATATTCTAATTTGAAGAAAGCAAGGACAACCCCCCCCCCCCAACCCACAAATCTTAGGTTGCATTTGAACTTTAATTTAGAATATTTTCAAACAAAATTCACAGCCCCACAATTCTTGTTAAAGCTTATTTAGTTATAAAATATTCATATGATTATATAAAGTTCAATTATGTGTTTATTTGCTGAATAAACAGTATTGTTTCACTTCTAGTCAACATATAAATGACTAGAAACATCGTATTTAGGACTTCTAATACTAACCACTTTTGGTTTACCGCCCATTACATATCATTCTTGTATATTAAAGGACTTTCAACCTTTCCACCTTTTCACAAAAGGTAATTGTGAGATTGTCAATTATAGACCGTACTATCCCAGTGAAGACTTGGATGTATCCAACTTCATATTAAGAATGAATTGTTCGATCCACACAATACCAGTCCAAACTGATTTTGATATTCATCAACTCTATTCCCATGCAAAATCAACCTTTTGAGAAAAACATACCATTTCATGATAAACAAAATAATAAAAACTTGCAAAATGACTTCTACATTGGAATTCGTTAAAAGACATTTTTTTGATCTACATAGCTTGTATATAATTAATCATAACTTAACGTGTACAAAAAGGAAGCCAATATTTATATATTTGAATAAGTAAATGAATTTACCCAATTACCATTGTCAAGACAACCATCCAATGGACATAATGAAAGGATGTGCACGTCCATTTTAAACTATCAATTTAGCATATATGTTAGTTAACTAAAAACGGTAGAAGATATAAACATTCTTTTGTATTCATAAAAGAATGCATCGTTTTAGTAGCATGAAAACCACACCATACCACACTAGAACTTTCTCAAAATTCAAGTAATGCCTTTTTAATGTTTATTGATCAGAAGCAATGCTCATGCACTTACATTCATTTATTCACATTTGAGAATCAATGTGCCCTTAATAAATACAAAATAATTCATCTACTAATAGAGGTTCATAGAATGCTTCTAAGCAAAATTTAATATCGATTCATGCACTAAAATAGAATATAGCATGCACAACAAAAAGGAAATTCGTCTTAAGGAGATTTGTATTCACATACCTTACTTCATTTTATCTCCTTCTAATTTCTCCATTTTAGTAAGTCGAAATTGTGCGTAGTATGATTTTGGTAAGTCAAAATGTATTCAATATTTTACAAGTGTAAGTCATTATTTAATCGTCTTTGCATTCACATGTTTCTTTTGGTTAAAAGAATATAATTATAAACCAATTATATCCAACATTTCAAACTGTGATTTTAATGTTCTTGGTAAAATAAATAGAATAGAATCAAAACTTTTATTTCTCAACAGTATATAATTTACTTGATGAGGATTTTGTTCTATTTTCAAGTCATCCACATGAAAGAAATTGGAATGAATCTTATGCTAATGGATTTACAACTTGTGTTGTAAAAACAAGAGAATGGAGAAGAGAAAAGCTTACAAAAAATAAGTCGTAAAGGAGCAAGAACACCAAAATTGAAAGAAAATGGCTCGAATGCCGGATATTGCACTCAAACTATATTTTCGCTTCTTGATTGATTTGAGTACTTAAATGTACTTTGGAAAAATATTCTATAGGATTGATCAAACATTGAGAGGAAAATTACATAAGCATTTGTTATTTCTTCTAAAACATGAAGAACACTTTGAAAAGTTTGAGTAGGAAATAGATCAAAGGGACTTTGTATGATCTTTTAATTGTTTGTTATTAATATTGTGTTTTGATACATCTCAAGAACCAGTGCCATCAATTCACCAAAATATGAGATTTACTGATGAAAAGTCACCATAGAAACCAAAAAATAAACTAGTCTTAACGAATTTTTTTTTGTAACATACATGTGCACTGTAGTAATCCTTGCACGCGCATGGTTATGAGATTTGGTCTCAGGTTTTAAAAAAACCCGAGCTATGCACTCACAAGGCCAAATGACCTGTGCACTCACATGGGAAATTGTTTTCCATCCACAAAATTTTATTATTTTTTTCATTTGTTCCCTCTACTTTTAATTTCAACATGTTTATCCAATTCTCCTTTCAATGCGACAATTTGAACAAAAAGATACAACAATCATCCACTTGTTCAAAATTATATTGATCACATTTCAAATTAACAAAAATTATGCATAAGGATTAGATATCTTTCAATTTGAATATGACCATTGTATAATTTTTACAAAGTATCATTGAATCTCAGATAGCATGGTAGCTTCGAACCAATTATTCCTTATAATAATACCGATGAAAACCCACGACGTATCATATGTTTACAAGTTCCTAAAACTCGTTTGATCTATTATTGCCTTGATCTTATCCTATTCATTGAACTTTTAATAGAGAAAATCTAACTCTCTACTGAGGCGACAGCACCTTGAAATTCAACTAGGTGAAATTCTTTCAGTATAGTTATCGTTATTTCTTTTAGAGAAACTTGTACTTATTTCTGATTTATTAAGATCTAAAGATCATTCCTATTTTAATTAAAAATCGATATTTTTTATTTTAGGACATGGTTCTTTGCGAAAATAATAATGTTGAATCTACTCACTAATCAAATGACTTGTTTTTACCTTTTGAACTTGTGAACTACGATTTTAGTAATGACAAGTAGGGCTTCCGTACAATGGTAGATATTTAAATTAAAGAATTTCTACCCCATTATACTCGAAGTAGAAATTACTAAATTTCTATTGAGAGGCTTAATTAAAGGATTCGCTAGATTCTGATTAGACTTTGCCTGAGTTAGAGAAATTATTTTTCTCTTTATTAATTCTCTTATGTAGTCATATATTAGAATTATATGTCTAGACTTTCCATCATATAGCTCATTGTATATTTTTGCTAATATGGCTTGACTATCACACAAGATGTATATTGAAGATATGTTCTTCGATCCCAAAGGTATCTCATATAGAATCCTTAACACATCAACTTCTTTCCCAATTTTGACTAATATCATGAATTCAGATTCTATGGTTGAATGTTTTATGCATGTTTATTTCTTTGACATCCAAGAAACTACACGTCCTCTAAGAATAAACATCTAACCAGAAGTAGATTTACTTTCACTAGTGCTGCATATCCAACTAGCATCTATAAACCCTTCTAATGTAGTCGGGAATTTAGTATATTCTAGACTTAGGATCTTGTTTTTCTTTAAGTAATCAAGAACTCTCTTGTAACGACCACGAACTTTCTCCCATCTCACCTTCTATGGCTTAGGGGCTATTCTGTGAGTCGCTAGCTTACGTATTGTTCACTTTGGGAGAGCCTCACCCATCTTATCTCTCATGACTTTCTGGACGCGTCCCCAAGATTGGAACTCAAGACCTCTCCTTTTGAGATAGTTAAGTTTAATACTGGTACCAATTGGTTTGTAACGACTAGGTACTTTCTCCAATCTTGCCCTATGTTGCTCAGGGGCTATTCTGTGCGCCGTTAGCTTACGTACTATCCACTTTGGGAGAGCCTAGGCCCATATTAACCCTCATGGATTTCTAAACGTGTCCTCAGGATTCGAACTCAAGACCTCTCCTTCTAAGATACTTAAGTTTAATCCTGGTACCAATTGGACAACTTGCCCAATTAATACCAAGTTGAACTTAAATATCTTAGAAGGAGAGGTCTTGAGTTTGAATCCTGGGGACGTCCAGAAATCCATGAGGGGTAAGATGAGCCTAGGTATGTTCAATATTGAGTTAGGTGGCTGAGAGTGTGGATCAACCTACCATAGATGAAGAGTTACATATGATTTCAAGTATTAAAGTTTCTATTATTGAGAGAAGTTAAGTTTTTCAGGATAAAAATGTGCTTCTAAAGGCTATGGAAATGTACGCAATGAATAACAGGTTCCAATTCCATGTAAAATGGTCCGAAAGGAAGGAGTTTGTTCTAGAATATTTGATCCTATTTGCAATCGAACATTTAAGGATCCTAAAGTTAGCAAGACAAACATTTTTAAGATAAGGAAGATACTTGGAAAAAGCACTTCCGGAGTAGATGCGATGTTGGGCGATCATCGTCAAGCTACTAGAGGCATTATAGGTGAGGTAATAGAGAACAAGTTCACATCAGCTAGGACAGCCTAAAAGCCATCGGATATAATCGATGACGTGTTAGTTAATTATGAAATTACACTCTGTTACAAGAAGGCTTGGCAGGAGAATGAGCACGCATTTACTGAGATAATGGGTGACCCATAGAGTCATACGTAAGCTTTCCTGCATATTTGAACTTTTTACGTGAGAAGAACATGTAAGAGAAGAACAAAAGTACAATTACCAAGATTGAAACAGACGATCATGATGAGTTCAAGTATCTTTTCATTGCATTGCATTTGGTGCTTCTATGCAAGGATGGTATATATGCAAGCCTCTCATATTTGTTGATGGAACATACTTAAAAGTATAATTTGGTGGTACATTATTCATCACTTGTATGTAGAATGCATATAATGGTATATTTATACTTGCATTCGGTGTTGAGGATTCAAAGAATAATAAATCGTGAAAATGGTTCTTTCATAGGCTAAGAAAGGTATATGGGGAACACGATGACTTATGTATAGTATCAAACAGGTACCTAGCATTAAGAATGCAATTACATAATACAGTAGTATACCCTAATGCATTTCATGGATTGTGTTGTTTCCATTTATTGGATAATGTAACTTTAAAGTAAGGGAAGCCTGGACACAATACCATACAATGTAGCTGCCCGCCCATATACACTTGCTTAGTTCAATTACCAAATAAGTCAATTGGACAAAATCAATCTGAAGATTTTTTTATATCCGATAATATTAAAAAATTCCTTACGTACATTACCTTATTGGATGAATTTATGTAGCAGGAAAATAAGATGAAGTTTGATAAATGGTCATGAGGGTTTATTGGACGAAAACGTATAATGTCATAAGAGGAAAATGTATAAAACTGCAATAGCTAAGATTCAAAAACCCAGCCATTTTAAATGAAGGAAAAAAATACTATGGAATAATGATAGAATGGTACTTCATCTTGCTCAATGAATCCTTATCTTTTTTATCAAAAATTCTCTTCGTGGAAGTTCCAGCTTTGGACAGTGACTTATCTGCCTGCAGTTAGGTCATTAATCATTCAATGTCATACTTGTCTTTCAAAGGTAATGAACGTGTAATCACCAATACGTTAATAACAATGTCGTACGATGAAAAAGTATGGGATTTTAGGGTTTGATTGCGAACAAAATAAAGATGAATTAAAATTGGGGATTCGAAATTGAACTAGAGATTGACCTATTTTCAAATTTGTTTTAGATTCTGGCATGATTTAAAGGTATTGATTTGCAATTTTTTGTGTCCATTACACTTTGGGTGAGATTAGGCCAATCTATATTGGGGGGGGGGGGGAGAGAGAGAGAGAGAGAGAGAGAGAGAGAGAGAGAATGGTAGGACAAATTCGGCTTGTAGCCAAATGTCATTTTTCTGGATTTCTAATTAGTTTGAAATAAATGTACTTATCTAAACACCCTAGATGATTGTAGTGTAGAATCTAATTTATCCTCTGTTAATATGTTGAAATACATTTCTCTAGTTGGTAACGATATATTGTGGAGTTCTTTCTATTTGTTCTTGTCATGATTTAAATTTAAGGTTTACATATCTACATTGAGAACTCCCACATTGCTAAGGTTGTGCATGGACACTCACACATGTGTTGAAAACTCCCATCTTTCTCTGCTTCTCCTGTAATTCAGAAAGTTAATTTTTACACTTATTTTTTCAGGAATATAATTTTTATTTTGCTGCTCGATTCTAGTTTTATGAAGTTTTTCTTTACTTGATTTAAAATTTCTATTTTTTGTGGTAATGAATTGAGATTATGTATAGTCATTCTAATTAGTGAAATTGACAATTCTGTTTTGAAAATTGGTTAAGGTTTTTAAATAGAGTTAGCATGTGTTACAAGCTATATTTTTTGTATAGTACCCATATCTTGAATTCTTTATAAAAAGTGAATAGATTTAGTATTAGAGAAATCTGTATTCAATAGGCAAACTAAACTCTCAATATATAACCTATCACAAATTTGAAATTATGCCATGCCATTTCACGCTCTAGATATTTTTTATACGATATAACATTTATCCGATATTTTTCTGAACCACGCTTGAAGCTAACTTGTTCAAAACAAACATTGCTTCTACATGATTGTTGTCTATTAGTTAACATATTGTTAACTCGACCCAAAAAAATAAAAAAATTTGAGCGAAAATTGAGATTTGATACATACAAATTTATATATATTAAGATTAAGATATAGATGAATGCACCATTTACTTTCCCAATAGCAATATTATTTTTCTTTTGAGAATAACATTAAGTTTAAATTAAAATTGCATTCGACACTAATTATCTCCAGGGCTTAATTACGACATGCGACTCTTCATTTAGAATTGATATTAGAATATGAATATTAAATATGAAAATGAACCAGAAAGTAAGAAAACTTGGTTTAGCAGTAAGAAGATTCTTCAAAATTATTTTAACATTAACCACTTTCAATTACAAACTATTTCTTGTATTTGGTGATCCACCAAATAATTTTTAGCAGAAATGTTCTTAAAAAATGATTTATTTGCACAAATTGTTGCACATTTATTTATTTTGAAATATACAGTGTAATACATTTACAAAGAATATCACATTTATTTATATTCAAATATATTAATCCAGTTTTTTCATTTCCAATGTAATGCTTTTGCCTATAATATACTTATTACAACTCTTAGTAAACATGTATTCAATATTAAATTTTCTACAAAAAAAAATTTTGAATACAAAAAGTGCATTCTGATGGGTATCTATTTGTTTATTTTTGTGACAGCACTTCTATTATAATATATAATTAGTATATAGCATGTGCGATGCACGAATTTGATCATTTCTAATGTAATTACTCGAACTGAAAAATAATATTTGTTACATTTGTATATATACACTAATTTTAGTAACAAAGATGTCAATAATAAACATATTGTATTACCATACTATGCAATTTATCGACGAATCAATAATTGCTGTCAAATTAGGTTCACACTCTGGATATCGTTTGTACAATATAGAATTATATTCGACATTTTTTTGAACTGTGCTTGAAGCTGACTGGTTCCAATCAAATGTTGCTTCTACATGATCGTTGTATGATAACTCGACCAAATAAATTGAACGAAAATGAAAATTTAATACATACCATTTTATATATAATAAGATTAAGATACAGATGAATGCGTGCTTAATCAAAACCCAAAAATATTTGTATTTTATCAATAAAATTAAATTTCTACTGACAAAATCAAGTAGTCAACATAATAATTACGTAAATCTAGCAATTATCATGATATTACAATGGACAACGTTGAAGATCAAAAAGTTATACCAAAAACCTTATACCATATAACTTTCACACAACTATTAAAATTAAGAATGATTTAAGAAATGATAATTCATTTTTAAACATAATATTTGCATTTTCTGCATTGCCTTTCTCGTGTTTAACATTTTCTCTAATTTTCTTTCAAAAACAGCAATCACAGTAATTATAAACGTGTGTTTAATCTTAATATTAAAATTAATCTAATATTTATTTTGATCAAAATGTATAAGTTTACCAATACTAATTAATATTTAAGAGATCGCATTAAAGATATCGTAATTTCAAGATTATTATGGAAGACAATTAATGCATAGTGAAAGAAAAAAGTCGAAATCCATATTTTCAGAGTGAAAGAAAAAGTAAAAATATAATCCATATTTTCAAAATTTTGTAATCATTGAAAAAATTAATTTTCCAATGCATTTTAATTTAATTATTCAAATGCATTAATTTACAAGAACTTTAATTATTTTTCAGGCATTCCATTTTCGGTAAGTATAAAAATTATAAACACACGATATAAATGCATCTACCTATTTTTGGAAGATGTTTTAGGACGGAATTTTTTTACAACTGTTCTGCTTTAATATAAATAAATAAATATAGATATACCTCTATTTTGGTAAACAATTTATAAACAGTTCTTTATAAATAACGATGTGATAACATTTCGTTGGTCCATTTTTAGAAAAGTAAAAATAGTGGAAAAAAATATTTGACTAGTCGAAATTTTTGACTTGTAAAAAAATGTCCAATGAAATATTGCGCGTGGTCGTTCATAAACAAAATTTATAAAATATTTTACCAAACTGAGGCATAGATACAGATTGCATTCAATACGCTAAAGGCATTATACCTTGATATGAATAATGTAATTGTTGCCCCGTGGGACATAACTCAGTTGGCAAAGGTTGAAGTGACCTAATGTCTGTGTTGCTGACAGCCACGGGTGGGGGTTTGAATCTTGGCAAATGCTTTGGATTTGACCTACTTATGGTGGAAACCAATTAGGAAGCTTCAAACTCTAGCTAATTGAGGCACATCCAACGATTTACTTCCTCTACAAGGCTCTAGGGGAGGGGCTATAGCGACCCAGAATTTTTATGCAATAAATAATTATTTTAATATTTAGAAAATTGAGTCGCTATTGTTTTGAAATTTATGCCGCGACGAATTCGTCTAGCCAAGTCAAGAAATATCGAATTTGTTCGATTTTAAATTAAATTTCCGAATTTCTAAAATTATATTACTTTAATTATTTATTCAAAGTATTATTTTCAAAATCATTTTTCAGTCCAAAATATATCAGTTTTAAATACATTTTCAAATCAAAGTTAGTCCAATATTTATCAAAATTTTATCATGAAACCACATGTTTTTCTTCTTTACACCAAAACAATAATTCTTTATACATTTCCATTTCCAGCCGTCTCCCAAACCTCCCATGTGCAATCCCAGCCTTTCGACTCCATTTAACATGTATGCAAACATCATCACCAATCCACAAACCTCCATCATGATGTTTTCCACTTATGAATTTCTTAATTCATCACCAACTCCTTTCTTATCTTTCAACCATTCTTTCCAGCAAATGTTTTCTTTCTCCAGCCACGAATTGAGCAGCTTGCTGCCTTCAATCACACCTCCTATATATATATATATATATACTCCATTATACATGATCAAACCTGCACCATCTCCATCAACCCAATTCAAACCGTCTGCAATTTCATTTCAGCCATCAGCACTGCAACCGCTCAATCCCAATCACCACTGCTGCCTTCCACCCCACGAATGACCCTCTCAAAAATAATACTGCCACTTCCGGTTTTAACACCCAAGAAAAAGAAACCCAAAATCGCAGAAACCTCAACTCAGATCAAACTCCAAACCCAAGAATAAACCCAAAAGAAAACCACAAATTTAGAAGCTCAATCCCTTACCTCGACCGCCGGAAAATCGCTACCTAAAGCCGCGTCTTCACCTCGGATTCCAGCCCTAACTTCGCACTCAAAACTAGCAACAAATCCATCAAACCGGAACCACTCTCTTTCCGCCGTCCACCGCTACCTTCCGGTGATGTTGCGCCGGCACATCGCCGACTGTAGATCGGAGAATCAGATCTTCGCAACCTCCGTTTCGTGAGAGTGAGAGAATGGTAGAGAGAGAGAGTAAAATTAGAACGAAAGTGAGAGAGAGAATGAAATCTGAATTTTATTATATTTTAACTTTTACAAAATTTCACTTAAGCCCTCAAGTCTAAATAGTCATCCAATTCAGTCCCTATGTTTTTAAAAGGTTTTATTTCAGTCCTTTCAGTTTTTAAACTTATCAATTTCAGCCCTTAAGTTTTAAATAAGTTTTTCCAGTCCTTTTAACTTCAAACTTATCATTTCAGTCCCTGCTGATTTTATTAATTTGATTTTAAGCCCAAGTTTTAAAAGTATTCATTTTAGTCCCTCAACTATCAAAAGTATTCATTTTAATCCCTCAACTTTCAAAATATTCATGTTAAATCCCAACTTTTGAAAATATTCATTTTAGTCCCTCAACTATCAAAAGTATTCATTTTAATCCCTCAACTTTCAAAACATCAATTTTAGTCCTCAAATTATAATTTATCATTTTGAACTATATATTCGATAGACTAAAGTGACTTATTGGCTAAGACGAAGCGTACGGAGAATTTAAAGAAATTGAAGTCATTCCCGCTCAACTTTGCACTCGTCGGATTTGAGGTAGACTCGCACTTATTAATTGATTTAAATTATGATTTCATATGAATGTCATGTGACTTGTGAAAGTCAATTTTTAAGAAAAACAAGTATGTTTTTATGAAAGGTAAATATACCTTATGTTGTTATGAAAAGTAAGTATGTTTTTATGAAAAGAAAATATACTTTATGTTTTTACGAAAAGTAAGTATACCCTATGCTTCACGAAAATGTTTTTTTGGATCATTGCTATGAAATCAATCTAACAAGATTGTTTTGGGTCCCATATGATAAGTTATGATATGTTAAGGGGACCGGAGTTTTAGTAGCGCTACACATAAGAATTCTTGCCACCTAAGTTCGGTAACATTCTTGTGTCTCCTATGTTTATGAGGATTTGCCACGAAGTTCGGTAAAATTCCTATCTTTCCATATGTTTATGAGGATTTACCACCTAAGTTCGGTAAAATTCCTGTCGCATATGTTTATGAGGATTTCGATCCTATCTTATGTTATGATGCAATTGATCCCTATGAATTTCAGAAAATTATGCTTGGTATACTTACTACATAAGAATTCTTGCCACCTAAGTTCGGTAAAATTCTTATATTTATGAGGATTTCGATCTTATCCTATGTTACTGTGATTTTACTGTTATTATGATTTTACTGCATAAGAATTCTTGCCACCTAAGTTCGGTAGAGTTCTTGTATGTTTATGAGGATTTAAATCCTATCTTATGTTATGCTTTCAAAAGAAATTATGCTTGGCATAATTAAAATGTTTTTATAAGTATATGGTTTTCAAAGAGATGTTTTCAAAGAAATGTTTTCAAAGAGCTGTTTTCAAAGAGTTAATTTCAAAGAGCCTATGATTTGCAAAATATGTCCCGTGCTGTAATGCACAATATGAGTTTTATCAAGAGCCGTTTTATAAAGAAGCTCTATCAATGCCCGTTTTATAAAGAGCCGGGATTTATGTGTTTAATCATCTTATAAATTAAATTAATTTGCGATGAGTCTACTGAGTATTTCCCCCATGAAATACTCACCCTACTTTTTAACAGTTTTGCAGATTTCGGAGACGGTGGCGAGCGATGAATGATGGTGGCAATAATCGTTGAACGGTTGAAAGTTTGACGTTAATGATTTCCGTATTTTCCAAATAATCGAATAATTTAGAGAAGTTCATTTATTTGAGAAATTATGATATTGGCAATTTCTTTACAATATTAATGGTTCGATTTACTATTTCAAATGGTTTCATAAATGTTTTCAATTTTAGCGGCCATTACAATTTATTTAATGTTGCCAAAAATGAATTTCAATTATTTCTTCCGCAAAAATATTATTCGAAAAATTTAGACAGAAAATGACGTAGTGAATCGGGTATACGGAACTCGGGGCGCTACAAGTTGGTATCAGAGCTAGTCTGCGTTTCTGTAGACTGGAAAAAAATTTTCAAAAAGAATTTTCAAGAAATATTTTCCATTTTAAGATTTTTATTGATGAAGATTGCCACTGCCATCATTCGTTCCACCAACTCCGAGGTAAAGAAGTTTATGATGTTTAAAGTTATTTCAGTATTTCGAATACTCATTTTACTAATTTATGAGAAAGAATGAAGAGTATTTCGGATACTTATGATTTATGAGAAATAAGAATGTATTTCTTCGAAAATAATGATGTTGTTATGCTTTGTCATAACTTATATGCTTTAATGTATGATTATGAGAATTTTTTTAAAAGAAAACGAGTGTTGAGCATAATGGGAATAATATGATTTTATTGAGAATTAAGTAATGGATATTATGTTGAGTTAATTTATTATGCCTCTATGTTGAAGAGAAATTTATTATGAAGTTTGGCTTTGTGAATAAATTTTGGGAATATGATTTATGGCATATATTTATAAGTATGAGTAACTTTTGAGCCAATTAAGGTATGGAAGGAAGTAATATTGTGATATTGAAAAATATGATTTGAAATTTCTATGTTGAGGAATTATGAATTGAATTTTGGGATATTTTGATGATATTGAAGTGTTGGAATCATTTTCAATATTTTTAGATCGTTGTGATCAAATGTGGAGTTATTTATTATTGTGAGTTATGAAGTATGCTTATGGTTTGGAATAAGTCCAAATTACAAGGGAGACTCTGTCCAGAATTTTATCATTTGGAATTAAGAGCATAATATGATAAGCATCTACTAAAGGAATTAAGTTTAGACATGCAAGTTCATTTACATCACAAACGAGATTTAGTAGATGATAGCAGAGATTTTATTTTTTTTCTCATAAGGAGAACACACAAGAGTCACACTGGAAAGGAAATGCAAGCATAAGAGAAAAACATGGAAAGATCCTCAGAATGAGAGATGTGTTTCCGGAGTAGCCGTATCCTACCACCTCTGATCTTTTGAGGAAATAAAGAAACCTTCAAAGAGGTGTGTTTCGAGAGTAAGAATACTCCGTAATCTACCACCTGGAACCTTTGAGGTACACACAAGATTTAAACATTAAGGAAATCCTAGTAAATGGAGGGGTGTCTCGAGAGTGAGAATACTCCGTACTCTACCCCCACCTATTCTAAGATTCACAGAGTTAAATTTACATTAACCGGACTCCATTTTCGCTTGATTCCCCTTCCTTGCGACCAATCTATCTTAACTCCTGCTGGATCTTGTATTGAGATATATGACTGCAGCTTATCCAGTAGTTCATCAATAGTAGGAGCAGAAATAAGAAGCCTTCTGGAAAATGGAGAGATGAATCCCTGTTCCACAGCATAATCAAGAAAGGTTAACAAACCATCAAAGAAATTGTTAACATTCAGAAGCCCAATAGGCTTAGTATGGAGATCTAGTTGAGCCCACGAGGTAATGTTAAAGATTTCTTCTAAGGTACCAAAACCTCCGGGCAGGGCTATAAAGGCATCAGAACCATATAACATACAAGTTATGCGTTCATGGATGGATAAGGTTTGAACTTCATGCCCTCGTGTTTTGCCTGCAACATCTACCAAAGGGACAGGTATAACACCGATTACTTTTGATTTCTCTGCAAGAGCAGATTGGGAAACACAACCCATTAGACCACTGCTACCACCCCCATATACAAGAGTGATACCTTTTTCCCCCAGTTTCTTTCCAAGATCTACAGCCGCTTCTAGATAACCGAAGCCTTTCCCTACTTTTGATCCACAAAATACACAAATAGTTTTGATCTGTCGAAGTTTTGGTGCTTCCATCTTTGATAGTAAAGAAAGGAAAACTTACGAAGAAGATGTGATTTTGGGATGCCTGAACTATGAAATATGTTTGGCTATTTAAAGCCGGAAAAATTTACTGTTTTTGATTGATTCTGAAAAAGTAAAGATTTACTTTTGACAAAATCAGCCCACTTTTGAATATTTTTATCGTATCGAGGCTGTCACCTTTCGGCGATTTAATATTTTATTTCCAGCTTTATCAAAACTCGAGAAAAGGAAAATATATTTTATTTTCAAAACGCGTGAAAGTAAGCAGCAAGATATTTTAAAAGATTTACCTTATAACATTGCTGAACTGCCAGAAGCCTCATTTTGTAAAACAGACTGGCAAACATGATCTTTTGCTATTATATTTTGGAGACTATAACGATTTTTGTCCTCGTTAAATTGAGCGTATAAGGAGAGAAGTTCACGTTGCACATAACCACTTGGGTGCGTCTCAAGAGTCAGTCGAATATCATCCAAAGACTCCCTACTCAGTCCACCCTTTATGAATTCGATTTTATCATCCCGATTAGTAGAAGAATATCCTACTGATTTGCAACGAGTATTACAGTTCCAACGAGCACATTTGTAGCAACCACCCAGTCTTTTTGCTCTTCGTTTCTTTGCAAAAGTGCTTCTGCCTAAACCAGGCATGTGCTTTGGAAATGTTGATGGTAATTCACCAGATAGTCGAACCTTTGCTTCTATCAACCAGCGAACATCTTCTGGAACACCATGAGCCATCAGCAACCTCAATCTTTCGAGCCTTATTTTATAGATCTTTCTCAGATCATTCATAGGAAGACTGGAATAATACTTGCGAATGTTAGAAAGAATGATATCCATTGTTTGATGATTCAACCTCTTCCCAGCATGAACTATTTAAAAGCGCAAAGGATCTGAGTGAATCCGCGTGATGTTGTGACCAGCAAGAAAGCGCAGGATTATTTTAATGAAAAGAGGAGACAGAGTTTATGCGCCGTTTACTTTATTGATAAAGGAAGATTTGATGATAAGATTTGAGATATGAAATATTTTTCTTGGATTTTGGGTACTGATATTTTGATATAATAATCAAGATATAGAAATAATACGGGAATACGTGAAAGAGAAATAAGGACCGTATTGAATCAGAATTCATACGTATATACAAGTGAAAGAAATACTTTGCAGGAAATGTGGTGACATTTAAGTATAGAATCTTAGTTTTGGGAGATATTTGTTTACTGAATTTTGGGTTACAAATATTGGAAAGATAAGTTGATGATATTATGTTGATATGTTTGGGTATATTACGTAGAGAAGATTTTCAGGTAATTCTTTGATTATTTTTGGAATTTTCGATGATAAGTGACAAGTTACATGAATACTACAAGATATGATGAAATTTTTTACATACGATTGGGAATTGTTTTGATTATTTTGAGAATATTCGATGATAAGAAGAAGAGATTCTGATTAAGTATTCAGAAATTATAAGATTAAGTAAGTTTAATTTCGAGGACGAAATTATTTTAAGGAGGTAAGATTATAGCGACCCAGAATTTTTATGCAATAAATAATTATTTTAATATTTAGAAAATTGAGTCGCTATTGTTTTGAAATTTATGCCGCGACGAATTCGTCTAGCCAAGTCAAGAAATATCGAATTTGTTCGATTTTAAATTAAATTTCCGAATTTCTAAAATTATATTACTTTAATTATTTATTCAAAGTATTATTTTCAAAATCATTTTTCAGTCCAAAATATATCAGTTTTAAATACATTTTCAAATCAAAGTTAGTCCAATATTTATCAAAATTTTATCATGAAACCACATGTTTTTCTTCTTTACACCAAAACAATAATTCTTTATACATTTCCATTTCCAGCCGTCTCCCAAACCTCCCATGTGCAATCCCAGCCTTTCGACTCCATTTAACATGTATGCAAACATCATCACCAATCCACAAACCTCCATCATGATGTTTTCCACTTATGAATTTCTTAATTCATCACCAACTCCTTTCTTATCTTTCAACCATTCTTTCCAGCAAATGTTTTCTTTCTCCAGCCACGAATTGAGCAGCTTGCTGCCTTCAATCACACCTCCTATATATATATATATATACTCCATTATACATGATCAAACCTGCACCATCTCCATCAACCCAATTCAAACCGTCTGCAATTTCATTTCAGCCATCAGCACTGCAACCGCTCAATCCCAATCACCACTGCTGCCTTCCACCCCACGAATGACCCTCTCAAAAATAATACTGCCACTTCCGGTTTTAACACCCAAGAAAAAGAAACCCAAAATCGCAGAAACCTCAACTCAGATCAAACTCCAAACCCAAGAATAAACCCAAAAGAAAACCACAAATTTAGAAGCTCAATCCCTTACCTCGACCGCCGGAAAATCGCTACCTAAAGCCGCGTCTTCACCTCGGATTCCAGCCCTAACTTCGCACTCAAAACTAGCAACAAATCCATCAAACCGGAACCACTCTCTTTCCGCCGTCCACCGCTACCTTCCGGTGATGTTGCGCCGGCACATCGCCGACTGTAGATCGGAGAATCAGATCTTCGCAGCCTCCGTTTCGTGAGAGTGAGAGAATGGTAGAGAGAGAGAGTGAAATTAGAACGAAAGTGAGAGAGAGAATGAAATCTGAATTTTATTATATTTTAACTTTTACAAAATTTCACTTAAGCCCTCAAGTTTAAATAGTCATCCAATTCAGTCCCTATGTTTTTAAAAGGTTTTATTTCAGTCCTTTCAGTTTTTAAACTTATCAATTTCAGCCCTTAAGTTTTAAATAAGTTTTTCCAGTCCTTTTAACTTCAAACTTATCATTTCAGTCCCTGCTGATTTTATTAATTTGATTTTAAGCCCAAGTTTTAAAAGTATTCATTTTAGTCCCTCAACTATCAAAAGTATTCATTTTAATCCCTCAACTTTCAAAATATTCATGTTAAATCCCAACTTTTGAAAATATTCATTTTAGTCCCTCAACTATCAAAAGTATTCATTTTAATCCCTCAACTTTCAAAACATCAATTTTAGTCCTCAAATTATAATTTATCATTTTGAACTATATATTCGATAGACTAAAGTGACTTATTGGCTAAGACGAAGCGTACGGAGAATTTAAAGAAATTGAAGTCATTCCCGCTCAACTTTGCACTCGTCGGATTTGAGGTAGACTCGCACTTATTAATTGATTTAAATTATGATTTCATATGAATGTCATGTGACTTGTGAAAGTCAATTTTTAAGAAAAACAAGTATGTTTTTATGAAAGGTAAATATACCTTATGTTGTTATGAAAAGTAAGTATGTTTTTATGAAAAGAAAATATACTTTATGTTTTTACGAAAAGTAAGTATACCCTATGCTTCACGAAAATGTTTTTTTGGATCATTGCTATGAAATCAATCTAACAAGATTGTTTTGGGTCCCATATGATAAGTTATGATATGTTAAGGGGACCGGAGTTTTAGTAGCGCTACACATAAGAATTCTTGCCACCTAAGTTCGGTAACATTCTTGTGTCTCCTATGTTTATGAGGATTTGCCACGAAGTTCGGTAAAATTCCTATCTTTCCATATGTTTATGAGGATTTACCACCTAAGTTCGGTAAAATTCCTGTCGCATATGTTTATGAGGATTTCGATCCTATCTTATGTTATGATGCAATTGATCCCTATGAATTTCAGAAAATTATGCTTGGTATACTTACTACATAAGAATTCTTGCCACCTAAGTTCGGTAAAATTCTTATATTTATGAGGATTTCGATCTTATCCTATGTTACTGTGATTTTACTGTTATTATGATTTTACTGCATAAGAATTCTTGCCACCTAAGTTCGGTAGAGTTCTTGTATGTTTATGAGGATTTAAATCCTATCTTATGTTATGCTTTCAAAAGAAATTATGCTTGGCATAATTAAAATGTTTTTATAAGTATATGGTTTTCAAAGAGATGTTTTCAAAGAAATGTTTTCAAAGAGCTGTTTTCAAAGAGTTAATTTCAAAGAGCCTATGATTTGCAAAATATGTCCCGTGCTGTAATGCACAATATGAGTTTTATCAAGAGCCGTTTTATAAAGAAGCTCTATCAATGCCCGTTTTATAAAGAGCCGGGATTTATGTGTTTAATCATCTTATAAATTAAATTAATTTGCGATGAGTCTACTGAGTATTTCCCCCATGAAATACTCACCCTACTTTTTAACAGTTTTGCAGATTTCGGAGACGGTGGCGAGCGATGAATGATGGTGGCAATAATCATTGAACGGTTGAAAGTTTGACGTTAATGATTTCCGTATTTTCCAAATAATCGAATAATTTAGAGAAGTTCATTTATTTGAGAAATTATGATATTGGCAATTTCTTTACAATATTAATGGTTCGATTTACTATTTCAAATGGTTTCATAAATGTTTTCAATTTTAGCGGCCATTACAATTTATTTAATGTTGCCAAAAATGAATTTCAATTATTTCTTCCGCAAAAATATTATTCGAAAAATTTAGACAGAAAATGACGTAGTGAATCGGGTATACGGAACTCGGGGCGCTACAGGGGCAGTGAGGGCCGTCAAGGTTGCAATTCAACCTTTTTAAAAATGTAATTGTTGAGAACTATATAATTTTATTTACTCACGGGATTTTTATGTCGTTTAATAAAAACTGCAAATAGAGAAAAATATAAAGATATGACCAAAAATATACGAAGCTTCAAAGTTTTCTAATATATAAAAAATTATTAAAATCATATAGAATTTTACTCACCAAACCCCTAAAGTAACAACTTTTTTGCGCTGTTGTCAGGAATTGTTTTTTATTTGCTATTATTTTAGATTAATCATTAATTGTCTTTATATTTTAATTCTTTCATTTTATTTTATTTTTTTTACAAAAAAAAGTGTTCGTCGTATGCTCCGTTCACAAGGTAAAGATTCAAGCTTCTAGATTCTAAGATTGAAATTAGCTTCAGACGAAGACACAAAGAAACACAACCGAAAAAAGGAAAATTTGCAAAAAGAGACAATAGCTGACGAACAAGTTTGCGTGGTTATTGTAATAACGCTTTTCATTTTTACGTATATCTTTACATTCCATGTAATGTTTATGTGAAGCTCATTACAAATCATTTAATTGATATTATTATTGTTAATCATTTGTATTATTTGCAGTGAAAGGACTTGGTTGCCGTCACGATTAATGTGCCAAATTGGAAAATTTTTAAATGCAATTATATGTGTAATTATTAATTTGATTTGTTAAGCATGCTATTTTCTATTTAATTGTGTTGTATGTGGCCTAAATTGCACAAATTGAATTTGTGAAAAAGTTTGGTAGCATTTTTTGTATTAAATGGAAGTTTTGGGATCAAATTACACATTTACCCATCTACACACACACACACACACACACACACACACACAGATAACACTAACACTAACACACACACACGAGCACTTTTACACACACATTTATATGTATTGATGTTTATGTTGTTATTTTTCAGATTTGGATCTTTAGATTTTTGAGTTTTAGTTGTAACTGTTTGATTTTGGGTTACATATGTATTGGAAATTTGTAGATTTTGAATCTTAAGAACGAGAGTTTGAATTTCAGTTTTCGATGGTTGATTTTAAATTAGTAGTTAGGCAAATTTCAAATTTTTTAATGAATGGAAATAATTAGGACATTTGGTACATTGACGTCGTGGGAAATTGAGACACATCCACCTGCAAATTAAGAAATGTACATACTAAGGACGTCAGGTAAATAAACTTCTCCTATTTTCATCAAAGTTGAATGTTTATGTGGAATCACTAGTACAAATTAATCCAAAAAAATAAATAATTTGCATCGCTTTTTGGGAAAATCGACGCATATAAACATGGCAGTGACAATTTTCAAATATGAATGAACATTATGTGTCGATTTCATATTAAAAACAAACGTAGGAGAGTAGGTTTAACAAAATGCATCGGTTAAACTCCAAAACTGACGCATAAAATAAATCTATCTACGTACGACGCACGTTCTCTCTCTCTCTCTCTCTCTCTCTCTCTCTCTCTCTCTCTCTCTCTCTCTCTCTTTGTCGCCTACCACTGCCTCATCACTTCCCGCCACCGCCGCCTCCCTTTGTCGTTGCCGTCGCCTCCACCTTGTGTACTAAAAGGTATATATATATATGTGTGTGTGTGTGTGTGTGTGTGTGTGTGTATTTATATAAAAATATGTATATGTATTGACTATTGTACTATACAAACGACGCATTTAGTCATACTTTTTGCGTCGGAAAACAACTGACCCGTATTCCCTTTACCTTGTACGTCTGTGCCTAATGCGTCACTTCCATAACCGACATTATCTTTTACAACCGACGCAAAAGATTGAAACTGTACTAGTGAATTTATTTGCTTTAGTGATCTTCTTGTAACTTACTTTTGATACTTTTCGTTTACTTCATACAAGTATATGTTATTTAAGGAAATATTCAAGCATAAGTGTTATCATGTCATTAAATCGTCAATCATGCATTGTCATCGAATTTGGAAAGCCAGAATGTTTTTAAATGAAAAATGTCAAAAATTGCAAATTTGTTCAAAAGATATGTATCCCATGTTTTTTTCATTATTTTTTCTTTTTGGAAAGAATGGGTGTACTTCTATACCATGAAAGCTGTAAGTGAGAAATGGGGGCGGTGGACCGACGTACCCGAATGAAAGTAAAAAAGATGAATGTACTGCATTGCATTGCATTGCATTGGAGGGAACACAAATAAAAAATGAAGGTACCGCAATTCGTTGGAGTGAAAATTTATATACTCCATTGCGGTGGAGTGAATCTGGTTCTAGATACCGAATTTTCCACTACTGTCTGATTGGCTAGAAGTAGAGGTGGCAAACGGGCCGAGCCGCTCGTCGGCTCGTTGGCTCGTCTCGCGAAAACACGAGCCGAGGGCGGCTCGGCTCGTCAAACGGACGAGCTCGTGGGCGAGTCAAGCATTTTAGTTGAACCACGAGCCGAGCTCGGCTCGGCTCGTGGTTCAACGAGCGGCTCGTTGGCACGAGCCACGAGCTCAACGAGCCGGCGAGTGTAAAAAAAAATAAAAATTAAACATCGTTTTTCTACGTTGAAAACTAAAAAAAAACATTGTATTTTTACTTATTAAGTTATTAATAATTTATTTAATACATAACTTATTACTTATTAATATTATACTTATATTTATACTTATTAGTATTCAAGATTTCAAATATTTTAGTTATCGAAGATTGTCGACTAAATAAATAAACTTAAGACGGTAAGACAAGAGGGTTTTTTTTATTTAAAAAAAAAACGGTAAAAGAGGTTTTTTAAAAAAAAAACCCGAGCTAAACGAGTCAAGCTCGGCTCGGCCCACGAGCTCGCGGCTCGTGGGCCAAGCCGAGCTCGGCCAGGGTTAAACGAGCCGAGCCTAAGCTCGGCTCGTTTAACCCGAGCATTGCGAGCCATGGGCCGAGCCGGCTTGGCTCGGCCCATTGCCACCTCTAGCTAGAAGATACACCAAGTGAGCTTGTGATAGAAATGAATATAAGTTTTAAAATGTTAAAGTGAAAGTTTTAAAAGTTAAGTTAATGGAGATACATATTTCAAAGTGTTTAAAGCATTTCATGTCATGAGTATGCATCATGTGCATAAGGTTTACTTATTGAGCTTTAGCTCATTCCAATCCCTCCACAACATATCAAGTCATGAAACCTAGATGATACGATGAGAGCATTTGGTGGCAGACTCAGATTGTAACCATAGTTATTCTCTTTTAAATTTGAACTAAGTATTTGCTTAAGTTTTTTATTTGTTATTCTTTTATTCGCCTATTCTTTAAATTACTTTGACCGGATTTAGTTTAAATAAGCCATTTATATTTTATTAGTAGTTAATAATTCTCTAATCAGTTAGATAGAATTTATGGATTTGAAATTGTTTTGTTGAGGAGTTGGGCTTCGATGTTAAAGTAGTTTTGATGATGTTGAAGTTTGAGTTTTGAATTGTGGGCGATGCTGGATATTGTTTGAGTTGTGATAGATGTTTTAAATTATTATGTTGGTTATGATATCTCTGTACATGTTGGCTAAGTCCAATTTATAGGGGAGACTCTATCAAGATTTTCGTAAAATTTAATAATAGAAATATGAAAATCTAATTCTTTAAAATGATTTATTTTCGCATTTAAAGTGAAGAAAAGTTAACATGTCTGGGTTTAAGATTTTAAACTTGAGGTTTTAAATTTTGTGGTATTAGAGCTAAGATGTTTGAGAAGCGATTTTGTAGACTTTAGAACTTGTTTGAAAAGATTCGGGTACTAAGTCAATCTTCAAGTGCATCTTCCTCGATCGTATGGAAAGTTAATTTTTGTTTAAATTTTTAACTAATATTTAATGTTTCGAGTATTATGGATTCTTGTGTGTTACTATGTAATGTTGTAAGTGAAAAGTTAAGAATGTTGCTAGTGATTATGATGAGTATGTTCTAGTTATGTTAATGAGAAGATGATAAGTCAATGATTCTTATAAATTTTATTGTATTCATAAGTTCTAATTTCAAGGACAAAATCTCTTTTTAGGGGGTAAGGATTTGTTATATGCTTTTCATTTTTATGCGTATCTTTATATTCCACATAATATTTATGTAAAGCTCGTTATAAATCGTTTATCAATATTATTATTTTTAATCATTCGTATTATTTGCAGTGGAAGGACTTGGGTGCCATCACGATTAATGTGCCAAATTAGAAAGTTGTTTAAATGCAATTATGTGTGTACTCATTAATTTGATTTGTTAAGCATGCTATTTTTTATTTAATTGTGTTGAATGTGGCCTAAATTGCACAAATTGAATTTGTGACAAAGTTTGGTAGCAATTTTCATATTAAATGGAAGTTTGGGATCAAATTACACATTTACCTAAAGTTAGGACTAAATTTCAAATTTGGAAATTTTAAAATCTAACCTAACCCTAAAAACCCCCAAATTGACTCTCTCTCTCTCTCTCTCTCTCTCTCTCTCTCTCTCTCTCTCTCTCTCTCCGTCAACTCTTCTCGCACCCCTGCCTTCCTGCTTGATCACGTCTCCTCGCCACATTACCACCACCATCATGAGCCCCGGTAAACCTCTCCTTTCCAATATTTCCCTTTACACACACCCACACACTAAAACACGAACACACACTGCAAAAACACTAACACACGTTTTTCACACACAAAACACACACTCTTTTACATGCGCACACATATTTATATGTATTGATATTTATGTTGTTATTTTCTAGATTTGGATCTTGTTTAGATTTTCGAATTTTAATTGTAATTGTTTGATTTTAGGTTACATATGTATGGGAAATTTGCAGATTTTGAATGTTCAGAATGTTAGTTTGAATTTCAGTTTTCGATGGTTGATTTTAAATTAGTAGTTCGGCAAATTTCAAATTTGTTAATTATTCAATTTTTTAGATTTATTAATATTAATGATTAGATTATTAATTGAGTAATTTACTAAACTTATGTTAAATTATGATTTTATTTTTTTGAGATTTAAAGTAATAAATTAGTAAAATTCATAAGTTTGCATGTTATTGGACTCCTTGTTTCAATTATAATATGCCATATGTTTGACATGACTTAAAACATCATCTGGGGTTGAATTGTTAATCACATAAAAGTTTTGATCTCTGTTAGAAGTCTTGTTAGTACTAAAAGTGAATGTGTTGTTTTCGAATTAAAGTCATATTTTATTTAATGAATGGAATTAATTAGGACATTTGGTACATTGACGTCGCGGGCAACCGAGACATCTCCATCTACAAATTAAGAACTATAAATAGTTAGGATGTCGAGTAAGTAAACTTTCCCTATTTTTATCAAAGTTTGATGTTAATATGGAATTAATGTGCTTAAGTGATCTTCTTTTAACTTACTTACTTTTGATGCTTTTCGTTTACTTCATACAAGTATGTGTTATTTAAAGAAATATTCAAGCATACATGTTATCATGTCATTGCATTATCATCAAATTTGGAAAGTCGGAATGTTTTTAAATGAAAAATGTGGAAATCGCAAGTTTGTTCAAAAGATATGTATCCCAGGTTTCCTTTTTTGAAAGAATGAGTGTACTTTTATGCCATAAAAGATGTTGGTGGAAAATGGGACGTGGGGGACCAGTGTACCCGACTGAAATTAAAAAATGAATATACCGCATTTTAGTGGAAGAAACACAAATAAAAAAATGAAGGTACCGCAGTGTGGTGGAGTGAAAATTTATGTAATGAATTGTAGTGGAGTGAATCTGGTTCCAAATAAGGAATTGACATTGTTGTTTGCTTGGCTAGAAGATACACCAAGTGAGCTCACGATAGAAATGAATATATGTTTTGAAATGTTAAAGTGAAAGTTTTGAAATGTTAAAATAAATGGGGATTAGAGATAGGAAAAAATTGATCCAACCCGACCGACCCTACTCAAACTGGTTGATTTGGGTCTGGTTTTCAGGTAATTGGGTTGGTTTGTGGGTTGGAAAAAGTAAATATAGGTCTGTTTGGTTTGGGTTTCTGTTTAAATAAAAAAAGAACTAATCCAAGGCAAACCAACCCGTAACTATTAAAAAAAAAACATAAAAAGTTTAAGAAAAACTCTCAAACAAAGACAAAACAAAAGCCCTAATTCTAGAACTCATTTGTTTTTTTAATTTACGTTCCAAGTTTATATTTGTAGTTTTTTAAATCTTCCAGTTCATCAACTTTTGATTTTTTCAATTAAAATTCAAAGTTTGTTTTGAGTTTTAGTCTATGGAATGTGGATTGCTAATACAAATTAAGCCAAAAATTAGGTAAAATAAATATGACAACAAATAATACAAATAGGGCCGAAAAAATAACAAATTTAAATAGGTCAACCTAAGGCCCAAAATGGAGGCCTAGACTACAACCCAACCCAACCCAACCCACGCCAGCCCTAATGAGGATACATATTTCAGAGTGTTTAAAGCATTTCATGTCATAAGTATGCATCACGTGCATAAGGTTTACTTACTGAGCTTTAGCTCACCCCAATCCCTCCCCAACATTTTAGGTGATGAAAGCTCGTTGATTTGAGGAGAGCATTTGGTGGCAGACTCAGACAGTACCCCTAGTCATTCTTGTTTAAATTTGAAATAAGGATTTTCTTAAGTTTTTCATTGGTTATTCTTTTATTCGTCTATTCTCTAAATTACTTTGGATGGATTTAGTTTGAATAAGTCATTTATATTTCATATTCCTTAATAATTCTCTATTTAGTTAGATCGAATATATGGATTTGAAATTGTTCTATTGAGGAGTTAGGGTTTGATGATATTTGAATAAGTCATGTATATTTCATAAATTAGTTAATAATTCTCTAGAAATTGTTCCATTGAATAGTTGGGGTTTGATGTTAAAGTAGCTTTAGTGATATTGAAGTTTGAATTTTGAATTCTGGTCGTTGCTGAATGTTCTTTGAGTTGTGATTGATGTTTAAGTCCAATTATATGGGAGACTTTGTCGAAATTTTTGTAAAATTTTATAATAGAAAAATGAAAATTTAAGTATTTAAAATGATTTTTTTTTCTACATTTAAAAGGAAGAGAAGTTAACACATCTAGGTTAAAGATTTTAAACTTGGAGTGTTACAGTTATAGAACAAGAAGCCACAAGAGCAAACGCTCTGGCTGCTCCACACGTTCAACCATGTGAAGAAGACGAAGATGATGATGAGGGAAACCTTCTAATGGCACAATTTTTTACACCTACTATAGCTCCTAGTCGCTGCAATATTGTGTATCCACCATTTGGGAGGAATAATTTACAGCAACAAGATCTAGTTCTATTAAAAAGTACATGAACCAAATGCTCATACTGCTAGTTTTCAAAGAATGTGCAACAAATATCTTTCACCTGCTATGGTATCAAGGATGAAGCTTGAGACCTCTACGTTCCAACAGTATAATGGGGAAAATTTCCATAAAGCATAGGGAAGATTCAAGAAGTTGCTTAAAAAATTTCCATATCATGGGTATAAAAATGCCTACAGGAACAATTCTTCTATTCTGGACTGATTCCCCAATTCAAATAAATAATAGACTGGTCTAAAAATTGTATATCAACAACAAAAATGTCAGCCAAGCTTGGGATCTACTAGAATTGATAACAAAAATACACATCATGTTTCTGGCTGACCTGGTAATTTACAAGAAAGTAGCCGGGTATAAAATTAGATGCCCTTGAAACTACAACAACTCAGATTTATGCTTTGAAAAAACAAGTAGAACTTTCGGTCAAAGTGCAAACATTATGGGTTCACACAATCCATCAACGTCCAATATGTGAAAACTGAGGGGAAAATCTTCCTACTGAAGAATGTATTTTGTTGACCACTATTGATGAACAAATTAACTTTGTTCAAAATTCCAACAGACAATAGTACAATTCATATTCTCAAACTTATATTCCAGGTTGGAGGTAACATCCGAATTTCAGATGGTCAGGCAATCAAAACAAAGCCAAAAATCCACAATAGGAGAAGAGACAAGGTTTAGGGGAGATGTTTTAGCAGTATATGCAGAAAGCGAACATGACGTTTGAGATGAAAGGATCCAATTATCAGAACCCACAAGCATCCATAAAGAAATTGAAAACTCAGACATGTCAGATAGCTTAATAAGTCTCAGAAAGGGTTTCTAGAAAACTTCCCAATGATATAGATAAAAATCCTAGGGAGCATGTTCAATACATTACAACAAGTGGAGTATAGCTGCCAGAGATTCATGTGAAGAGGTTTGAAAAAGTGGACAAAAAAGTGACCCTTGAGGAAGGAGGAGGTGAGAAAAAGGCTAAAACAACATCAATATAAGCATCCAAGGATAAGACTGAAAATTCTGAAGAGAAGTACCTACTCCATGAAAAGTTTATGTGCTATCAACTCCCTTTCCTCAATGAATGCAGACTACAAATCTGATAAGCAGTTTGATAAATTATGGAGGTATTTAGAAAGCTGCATGTCAACATCATATTTACAGATGCAATTATAGAAATTCCCAGCTACGCAAAGTTCATGAAATAAATCCTATCAAACAAAAGGAAGCTAGAAGACTATGAGAGAGTATGCTTAACAGAAAAATACAATGCCATCTTACAAAAGAAACTCGCGCCAAAATGGAGTGTTCTATGGAGCTTCACTATGCTTTTGCAATTTAGGTGCAAGATTTAACTTTATGCCTTTATCTATGTACAAGAAACTAGGATTGTGATTATCTCATTACTACTTGCAGATCAATCAGTCAAGCATCCCAAGGGTATTATAGAGTAAGTCTTAGTCAAGGTTGAAAATTTCATCTTCCGAGCTGATTTTATCATCCTTGATATGAAGAAGACAGTGACATACCAATCATTATTGGGAGACCATCTCACCTAAGGTATATGTTTATCTTTGTGAATTTACTACTCTTCCAATTATTATTGCTAATGATATAATAGATGAAGAAGAAAAGAAATTGCTGAGAGTATTGAAGAAGCACAATGAAACTATTGGAGGGACTATTGCAGACATTCGTGGAATCAGCCCTAGTCTTTGCATGCACAAAATACTCATGAAGGAGAATTGCAAATCATCAGTAGAGCATCAGCATATATTAAACTAGTTGATGCTAGCATTATATATCAAATTTCAGATAGCTCCTGGGTAAGTACTATTCATGTAGTGCCAAAAAAGTGAGTAATCATGGTTCAAAAAAATGAAAATAATGAGCTCACTTCAGCTAGGCTTGTTACTGGATGGAGGGTTTGTATTGATCACGTGAAGCTAAACACTGCTACTTGGTAAGATCACTCCCCTTTGCGATTTATTGACTCAATGTTGGAAAGGTCGCAGATCATTCACTTCATTGCTTCTTGGATTTCTATTCTAGGTATAATCAAATCCCAATTGCACTCAAGGACCAAGAGGAAACCACTTTCACTTCTGCCTTTGGTACTGTTTCCTTTAGAAGAATGTCGTTTGGGTTATGCAATGCACTTGCCACTTTTCAGGGCTGTATGATGGCCATCCGTTTAGATATGATGGGAAGCTATATTGAGGTATTTATGAATGATTTTTTAGTCTTTAGAGATACATTTGATGAGTATTTGAAAAATCTAACTCAATTATTGAAGCAACGTGAAGAAACAAATCTCATTCTTAATTGGCAAAGAAGGGATTGTCTTGGAGCATCAAATCTTGTTGATGAGGATTGAAGTAGACAAAGGAAAACTTCTGGTAATTGAGAAATCGCAACCTCCTAATTCAATTAAATAGACTAGAAACTTTCTGGGACATGCAAGATTTTATAGAAGGTTCATAATATATTTCTTAAAGATTACAAATCCACTTAGCAATTTTTTGGAGAACAACAAACCATTCAACTTTACTAAAGAGTGCTTAACCCCTTTCAACACTCTGAAGGAGAAGTTGATCACAACGCATGTTATAGTAGGACATGATTTGAGTCTTTTTTTTTCTTGAGCTGATATGCGATGCAAGTGACTATGCAATATGAGCCATGTTGGGACGTCATAAGGAAAAAAAAAAAATCATGCAATATATTACAGTAGCAGAACATTGAATGATGCTCAAATTAATTATATCTAACAGAAGAAGAAAATCCTGCAATAGTTTTCTACATTGATTGCTCAGCATTGAAGTATCTCTTTGAAAAGAAGGATGCACAGGCGAGATTGATTCGATGGGTACTTCTGCTTCAAGAGTTCGACATTGAGATAAAGATAGAAAGGTTACTAAAAACCAAGTTGCTGATTACTTTTCTAGGGTGGAACAGGAAAAAGAGGTTGAAAAGGTTGACATCAATGAAGTGTTTCCAAGTGAGCAAATTCAATCTATTGCACAATCACCTTGGTATGAAGACATTGTTAAATTACATGGTAAGTCAGGTCCTTCCATTGGAGTTCTCTTATCAGCAAAAGAAGATAGTAATTCATGAATCTAAATTTTACTATTGGGATGAACCACACTCGTACCTCTTTGATCAAATCATTCGAAGATGTATATTGAAAGAGGAGATGAAACCAATATTGGCTCGAGTGCATTCATTAGCATATGGAGGAAATTCTGAGCCCTACAAAATTTTTAGCAAAGGTACTTCAACGTGGTTTCTATTGGGAAACACTACTTAAAGGCTGTCATAGCTTCTGCAGATCGATGATCGATACTTCAGATCAACTTGAGATTCCACTTAATAATATTTGGAACTTGAAATTTTTTATGTTTGGGGCATCGACTTCATGGGACATTTTCCACCATCCTATAACAATCGTTACATTCTAGTAGCGTTGGATTTTATTTCAAAATGGGTAGAAGTTAAGGTCTTTCCAACCAACGATTAAAAGGTGATTGTGGGATTCATAAAGAAGTACATATTCAACAGATATGGAGCACCTCGGCTATTATTAGTTGCGGGGAATCTCACTTCTGCAATAGGCTCTTCAAATTAGTACTTCACAAGTATGGTGTTCAACATAGAATAGCCACACCTTATCACCCTCCAACAAGTGGTTAGGTTGAGACTTCAAACAAACAACTTAAGCGGATTCTTGAATTAACTATGAATGCATCGCAAAAAGATTGGTCAAAGAATTTAGATGATATTCTTTGGGCATATTGAAAGCTTTCAAAAAATTAATTAGAATGTAACCATACCGAACAGTGTTTGAAAAGCAGGTCAATTGCCAGTGGAATTCGAGCATAGAGCTTATTGGGCATTAGTACAACTGACTATGGACTTAGAGAAAGCCGGAGAAACAAGGATATTGCAGTTGCATTAATTAGAAGAATTTTGACATGAAGCCTTTGAGAATGTGGCCATCTACAATCAAAAGGGACCAAAACTGTGCAAAAACATCAAAGTAGTGACTAAATTATAAACATCCAAAGTATGAAGGACTTGAGTTGCAATAAAGGAAGAACCAAAGTAGAATTAAAGTGAAATTATGGGGACTAAATTGAAGATTTCGAAAACATGAAGGATTTTGGTTATAATTAACGGAGGACCACAATGCATATAAGGAAAGGCGAAACTGTAGTTTGCAAAGCCAGGGCCCATTGGCGGTCTAAGAATTCTACACTATATAAAGACCTATCATAGACTAGAAAAGGGTTCTTTAATTCACTACTCTTCCATCCAAATTACACAAGAAATCAAATGGAGGCTTTTGAAGAATTTCAAGAATCCAAGGGAAAAATAAAGATTGAGTTGAACATTGGATTTTGTACAAGAATTCCCTCATCTTCTCAAATCAATCCCATAACTTGGTGATGTTTTTCATTATACAACCTTCTTGTTTTTCTTTTATTATGTGTAACTAATCTATTAGTTGGGGAAAACTATGTAAAACTAGTTTGATTATTTAATTTCAAATCTCATGTTTATTCTTTAATTTGATTTATTAAATTTATTTTCGAGTTTAACATATGAATCGCTTGATCACCAATTTGATGATTTGTGGGTTGTAATGAGTCGAGATGTGAGTTACATACTTGGACCACATAATAAATTTTGGCAACTTTACAAAATAGAAGAGAAAATGGTTATAGTTGTTGTGATCTTTATGAATTCTTGTTATTGAATACATTTAATATGAATTATTCGGACCTAATATGGACAAATGTGGTTGACCAAATTAGATAGAATTGATTTAAACCCAAAATGAGAATTTTAGATACACTTGTGAATTCAATCCAATGCTACTTTGGAAAGAAAACATGATATGAGAATTTGAATATGAGAACAAAGCTGAAATCGTGAGTCCGAATACTTTTAATTCATAAAAAATGATATATTTTTATTGTTTTGTTAGTTTAATTTAATTATTAGTTGTTTTACTACTTTAGTAGTTTAAAAATTATATCTTTGTGTTTCCTTTTTAGTTTAAGAATTGATTAATCAAAGCTATAAATAGATAAATTAGTTCTTATGAGATCGATAATACGAACTCAAAAAGTCTACTTTATTACTTTTCTATGATATTGTTCACTTTAAATATAAGCATGCGCTTTCAATTCAGGTTAATCTAGGAGACTCCGTTTTTCAATTGAAATTCAAATTCAAGTTGAAGTCCATTTAAACTGTCAATGTAATTATAATTTCATTAAAAAACTAAGTCCATCTTGAACACCAAACACGATAACAATAAAAGAATTTCAATCATTAATTAAATTTAGAATTTTATCTCCCATTTGTCATTCAAATTCTTCCATTTTTCGAATTTTGAGAGAATTCCACCGAAGGTACTTGAGATGTTTATCTATGGTCTTTAAGAACATAGGGATTTACATAGGGATTTTCAACTTTTCATTTATGGTAAAAAGTGTAATAAATATACTATTTGTACATCTTTATTTACGTATTGAACACTTAGCAAAAACTCATTATTTTACTTATTACATCATTTTCAAAATCAACAACTACAAAATTGTCACATCATCTTCTGTCATCAAATCCGTAAAATACATACGTACAAATAGATTTATCCAAATTGTTATTCTAATGTTGCTCGTTCACTTTTTTCTCCTTTCGAATTCTTTTTTCAAAAAAAATAAAAAAAGATAAATAGGGTAATATTAAACATAATTAGCTAGTACAATTAACAAGATTTTCCTAAAAATAAATAAATAAAGGAAATCGATTGTTTTGACCAGAATAATCGAAAATCAATCTAACTATTTAATTTGGGGGGGGGGGGGGGGGGGGGATGGCACACAAAAATATAAAGCAAAAACGAACTGATAGTCCAAGAAACTTTTGGACTTAGAACCAGCTGTTTCAACATCAAACTAGTCTTGATTGGATCCTTTTAGTCTGATAGCTAGACAATTTTTTACGATATAAAATTTTACAATATAAAATAGTAAAATTTATCTTATCAAATGGTGAACAGTCTATTTAGTATTTTTTTTTTTTAAAACAAAGAATTTGTTGTTCCGAGTACTATATATATATCTATTTGAAAAACAATTTTAAAAAATGTGTATATAAAATGGTTTGAAGAAATATTTTTTTTATAAATTTATTTATAAATATGTTACCAAACACATTTTATAACTGGTTTTTTATAAATTTTTTTATAAATATGTTACCAAACACATTTTATAACTGGTTAAACCTTAATTTGATTTCAATTTGGCCCTTTCAAGTGATATTTGGACTAATTAAAATATTGAGTAGCACATACTAACTTCAAACATCACCAATGCCATAATAGAAGATGTTTACAAAAGTTCCTATCCAATGCAATATGTCAGGTATGATCTCTTCATCGAATCGATAACTACTAATTCTCTCGCATACACGGCCCCACCATAAAGGTGGGTCCTATCCCCCCATAATCAGGATTCCCGATGTTCACTGATGCGAGATATCCCCGCAAGTGCACAGGTCGTGAGAAGTAATAAAGTGAACCTAGGAGTTCGGATTATCGTCCCACGAGGAATGCTATTAATTACCGAAATATTTTAGTTCTACACTTTATTTGAACGAACAAATGAATTTGAGATTTTAAATTAAAACTAAGAAGATGAATTAAATAATTAAATTGTGAAATTGTTTTGTTTTAAAAGATGATTGTAGAGTGGTTGGGATTCACGATTTCACCTAGCCAATTAAATTAATTCCAATTCCAGATTTTATTTTCTAAATATGTGATCGATCGAATTCACTGATTCAAATTCAGATTCCTCTCTCGAGTTTAAATCAATCCTACCTAAATAAGTCAACATTGTATCTCTACAGAGAGTTCGAATATTCCTTATCTAGATGCATTACACACAAGAATTCACACACGACCGAAATAATTACAAGAGTATATCTCTATCTCTCGTTCAATTACCGGATTTATTACCTAGATCTATATTATTAACTCACCTCTCGGATTATGGAAATAACACCTAAAATCATGAATAAGTGGCCAATTCATTCACCCATTAAACACAATAATAAATCAACACATGCATCAAAGCGTTAAAACAAGGAATATGGAATTAAAATAATATGACTAGGCTACATCGTTCATCGCAACGTTAAAATTAGTTACACATCATGATTGTAGAACAAAAACAATAAAATAAAACGTTCATTGAAAATAACAAAGAAGAATGGAAAGATTGCACCAATTATCAATTCTTCAAGTATCTTCAATTCACGCCCCTCCGCGATGCTTCTCCAAGAATTTTAATTCAAATCTCTGTTGTAGCTCGTTCTATGGAGAGGCAAATGTCTGATTTTCGTGCCTTATGTGTTGTATATATAGGTTTATGAGAAAACCTAGGTCAAAAAGCCCAAAGCCTGTTAAAAATCGCGAGAAAAATCTGATCGCGGCCCAGTCGGATAAGCACGTGATCGCGCAGGCGTAAGGACGGCGATCGCGTGGAAGACCCAAAAAATCTCGGGTTATAATTTAACACATTCTTGCTATCGCTTAGTACGTAACCAGCGATCGCGACTTCGCTCTTTTCTCCGATGTACAAGTTAGTCCGCGTCCTTTAATTGCAGCCTTAGTCCTCCACATTCAATTTTTGCAATTTAGTCCCCAAACCTTATCTTCTTCTTGATTTGCCCATTCAAGCTCTTAATTCATTCAATTAGGTCCTCCAACCTCTGATTCGTTCATTTCGGCACAATGCATCTTTCCGGTTGACGTCACAAACTTATCAATTGCTTGTTTTAGCTCCAATCAACATCCAATTATGCATTTTTCTCGTCAATTACTTCATTCTTCATCTTTTGAGATATTCTCTGCAAAGTAAACAAATAAACACAATTTACATAGAAAATATTCCAAAACGAAAATAATTAAACCTAATTTAGACATACAAATAACTGTATAAAATACACTTATCAAATACCCCCAAACTAGAACTATTGTTCGTCATCGAACAACGTAAACTAAACTAGTAAATTCAAATAACCACATGCAATTATTTTTGTTGTGTCAACATGTTCACCATATGCCTCCATAGTCCAAATTAATTCACACTTTAAGCAAGAGTTATGAACAACAATGTAAAACAATTTCTAGTTATATCATGCCAGAGTTTCAAGTGTGTGTGTGAATAGCCAATGTCAAACGCATACTTATGCAAAAGATATACTCAACCCTGTGTGGCTCATTATCCATATTCAAGCTTGAATCCCCGTGTGGTCAATCTATGATTTCTAATGAAATTCATTTCAACGCTCATGGATGATCACTATTTTCTGCTTTCTCTCACATCCCGGGTTTTTATCTATGTGGGTTCTAAAAATATTCTTTGCTTTTTCCACACAAGGCAGTCAAAATCAGAAATATGCATGCACAACAAATCAAAAGAAAGGAATCCCCAATTCTACAACCTCAACCACTATAGCTCAGTCAACAAAGCTTATACCATGCAATAATATATTTTTTTATTTTTTATTTTTTTTAATTATTGGACGACTTTTTCTTTTAATGTCCCTATCTTTTACCATCTTTGTGTAGAACTTTTCATACCGGCTTTCTATATGACCCCTGTAGAGGGCTTTCAGATCGGCAACTCCCAAACCAGACGGATTTAGGGTACCAGGTTCAAAGAACCCCTCAGACGTACTTGCCCGAGTCATAAAGGCTTAAACAGAAAAGTTAAAGATGTTATAATGTCTTATGTGTAAGTCCACTCTCCGTACTTGTTTTCTAATTGACCCCTGTAGCGAGCTTTAGGTCTATGACTCTCAAGCCAGTTGGCTTTAGGGCACCAGGTTTGAAGGACTCCTCGGACTTACTTACTCGAGTCAAAAAGGCATTTGAAGAGCAGAATAAGACCTTCAGCATTTTTCTATTTTTATGCTGGAAATGGTTTATACCAGTTGACCAAACTGCAATGACTAAAGTGCAAAACCAAGAATCATTTTACCCCCAAACTTGCCTTTTAGCATGATTGGTTCTAATTTAGGGGTGGGATGTCTAACGATCTAAGTTCAGGGATTTTTGAGTCATTCCTAAGTTCAAATTGCATAAATTTGCCCCACATGTATTAAAAAAAATCTCTTACACAAGCAATTATCCAACACTGGATATGTGCGAAATAAATATGAATCTAACAAAACATAACTAGTTCAAAAATAAGTTCATGCTTTCATGTTGTCCAATTTTCAAACATAAGCACCAATTGATTCATAATATATCCTAGGCAATAAATAAGTCGTCACAATTTTTCAAAAAAAAATTTCAAAATTTTTTTTTTTTTTTTAATCCCAATAAAAATAGAATGAGAACATAGAATGAATAGGGTGAATATGAGAGCATTTTGCATGAATGATATTTCCTACCCCCAAACTAGAAAGAAACATTGTCCTCAATGTTTGTCAAAAATATCTAAAAAAAATGTAATACAAGACAACGAAGAGAGAACGAGAACTTCCCAGGTGAAATGTGGATGCTTTGTTGCCTTGATGCTTACATTTGAAATGATGTTGGATAAATATGACCCTATTCTTGCCCTGCCCAACTTGATTGGATGTGTCTTGATTGGTGTTTACCTTGCAATTAAGAGATAAGTAACATTAGAAATCATAAACACCAATACGAAATAATGGAAGTTCAGTACCACACCCCCAAACTAAAGTCAAAGCAAAATTTTGAATTTTCAAAATTGATCGATCACACACATTTAAGCCTTGACATCGCCTAGAAAAACATAAATTTTCCCGAGCCATCTTTTGATACTTTAAAGTTAACAGCATGATCAACAATATATTAAAAGTTCAGCTCATTTGAAGGTCAATAGGGTCATGCAACAATGTGGAGAAGTAGGTGACGTGAGACAGTTTCTGGGTGCAATGGCCTGCAATGGCCTTGCAATGGGGCTGTCATGATGCCAACATGGTTTTAATGGTTTTAATGCCAAGATGTGAACTAACTCATGCACTACACACACATAAACATTGATAAACATGTCATGAAGATAAATGCTCGGATGGATTTATAAAATTAGCACAAAACTCTCTTTGTGGCATTTCATCAAATACATGGTATGCATTGCAAGAATCAAAGAGTATGCATAGGTTTGGATACATGGGTTGACCCAAAATTTTCATCATATTTAGCACAATTCACAACTCTAATGACTACCCTAAGTCCATTCTCCAATCCTCTTTAGTTCAAAAATCACAAGATTATAAGAATTTTTATACTTTCTGGAGAGAGAAAAAGAATTCATACCTTTGATTATTTTGGATGTGAAAATAGCAATGAATTTAGTGCAATGCAATGTTGATGACAAGCATGATAGATGAAAGATCACTTTTGGGGTGATTTTTGGGAGAGAAAACAAATTCATGTTGTTTAAAATTGAAAGAATTAAGTGAAGCACTTAAACTGTCGATTTTGGTCCCAATACAGCCACGCGATTGCCTGGCTAGAGTGCCAGCGATCGCGTAGTTCAAGGTTTAAGAATCTGTTGATTTTTAAATGCAAACTCACGATCGCCATACCCTATTGGCACGCGATCGCGTAGTTCCCGGTTGTAATGAAATTTTTTCCTATTTTTGATTTCCAAAATCATTTTTATCCCCCTAATCACTTCATGATCGATGCAATGATTTTTCAAACCTTATCATCATGATTCAAACTAGTGTGTGTGTGAGTTTGGAATGACGATAAAAATCTAGCCTAATATAAACATGCAAAATTAAAAACATACCTAAATATGCAATAATAAACTCTTTTGCACAAGTGTTCTAAACATGAAACATGCAAAACACTCAAACACATTTCCTACCATGCATATATCTAAAATTTCAATAATAAAGTAAATAATGAAATAGTAATAAGTAAAAGGGAAGAAAAATTGGGTTACCTCCCAACAAGCGCTCCGTTTTGAGTCTTGAGCCTGACTTTTTGTACTTCCAAATCATGGAGGCTTGAAATATGACTTCACAACCTTACACATCTTGCAATTTCCAGCCTTGCACTTCTCAACTCGTTTCGTCACTTTCTTATAGTCAAAGGCCTCCTTTTCCACTTGTTGTTGACTAAAATTTGATTTTTCCTCCTTTTTGTCTCTCCATCCATCTTTTGTCTTTACGAACTCATGTTTTGTGATTAGCTCCTCCTCAATATTATTACCCTGCTTGGTCTTCTCTTCTGGTTTCTGGAGCACTCCCTCCACCTTGAAGCAACTTTCTTTTAGATTATCGAGATCTTCCCTTGTCTTGATGCTGAAAGTGACTTGCTCCTTCTCGATCCTAAAAATGATTTCTCCCTTTTCAATGTCAATCAATGCTCTTCCAGTAGCTAGGAACAGTCTTCCAAATATTAGAGGCATCTGAGTGTCTTCTTCCATATCAAGAATTACAAAGTCAACTGGGAAGAAAAATTTGTCAACCTTCACAATCACATTTTCAACAACACCATATGGTTACTGAATGGATCTATTGGCCAGCTTCAGTGTGATATTGGTTGGTTTAGGCTCCCCCAACCCAAGTTTCCTGTACACAGATAGAGGCATTAAATTAACACTGGTCCCTAGATCACACAAAACATTATCAAAACTGAAATTACCAATAATGCAAGGGATAGAGAAACTCCTTGAATCAGTCAATTTTTGTGGTAATTTCTTTTGAAGTATGGCGCTGCACTCCTCACTTAGTGCTACTGTCTCAAAATCAACCAACTTTCTTTTGTTTGATAGCATCTCCTTCATAAACTTTACATAGCTGGGCATTTGAGCCAAGGCTTCAGCGAAAGGGATGTTTATATGCAGTTTCTTGAAAATCTCCAAAAATCTCCCAAATTGCTGCTCTAGATTTTGCTTTCTTAGCCTTTGTGGGTATGGAACTGGAGGCACATAAGCTTTGAATGGCGGTCTAACTCGAACTTCTTCTTCAACCTTTTCTTCAACTTCAGGAGTCGACCCCTGTTCTTTTTCTCTTTTCTGCTCTTCCACCACATTTTTCTTTTGGCTCTTCTGGTTTTCATATTCCTCTACAGTCACTTCAGATAGCTGAACCACACTCCTTGTTGTTATTGCATTACATTGCTCCCGAGGGTTTATTTCAGTGTTGCTTGGTAACTGTCCAGGCTGTCTTGTTGAACTTCTAGCTGCCAGTTCTCCCATTTGTCTCTTCAAATTCTTAATCTCAGCTGCTTGATTCATAATTTCACCATTCTGACTCTTAACTAGCTGGATTAACATCTCCATGTTTTCTGCCATGGTTTTATGAGATTGTTGTTGTTGTTGCTGTTGTTGAAGCTGTTGTTGAAAACCAGGCGGATGGTGAACATTTTGATTATTAGACTAGGAGAAGTTGGGGCGGTTCTTCCATTTTGGGTTGTAGGTTTGTGAATAAGGACCACCCTGTTGTCTGTTGCCCACGAAATTGACTTGTTCTGGATTTGATTGACTCTGTTGCATGGGACAGAAATTAACAGTGTGATTTTCAAAACAAAAATCACATAGCGCTGTTTGAACTGAATTGACTGTCTGTACACCCATACTGTCAATTTTCTTCGTCAATGCATCCAATTCAGCATTTAATGATGTAATCTCATTAACGGCAATTACTCCCCCAGACTTAGGTGTAGCTCTATCTGAATACCATTGGTAACTGTTCGACGCCATCTTCTCGAAAATCTCAGAAGCTTCTTCATATGTCATATCCATTACTGAACCCCCAGCTGCTGAGTCTGCGTGCTTCTTATTTTCATTTGTCAACCCATTATAGAATGTCTGAACTAAGATCCAATCAGCGATTCCATGGGTAGGATACTGTCTGATGAGCTCGTTGAACCTTTCCCAAGCCTCAAAAATTGATTCCCCAGGCTGTTGACTGAATGATAAAATCTCACGCCTTAGCTTTGACATGCGGCCAGGTAGGAAAAATTTATCTACAAATTTCTGGCTCATAACTTCAAAAGTGGTGATTGTGTGTAGGGGCAAAGAGTAAAACCAGGCTTTTGCTTTGTCCGCCAAAGAAAATGAGAAGAGCTTTAATTTCACGACGTCATCTGAAACTCCATTCATGCGTTGCATATCACATAGTTCCAAAAATGTTCAAAGATGCGCATGAGGATCTTCAGATGACAATCCATGAAAAACGCATGAATTTTGGATCAAGGATATCAAGGAAGTCTTGATCTCAAAATTATTAGCTCGGATTGCAGGAGGTACAATGCACGTTCCAATGTTCCCCACAGAAGGAACCATGTAGTCTCGTAAAACACGCCTTCCATGATGTTGTTGCTGTCCATTCACAGCTGCTAGCAGATTTTGTTGCTTTCCCTGATTATCCTGAATTATGTCAGCTGCCATGGCTAAGTCTGTTTGTTGATTCGCTTCCAACTGTTGTCTACGTCTCTGTCGAAAGGTGCGTTCAATTTCTGTATCAAAAGGAAGCAAATCAAATGACTTAGTTCTTCTTAACATAAATTAAAGAAAACAAAAATTTAAAGCAAAAACTGAAAATTGATATAAAAATAAAAATAAAAAAAGCAAAATAAAGTTCAAAGTAAAAAATAAGAACTAATGAGTATCGATATTAATTAACAGTCCCCGGCAACGGCGCCAAAAACTTGTTCACTGATATCTCGCGATGCGAGATATCCCCACAAGTGCACGGGTCGTGAGAAGTAATAAAGTGGACCTACGAGTCCGGATTATCGTCCCACGAGGACTGCTATTAATTACCGAAATATTTTAATTCTACACTTTATTTGAACGAACAAATGAATTTGAGGTTTTAAATTAAAACTAAGAAGATGAATTAAATAATTAAATTGTGAAATTGTTTTGTTTTAAAAGATGATTGTAAAGTGGTTGGGATTCACGATTTCACCTAGCCAATTAAATTAATTCCAATTCCAGATTTTATTTTCTAAATATGTGATCGATCGAATTCACTGATTCAAATTGAGATTCCTCTCTCGAGTTTAAATCAATCCTACCTAAATAAGTCAACCTTGTATCTCTACAGAGGGTCCGAATATTCCTTATCTAAATGCATTACACACAAGAATTCACACACGACCGCAATAATTACAAGAGTATATCTCTATCTCTCGTTCAATTACCTGATTTATTACCTAAATCTATGTTATTAACTCACCTCTCGAATTATGGAAATAACACATAAAATCATGAATAAGTGGCTAGTTCATTCACGCATTAAACGCAATAATAAATCAACACATGCATCAAAGAAATAAAATAAGGAATATGGAATTAAAATAATATGACTAGGCTACATCGTTCATCCCAACGTTAAAATTAGTTACACATCATGATTGTAGAACAAAAACAATAAAATAAAACGTTCATTGAAAATAACAAAGAAGAATGGAAAGATTGCACCAATTATCAATTCTTTAAGTATCTTTAATTCACTCCCCTCTGCGATGCTTGAATCTCCAAGAATTTTAATTCAAATCTCTGTTGTGGCTCGTTCTATGGAGAGGCAAATGTCTGATTTTTGTGCCTCATGTGTTGTATATATAGGTTTTGGAGAAAACTTGGTCAAAAAGCCCAAAGCCTGTTAAAAATCGTGAGAAAAATCTGATCTGCGGCCCAGTCGGATAAGCACGCGATCGCGCAGGCGTAAGGCCGGCGATCGCGTGGAAGACCCAAAAACTCTCGAGTTATAATTTAACACCTTCTCGCGATCGCTTAGTATGTAACCAGCGATCACGACTTCGCTCTTTTCTCGGATGTACAAGTTAGTCCCCCCGTCCTTTAATTGCAGCCTTAGTCCTCCACTTTCAATTGTTGCGATTTAGTCCCCAAACCTTATCTTCTTCTCGATTTTCCCATTCAAGCTCTTAATTCATTCAATTAGGTCCTCCAACCTCTGATTCGTTCATTTCGGCACAATGCATCTTTCCGGTTGACGTCACAAACTTATCAATTGCTTGTTTTAGCTCCAATCAACATCCAACTATGCATTTTTCTCGTCAATTACTTCATTCTTCATCTTTTGAGATATTCTCTGCAAAGTAAACAAATAAACACAATTTACATAGCAAATATTCCAAAACGACAATAATTAAACCTAATTTAGACATACAAATAAGTGTATAAAATACACTTATCACCCGATTTGAGGTTAAGAAAACTTACCTATCTAGAATTACACTAATTACGTGGCCAAAAAAAATAAAAAAATAAAAAGCTTGCTACTTGTACAAGTAATTTGACGAGGATGTTGACAATTAACAAATGTGACATAATTCCTTTTTTCACACATCACATAATCTTTTAAATCACTAAACTTTCACATATACTAATTGTAAAATTTTCTTCTCATACTACTTGTACAAGTAGTAAAATTCAGAGAAAAGTGAGTTTTACTATTTGTTCAAGTAGATTAATTCGAAAAAAAAAATTGACATTGTGATGACCCCAAAACCCATTTACTTAAAATGAAATATTAAGTTGAAAATAGGACAAAATTTAAAATTTTCGACACGTGGAACCCTAGGTGTGGTATCAACACCAAAAGGAAAAGACCACCCTGCTGTGTTGGTGTCGACACCAACGCTATTTCCGAGACAAAATAGTTTTGGTGTTGAGATCTAGGGTTTCAGTGTTAAAAGGGTAAATTTGAAAAAAACACTTTTTACAGCATGGCTTCGGGAAATAGGTTACAAAATAAAATAAAAAATATCATCTTTCCTATTTTAACAAAACTAAAATAGAAGTTACATTATTTAAAAATTCCTCGCCGAGAAAGTTGTCGGAGCACTCGTACTCCATAGTCTCACTATTATAAAAAATCTATGTAAAAGTGAGAACGTAGAAACTGGGTCAAAGTAGGAAAGTCTCGGTACGCCTGCCATTTATGAATCTCCACCACATACATATAATGTTTCCCATCAGCTGACTTTATACACTACCGAGAGATCACTTCAAAAGTATCAAAGAAGCATCTACAAGTTAGAAAACTTGAAAAATATGAATTGATGATTCAATGAGTAATTCGATACACATGCAAGTTCTTTTCAAAGATCATGATTTCAGGGCCCAATTATATATTATATTCTCTACCCCATAGCGCTTAATATTTTCACAATATAGATGTCAATAAGAAGGCCATAAATATAATCAACTTAGTAAGGATTTCTTTATTTTCTAGGACTTCTACTTTCTGTCATTTTTCCCACTATTCAACTCCAACAGGGTTATTAGTTAATCATATCATTCAACAGAGTCTTGGAGTCACAAAGTTCTCACGACACAATCGATATCCAAAAATATACATTGACTACCGAGGGGGCTAGAGTTCAAATCTATAATCCTTATGAATATTTCTTTTGTGAATCATATCACATCCAATATCATCATCAATATGAATCAAAAAACATTACATCGAAAATCAACTTCGCACATAATGCAACACGTAAAGGTGTATCGAATACTCACAGTTTTGATGATTATACAATATATATCAACTTGAAAATCATAGAATAACTTCATATCATAATCAGAACTAAAAATAAATCATGTGTCAACATGGGTGTCAACACCATGCTCATCGTTGTTTGTTTGGTGTCGACACCAAATATCTAAGTGTCGATACCAAGCCTATTTTCAGAGACCAAGCCTCTAAATTCTTCATTGTTTTGATCCAGAATCAAATATTTTGATAAATCACTTTGAGAAAACATTTGGTTATCAAAAGGATGGTTTTAAATGGACTGAAACATAGTTTTTGCAAGAAATCATTACCTAGGGTTTGGGGGATGAAACAAAATCACATCTATATATGGGGAAGGTTGGGTGCACGAAATCGCTGATCAAGCTTGTAGAGGATCATTCTTGGAGACTAAGGAAGAATCAACCATGATTACCAAGCTAGTGTTGGAGGTGCATTTCATGCAAGTAGGAGGTGTCTTTCAGACATAGGAAATGAGTGATGGAAGCTAGAAAACATAGGTTGCCACCTCCTACTAGCTTTCTCCAAAAATTTCAAATTTTAAGGTGCCTTGTTTGAGCTCAATTTTGAGGTAGTAAACGAAATCCAAATTGAGTTTTCTTCATACGATTTCAAAGTACTCATGGATTAATTACATACTAAATTTACCACACAAGATTTGGTTAACCAAGGAGAAAGTTACAACATCCCAAAGTTGGCAACACAAAACTGTATTTTCGTTTCGTATGATGAGGAACCAACTTTGAAATTTCTCCGAGAGCTGTACGTTATTCAACCAACAAACGAATTTCAAATTCTTGGAGTTCATTCTGAGTACTTATCTGTATATATAACATGTACATTTTTCGGAGGTCGGAAGTGGTCAAACGAGTCTCCAAAAGAGACATTTAATCATGTTTTTCGTAACTTTTCGTTTTCAAACTAATTTTGTTTTTCTTTCATAAAATTCCATAAAATTTAAAAAAATTCTAAAAATGCAATTATTATGCAATTATAGATAAATAAGGACGTCAAAATTTTTTTAGGGCGTTACAATCAACCCCCTTAAAAGAATTTTGTCCTCGAAATTACCTTTTATGAGAAGAGTTCTGGATATTGAGTCATGATATCATCTTCTTGTTCCATGTTTCTTCTACTATAGCATCACTTCTCCATACTACTCATACAATTGGGATTTCCTTATTCTGAAGTTTCTTGATATCTCGCATTATAATTCTGACTGGTCTTTCTTCTAAAGTCAGATCAATATCTCAGATAAGATATGTGATGGATCGGGAACGTATTTTCGAAGAGTAGATACATGAAATACATCATGCATTCTTTTCATCTTTTCTATTAATTCTACTCCATAGGAAACTTCTCTAATTCCTTCCATGATATCAAAAGGTCCAGCAAATCGAGGGGTTAACTTTCCTCATTTTCTAAATCGCAGTAATCTTGTAATGGTCTGCGATGTTTATCAGCATAACTTCATTTTCGATCTTGGGTTGCTTGTAATTTTCTTTTTATCTTCTCTACAGTCTCAATCATTTTCTGTACCAACCTAGAGTTTGAAATCTTACTTTCTCCTACTTCACTCTAATATAATGGTGATCGACATTTCCAACCATGCAAAGCTTTAAAAGAAGGCATATGAATCGAAGCGTGATAGCTGTTGTTATACAAAAACTCAATCAAGGGTTGGAAGTGATCCCAATTCTAAGGAAATTCTAACATGCATGCACGGAGCATGTTTTCCAAAGTTATGATGGTACGTTCTAATTACCCATCTATTTGGGGACAAAAAGTTGTGCTAAAATTCAGTTTTGTTCTTAACAAGTTATGAACTACTTTCCAAAATCGAGATAGAAACCTAAGGTCTCGATCAGAGGTCATAGAAATCGGTATTCCATATAATCTCACAATTTCTTGAATGTACAAGTGAGCTAGTTGTTCCATTTTAAAGGTCATTTTGATTAGTAGAAAATACGCTGATTTGGTTAGTCGATCCATAACTACCCAAATTGCATCATATCCTTTTATAAAGTTTGGTAATCCACTAACGAAATCCATTGTTATTTTACCCCATTTCTATTCTGGATTGGTAATGGTTGTAGGGTGCCTGTTGGTTGTTGATGTTAGGCTATTAATTGTTTGCAACTAAGACACTTAGCTACATATTCTGCAATTTCTCTCTTCATATCTGGCCACCAATATAAGGATTTTATCATATGGTACAACTTAGTAGCTTCAGGATGTACAAAATAAGGAATACTATGAGCATAATGTAAAATTTCTTCTTGTAGTCCTAGTAATGCTGGTACATATACTCCTTCTCCATATCTTAAAATTCCTTGTGGAAAAGTGTTATACTCAGTTGGCTTTCCTTTCGCCAAATTCTTATGTATCTTCCCAACAAATGGATCATCTTTCTGTCCTTCTTTGACTTTATCTATAAGGGTAGGCTGTATCGGGAGTTCATTTAACCGAACATCGCCTGGTTTTAAGATTTCCAAGTTGAAATTTTCTACTTCCTTTTGTGGTTCCTTAGATCTTTTCAATACAAGAGTCTTTCTACTCAATGCGTTGGGTACAACATTTGATTTTCTAGGGTGGCAACTAATATTAAACTAGGAAAATCTCTACGAATTCTTCTTTACAAAATCATAGTCCTTTACCAGTTCCAAACATCTGTACTGACACATATTCAAATCTTTTTGGGTAAAGAAATACTTTAGACTCTTGTGGTCAGTGAAAATCTCACATTTTTCACTGTACAGGTAATGGGGCCAAATCTTCAGTGCAAAGCAATGGCTGCCAATTCTAAATCATGAGTAGGGTAGTTTTTCTCATAAGGTTTTAACCATCAAGATGCATGGGAAATTACCATACCATTTTGCATCGAAACACTTTCTAGTCCGTTCTTGGATGCATCACTATAAATAGTGAATCCTTCACTTCCATGCAAAATACTCAATATAGGAGTGGTTTTGAGACGTGTCATAAGTTCTTGAAAACTTTTCTCACATTTTCAGTCCATCTAAATGATATGTTCTTACGAGTATGCTTGATAAGTGGAGTAGCAATCTCAGAAAAGTCCTGAACAAATGAACGGTAATATCCAACTAATCCTAAGAAACTTTGAACTTTTGTAGGAGTAATAGGTTGTGACCAATTTATCACGGCTTCAATCTTACGGGGATGTGCTGATATTCCATTCTTATCCACAACATATCCTAAGAAGGTAACTCTTTCTAACCAAATTCACACTTTGAAAACTTGGAATAGAGTTGTTTCTCACTTAGTATATGAAAGAAAGTTCAGAGATGTTTCACATGGTCTTCTCTAGATCTTGAATATATAAGTATGTAATCTATGAACACAATGACAAACTAATCTAAGTAATCCTTGAAGGCAGCTGATGCATTTGTCAATCCAAATGGGTTTACAAGAATCTTGAAATGTCGATATCGAGAACCAAAAGCAAATTTTCAAATTTCTTCTTCTCAAATCTTCAAGTGATGATATCCCAAATGAAGACCAATCTTAGAAAAAATTACTGAACCTTGAAGTTGGTTTAAGAGATCATCAATTTGTGAAAGAGGGTATTTATTTCTGATAGTAACTTTATTCAATTCACAATAATCAATGAAAAGTCACATTGATCCATCATTTTTCTAAAAGAAAAGTGTCGGAGAAACCCAAGGAGATTTAACCAGTCCACTAAATCCTCAAATTAACAAGTCATCTAATTGAGTTCTCAATTCCTTTAGTTCTGCTGGGGCCATTCTATATGGGGTTTTAGATAAATGTCGGGTGCCTGGAATTAGTTTGATATTGAATTCGATTTCTCGATTTGGTGGCAATCCAGGAAGCTCATCAGGGAACACTTCTTGGAATTCTTGGACAATAGGTAAAGATGAAATGGTTATAGGATTTTCAGTAACTATGTGGTGAAGGCTTACCCAGAATCCTAAATGTCCTTGATTTATCAGTTTAGTAGCTTTGGTGGCTGAGATGATGATCTTTGAAGTTTTCTCAGGTAAGGGAAAGGAAATTGATTCTCCTTTAGAAAAGTTTAGGATTATTTTCTTACAATCAATCACAACTTCATGATTGGATAGCCAATCCATACCAAGAATAATGTCAAAGTCACGGAAATCAAATGCAGTTAGATCTACAAAGAAATCAATATTTCTAATGTGTATATTCACGTTAGGGATATAGCTTTTTGCACGTTGAGAAGTTCCATAGGGAATAATGATATCAAGGTTTATCGTTATAGAATTCAGTTCAGCATTTAATTCACGTTAAAAAAAATCAAATATATGAAAGAATGAGTATCTCCTAAATCAATAAATGTATAGGCTAGTTTATTTAGGAAGTATGTTGTACCTGCAATGACATTCGCGTCATTAGGCATAGTAGGACATGCCATTGCAAATACTCTTCTTGCTGGAGCATTTGACTTTTGTGGAGCTTTTGCTTTCTTAGTTGGGAAGTCCTTAAGTTGATACCCTTCCTTGCCACATCAGTATCAACGTCTTATTCTTAGATTGTAGTGTCCAAAATGAAACTTCTTACAAACTCTATAGAAAGGTTTTATCACTTCTCTGTGTGAAACGATTATTATTTCCCCCTTGATAAATATTATCGTTATTCCACCTACGAGTTTGATTCCAATTCCTCTGTTGAGGGGATCGTACACAGGCGGTTTGAACTTCACGAGCTCTAAAAAAAAATTTCTGCTTGTTCAGCTAAAAAGGCTCGATTTAGTACTACGGAAAAATCCATACCCTGTGGAAAAGACATTTGCACATTTCGAGCTAATTCTGGTTTCAATCCTCTAATGAAATGGTCCACTTTAAGTTCATTGGTAATTACAATGTGCGTTGCAATCCTAGACAATTCTTTAAATTTCTTCACATAATCTAATACTAATAGAAAACCTTGTTTTAACTGTATGAACTCATTTAACTTCTATTGCCTTGTAGAAGTTGAAATGTACTTGGTGTGAAACTTCTAATACGGGAGGGTTTAACCTATGAAAACGGCCAGTAGAAATATCCATTTCTTTCTCTTACTTTTTTTTGAGACAATTTACCATCAGAGGAATGGTTATTAATCATTTGGCTAATCTGATGTGCATGATTTCAGACCAATTGAGCGAGTCTTTGAAATGAGGCGTCATCGTTAGCACTTACATCATTGTTTGCATGACACATCTTTTTTCTGAAATAATAATCAAGCTTTTTACAATTAATTTTTCATATTTGAGTGAGTTTTACAAAAAATTTCACTTGATATCGACACCTAATAAACACACATGTCAAAATTGAAGTTAAAATTCAAAAATTTATGTTTGGTTTCGACACCATCTGATTTGGTGTCGACACCAAAACAATGGAACATCTCAGGCATTTTCGTGTCAATGCCAAAGGTGATGGGTTCAACACTAGATGGATTTTTATAGTTTTAAAATCGTCCAATCTCCTCAAATTCTTCATTAAATCTCATTTCTAACTCTAACCCCCCCATTCCTATCCAAAACCGAAATCCCATCCTTCAAATCTCTCAATTTATTTTCAAATTCTTAGATTAAACTTCACCATTTCCACCATTTTCTTGATTATGGAAAGAATAATAATGGCCGTTAAGAAAACCGCTAGTAATCTTCTTATCATACAAGATGAAACAAGCGAAGAGGAGGAAGTTCTATTGATAGACCCACGTCGGAGAAAGGAGGCAGGTGCGAGGAACCTCGCCAGAGTTCGCAAGTTGCACCATCTCGTGGTGGTTCAAGATCATCTAGACCTACTCGTCAAGTAGATAGAGGAAAAGCACATGTAGAGGAAAGTAGTGACGAAGAAGAAGAAGAAGATGATGTGCTACAACGTGGTGGCTAGAATTTTCCAAATGCTTGTTTCTTTACTGAGTTTGCATTCTGCCGTAACAAGAGCATCAAGAAGGAAGATGTAATTCCCAGTCGAGAAATCGACCTTACAAGCCTTCGATTTGAATTCTTACAATATTTTTAATGCATGAAATGGTTGGGTTTCTTGGGGTCTCATTTAGGAGTTAGTGAGAGGTTGGTAAAATTATTTTATGCTAATACCAATGCTAGCAGTGTATTGCTTGAGAGGCCAGGTGAAACTTTAGATTGTTTACATAGTTATGTGAAGGGAAAGGACTTTGGGTGAGTTCGGATGACATTGCCCAAATTTTTGGGATGATAGACGAGGGCTTAGTTAATAATAGCAGATTTGATAGGATAGAAGCTTCTCGTTTAGTGTTTAAGAATCCGAATCTCACCCCTGTTATGATGCACCCTCACTTCCCTGTGATACTCGGTTGTTACATCTTATTTTTACTCATACCATTAAACAACAATCGGGAAAGCACACTAGCCTTACTCTCGAAGACTTGTGGTTTATTTCTACGATGATTAGAAGCGAGAGGGTTAATATGGCTCAATTAATTGAGAGTGGTATGATCTCAGTGTTTACTATTTTAAGTCTAACAAACTTCTCTATGGTCGAGTGATTATGACATGTCTAGCTCGAGAGGGAATTGACTTTACTAGGGAGATTTTTATGTCCATTCACCCAAATACCATCCTTGAGGAACCTTCCATGAAATTAATGAAATTTATTGAGGTTAATGGGAAATGGTTCTGAAAGCTAGCCAGGGTGAAGGGAGTAGTTGAGCACCGGAGGAATCGATACATATGGAGGGGGTGGAGCGAGAGTCAAGGGAGGAAATAACTTTTGTGGCACCTGAACACGTGCCACTTAGTGGTTTTGATGCTTTCATGGCAGAGTTTAGGGGTTTCCAAATCGAGACTCGAGCCAACTTTGGAAGCTTAACTCAGTCTCAAACCTCTTTCTTCACTGAGATGCACTAGAAAATGGACGAACTCATGGTTTATCAATACAGTATGGAGGATCGACCCGATGACCTTAAGAATGAGGGTCCTCAAGATGATGATGGTGATGAGTAGTTTCTTCCCCCCTATCCCCTACTTCATATTATAATGTTTTATGATGTTTTGTTTATTACCATTTAAGGTAGGTTACATTTCCCTTCGGGGTTGCTATTTCTGCCCTTTTGGGTGTTTAATCTGGTTTGTAAAGGCATATGCCTTTAAATACTTTGTTAAAACCATAAGTCTTCATTTCATATTATGCACTTATAGTTCATATATATCCTACGTTGAATTTTCGTTCTATCTCTTCGATAATTGCATATAACCTCAAATAAAAATACCTCTTAGATTTGGATGTCAATCAATGAGCATTATATGTATGTGTTGTCTACAGAATCGATTTTAGAACAAAACTCTAATACCACGCTTGTGATGACCCTAAAATGCATTTACTTAAATTACAATATTAAGTTGAAAATATGATAAAATTTAAATTTTTTAGCGCGTGAAACCCTAGGTGTCGACACCAAAAAGGGTAGAGGCTGCCCTGTTGTGTTAGTGTCAACACCGAAGCTATTTCCTAGAAAAAATAGTTTTAGTGTTGAGATTTAGGGTTTCGGTGCCGACACGTAATAGTCAGAAACCAACTTTTTGCATTACAAGGGTAAATTTGAACACAACACTTGCTAAAACTTAAAACATAAAACAAAAGTTACATTATTTCACAATTCCACTATCATAAAAATCTACATAAAAGTGGGATGTAGAAAACAGGTCAAAGCAGGAGAGTGAGGTACGCTTGTCACGTATAAATCTCCACTACATACATATAATGTTGCACATCGGCCTACTTTATCCACTTTTGACAGATCACTTCAAAAATATCATAGTTTTGGTGTTGAGATTTAGGGTTTCGGTGCCGACACGTAATAGTCAAAAACCAACCTTTTGCATTACAAGGGTAAATCTGAACACAACACTTGCTAAAACTTAAAACATAAAACAAAAGTTCATTATTTCACAATTCCTCTTCGGGAAAATCATCAGAGTAGTTGTACTCAATAATCACACTATCATAAAAATCTACATAAAATTGGGACGTAGAAAACGGGTCAAAGCAGGAGAGTGAGGTACGCTTGTCACGTATAAATCTCCACCACATACATATAATGTTGCATATCGGCCGACTTTATCCACTTTTGATAGATCACTTCAAAAATATCAAAGTGCAGCATCTACAAGTTAGAAAACATGAAAAACATGAAATGATAATTCAATGAGTAATTCGATACACGTGCAAGTTCTTTTCAAAGATCATGATTTCATGGCCCAATTATAGATTATCTCATCTACACCAGAGCCCTTAACATTTTCATAATACAGATATCAATAAGATGGCCATAAATATAATCAGGTTAATCAGGATTTCTTTATCCTCTAGGGCTTCTACATCCTGTCATCTTTCTCCCTATTTGACTACAATAGGGTTACTAGATCACCTATCGTTCGTCGGAGCCTTAGAGTCGCAAGGTCCTCACGACACATATCGATATCCAAAAGTATACATTGATTACCGAAGGGGATAGAGTTCAAATCTATAGTCCTTACTTATAAATATTTATTTTTTGAATCATATCAATTCCAATATAACCATCAATATGAATAAAAAAGAATTTCATCAAAAATCAACTTCGCACATAATGCAACACGTAAAGGGTGTATCGAATACTTACAGTTTTGATAATTATACAACATATATCAACCTGAAAATCACAACTTCATATCATAATCAGAACTGAAAATAAATCAGGCGTCTACATGGGTGTCGACACCATGCTCATCGTTCTTCGTTTGGTGTCGACACCAAACGTATTTTTAGATACTAAACCTCTAAAATCTTGATTATTTTGATCCCAAATCATATATTTTGATAAATAACTTTGAGAAAATATGTTTGGTGATCAAATTGATGGTTTTGAATGGATTGAAACATAATTTTGTAAGAAATCATTACCTAGGGTTTGGGGGATAAAACAAGATTTCTGCAACGATTTCACTAGATTTTTGGTATAATATATATTTCAAAATCACCTCTATACATAGGGAAGGTTGGCATCACGAAATGGTTGAATGATCAAGCTTGTAGAGGATTATTCTTGGAGGCTAAGGAAAAACCAGCCATGATTACCAAGCTAGTGCTGGAGCTTAGTTTTCATGCAATTAGGAGGTATCTTTCAAGCATAGGGAATGAGTAATGAAAGCTAGAAAACATAGGTTGCCACCTCCTACTAGTTTTCTTTAAAATTTCAGTTTTAAGGTACCTTGTTTGAGCTTTGAGATAGTAAACGAGATCAAAATTGAGTGTTCTTAGCACCATTTCAAAGTACTCATACAGTAATTTCATGTGAAATTTACCACATAAGATTTGGTTAATCGAGAAGAAAGTTATAATGTCCCAATGTTGGCCAAACTAAACTGTCTTCTCACGTCATATGATGAGGAACTAACTTTTAAAATTCGTCGAGGGCTATACGTTAATCGAAACAACAAACGGATTTCAAATTCTTGAAGTTCATTCAGAGTACTTATCCATACATATAACATATGCATTTATCGAATGTTTGAAGTTGTCAAACGAGTCTCCTAAAGAGAGATATTTGATCATATTTTTTGTAACTTTCCGTTTTCAAAATGATTTCTTTTTTCTTTCATAAAATTTAAATAAGATAAAAATGGATTTTTTCACATAATTATAAGCAAATAAGGAGGTCAAAATTTTTCAGGGCGTTACAAACATTTTTAAGATAATCTTGTAGGTGTATCCCCTAAACAAAGTGAGTCACCAAAATTTAATAGTTCTCTTTATTTCTTTTTTCGCTCTCTTGATTATTATTTTTCTTGTTTATTAAGCATAAGTTTGATTTTCATTGTTTGGGGAAAAAGAGTTTTGAATAGTGACTAATATGATATTGTGTGGTTGAAATAAGAGAAAAGTTTTGAATTTATATATAAAATATTTTATTATTAAAATATGTGGTTAAAATTGAGAACTGTAGAAAAAATAGTTAAAAAGAATGAGAATAAAAAAAAGACTAAATTCAAATATACATTGGAGACAATGTTTAAAAAATTAATTCAATTGTACAATATAAATTATAATGAGGTTGACAACCTCATTATAAGATTGATGTTTAAATTTTAGATGAAACTTATTGAACACAAATTTTAATTAAACTGTCGATTCATTAAATATACTCCATCCGTCCCAATTATATAGGCTGCTTAGACTTTCACACAATTTAAGAAAACATACTTAATTTCGTTGAAAAAATAATTTTTGTAAAGAAAGGTTCCAACTTACCCTTATCTAATATCAAAACTATTATAAGTAATAAATAGGGGTATATTGGTAAACAAATAAAATAAATACTTCCCAATCTATATCTATATCAATATCTATATATAATAATAGGATAACCGTCACCATTTTACGCACACATTTTTCCACCCAAATTTCTTTCTAAATCAGGAAACTTTTGCAAAAAAAAAAAAAAATAAATAAATGTAATTAATAAAAGTTGGTATTAAATTATAGTTTTAAATTAAAGTTTGTATTAAATGAAGTTAGTAATAAATGTGTATATATATGTATGTGTGTGTGTGTGTGTATTGAAATTTTTATAAAATATATATAATCAATGCATTAAAAATTAAACTTAATCAAAAATTAAAATACATTAAAAAGAAAATTGGTGATAAATACAAATAAAATTAAAACAAATTTACTACAAAAAAGTTAATTAAGTACCAAATTTTAAAACGCGTTGTTTTTTATTTTATTTTGATTAGTGTTGTCTTTTTTAAATTTTCGAATTCGATAATATATTGTAATAAAATATTACTTGTATTATATTTTTTATTTTATATGATTATATAATCAACATATTTTCATGAATTTCAAAAAAAAAAAAAAATGTCTCGAGCACCGTGAAAAACATTATCATTTCTTTAATATGTATATGTATTATGTGTGTGTGTGTGTGTGTTGAAGTTTTTATAAAATATATGTAATCAATACATTAAAAATTAAAATTAATAAAAAATTAAAATACATTAAAAAGAAAATTGATGATGAAAACAAGTAAAATTAAAACAAATTTAATACAAAAAAAAAAAAAAAAATTATGCGCCAAATTTTAAGACGCGTAAGTATTTTTTTTCCTATTTTGATTAGTGTTGTCTTTTTTAAAAAAATTCGAATTAGATAATATATTGTAATAAAATATTATTTGTACTATATCTTTTATTAGATAATATGATTGTATGATTAATATATTTTCATGAATTCAAAAAAAATAAAATGGCGCTCAATAAAATGTCTTGAGCGCCATTCAAGATATTATCATTTCTTTAATAAGTAAATTTGTGTGTGCGTGTTGAAGTTTTTATAAAATATATGTAATCAATACATTAAAATTTAAACTTAATTAAAAATAAAAATACATTAAAAAGAAAATTGGTGATGAATACAAATAAAATTAAAACAAATTTAATACAAAAGTTTAATTAAGTGCTAAATTTTAAAACGCGGGGGTATTTTTTTCTATTTTAATTAGTGCTGTCTTTTTTAAAATCTTGAATTCGATAATATTTTGTAATAAAATATTATTTGTACTATACTTTTTATTTAATATGATTGTATAATCAACATATTTTCATTAATTCTAAATCATTATCATGAATAGAAATTCCGTGCATCGCACGGGTGTGATACTAGTAAAGAAACAATCCTATATAATTGGAAAAAAGGAAATGCAACCTATAAATTGGGACGGAGGGACTATTAAATAATGCTACATAAATTAAATTTATTATCATATATATATATATATATTTCAAATTAGATACCACTTCCATTGCAATTCATGAAATACATTGGAAAAAGAAATATATCTACCCATAACCCATGTCAACTAGTATAAGTTTTGCTAGATTGTAGGAAGGAAGGGGGTGGAAGGTTTGTTAAAGCTACAGTAGAGACTAGAGAGTCTGTAGTATCTACCCACGTACCCACCCACCATCATTTCCATTGGTCACTCACTCTTTACTTAAACCCTTCTTGAGTAAAGGGAAATTCTGTGTGATTATGGATTATTTTCTTGTTCTTGTCAATCCGTTGGTTTTGAAAATGACTCTGTCTATACAATCCGTAATTTATATCTGTTGTTGTTTTCTCAACAGCCTCATTTATAGAGAGGGGTTACCCAAATTTTTTCCAATTGTTTTGTTATTATAAATAAATTATTCTTCCTCGCCTTCTCCGCCTCCCCTGCTGTATAATTACTACGTCTTTATCTCTATTTTGGTCTGCATGAGTGCTTATCTGTAGCTTCATAATTAACGTTCTTTTCTTTCTTCGGTAATGTTTGCTGGGACTGTCTGAAAGTACTTGTTTGGTCTAAAATGGGTTTTCTCAAAGCTAAAGGTGTGATTTACAAGCCTGTTGATCGCGTGGATCTTGGTCCCGACAGTGATGAAATTTATCTCCACGCAAATGTCAAAGGTTTGTGTAATCACTGTTGTCTTTTTTTTTTTTTTTTTTTTTTTCCTTGTGAGAAAATCAAGCTTTGATAAGACTTCACTTTCTTGTTGTTGGGATATGCTGTTGTAATTAGAATTTAGAACCTTTTTCCATAATTACATGCATGCGCTCGGATGGGGAAGACTGGTAATGAACAGTTTGTTGTAGATAGAGATTGACGATGAGTCGGGCACAAGTTTCCTCGATAAATTTTGGTTTGGTTATGTCACATGTGGAAGTGGATCCTTTTCCGAACAAGTCATTAGGTTTAGCCATCAGAAGAATTTTATTAATCGTTTTTAACTGTGAAAACAAATTAAAATTTTTATTGGTCAATTCGAATCAATGGGGGTGTGACAAGATTGTGGACTGTTCGGCGGACAGAATAGTTTTTTTTTTTTTTTTTTTTTTTTTAATGAGGTAAAATGTGTAGTTAAAAATTATAGAGAGAAAATTAATGCTAATGATTAAAAGATAATTTAAAAAATTATGCACTTTAAAAAATGGTTTATAAACCATTTCTTCTCCCGACCGCAGAACACTCAATTAATTTTGTTAGGGATTGATGATGACAATTGACAAGTCTTGTTCTCAATTATTCCAGTCTGGTTACATGAATTCCTTTTCGAACAAATTATAAAAATTATGAGTTGGTGGAAGGCCAACTTTTCTCAATATGTTTTTATTAATTATTTTTAGTTTATAAAAAAAAAAAAAAAAAATCAATTTGAATCTTGAGGTGACACGTTTGAATGTTAGTTTAAAAAAAATAAAAAAATCATTTTTTTTTTAAAATTTTGGTGTTTAAGAGAATGTGTAGTTGAAAAATTGTGGACCTATAGAAATACATATTTAAAAATGAATGTATGAAAAAAAACATGGGACCAAAGGGACCCATAATCTCAATAAGTTGAGGTTTGATTACATGAATTCCAATTCCAACAGTTATTATGGGTTGGTGAAAGCCCAACTTTGTTTCATTAGGATTTTTTTTATTCACTTTTAATTATAAATAAATAAATTTTTTATTTGTCAATTTAAATCTTGGGGTGTGACAACTTACAAGATTGCCCGTTTGACACCCATTATTAAGGAAAAAATAATATTTTAATAGTATTTATGCAGTTATAAGGTAAATAAAAATTTTGTGTTTGCCGAATGCATAGTTGAAAATAAGTAGCCAACAAAAATGAGATTAAAGTCAAACAAATTTTTGAAAATTACTTTTCATTTGTTGGGTATTTGACCCAAATTAATCAAGTGCCTTGTGAAACATAATGAGTGCCTAGTTGAAACAAAGGATGGTGGAGCTAATTATGGTATTTGAATGATAATTAGTCTTGACTAATTATGATGTCTTTGAATGATAATTAGTCTTGACTAATTATGATGTCTTGGAATGATGATTAGTTTGACTAATCATGATGTTTTGGTGTTAAGAGAATTTTTCATGTAGAATTCTCTCTATAAATAGAGAAGGAATTCAAGGAAGAGATACACCACCACAAACATATTAGAGAGTGCTAATTAGTGCCATATTGTGATCAAAGAGAGAAAATTGTGAGCCTAGCATATTGTGAAGTTTCTTGTAACTCTTTGTAGTGTAAGTCAAAGGGTAGAAATTATATGTGGTAAAGCTCGTTTGTTGTATTTTCTCTGTGGTTTGTGGGATTGGGTTGGTGAGTGAAAGTCTATATATTTGTAACAATTTAATATATAGTGAAAAGCTTTGGCGAGGGTCCGTGGACGTAGGCATTTTGCTGAACCACGTAAATTTCTGTGTTCGTATTTATTTTCTTGTTTGCTTATTTTATTTTGAATATCGAAAGATCCTGTGGGAAAAGTAAAGTGGGAATCGACGTGTCGAAATTCCCAACATCATTCTGTTAATGAGAATTTCTTGTCTGCTGAATAGCTCCTCGTATGGCTGGGCTTCTGGTTAAAGTTTTTGCTTGGTTTTTGGAGTCACCAATATTTGGAGGCATATTATTGTATTTTTTGAAGAGAAATAATCTAATTCACAAGGTATGCGTTTTTTTCCCTTGTAATGCTCAATTCAAGTGATAATATCTTATTATGAAAAAGCCATTTTATTTTAATTTGTTAAAGTCATTTGAGAAAAAAAACATACTGTTTCATGCAAAAATTATGCTACAAACAGGAGTCAAATCAATAAAAGCATTTCTATGACAAGTTTTACATTTTGTTCCAAAATTAAATTTAACAGTGTACAAATTGTATATGTTGCTTTGGAATGTTTCTTATTTTGCAGCTTGTCTCATTTGCGGAGTTAGAGGAGCCACCTTTGTTTGAACCTTTGCACCCATATAAAGGTGTGATCACAACGCGTTTTTATAACCGTAACACGTACTCCTTATAATGTGAAGTTACTGTTCGCTTGATTCGCTATCATCTTTACAATAGTCACATAGTATTTCTTGTATTTTTGTTTACGGCTTCAAATAGATGAATTCTTAAATGTTAAGATTGTTGGTAGATGGAGACTATTAGGTGGAAGATTAGTTGGTGAAAATAATTAGGTGAATGTTGGTAGGTTTTGGTAGTAGGTAAGGATGGTGAAATTTGTTATTCCCAATTCATCCTAATTCTTCCTATAAATAGAGCTCAAGTGTTGAAGAGAAATACCACCACAACAAAGAGTGTTTGTAGAGAGCAACACAAGAGAGGCATTTCACAAAATAGTGAGAAAAGTGAGTTGGAGAGAATAGCCTTTGTATAGGCAGATAAAAATACAGTGTTGTATTTTGTTCTCCTCATTTTCGAGTTAGTGAAATATATTGGTGTGGGTCCGTGGACGTAGGCAAATTGCTGAACCACGTAAATCTTTGTGTTTCGTATTTGCATTTTATTTTTGCGTATTTATATTTTCTCAGTCCAATTTATTTGTGTCACATCGATCCTGGGCGGGATTAGTTGCGTCCTAATTCCCAACAATTGGTATCAGAGCCTTGGCTCATTAAAATCTTTTGAAATTCTTAGTATGCTCTGTGGTTGCAGCTTTGACTGATCTTCCACATCAGAAAAGATTTCTTTAGACTGTTTTGTGATCGAGTGGGAGCAATGTCGACAGATGAGAAAATATCCAAAATTGATAAATTTGATGGTTCAAATTTTGGATTTTGGAAAATGCAAATGGAGGACTATTTGTACCAGAAGGATCTATACAAGCCACTAAAAGAAAAGCCAGAAGATATAAGCCAGGGGGATTGGGAGTTGCTTGATCGAAAAGCACTCGGCACAATCAGGCTGACGTTGTCAAAGTCAGTGGCCTTCAACATAAAAAATGAGAAGACGACAGAGTCTCTCATGGCAGCCCTCTCTAGCATGTACGAACAGCCATCTGCAGCAAATAAAGTCCACTTAATTAAAAAGTTGTTCAATATGAAGATGGCCGAAGGCGGAAGATTTGGGGAGCACCTAAATGAATTCAATGAAGTGACGGACCAGCTAAACACAGTCGAAATCACTTTTAGTGATGAAGTTTGAGCTCTGTTGATTCTTGGGCAGTTGCCAGACAGCTGGAATGGTACAGTCACAGCAATTAGTGGCTCTGCCGGAAAGTCAAAATTGAAGTTCGATGATGTCGTAAGCATGATCTTAACGGAGGAGATCAGACGACAGTCAGAAGGTGTCTCAACTTCAGGATCGGCGTTGAACGTGGAAAGCAGAGGCAGGAGTTCTAACAGAGGAAATGGGCGGGGCAACGGCAAATTCAGAAGTGGTAGATCGAGGTCCAGAAATCCAAACAATCCTAACAAGACAAAGGTTGTGGAATGTTGGAAGTGTGGCAAGACCGGTCATTATAAAAACCAGTGTCCAACACCTCCAAAAGAAAAGGAGAACAGGACGGAGGTTAATGTTGTGGAAGAGGAAGCGGACGATGCTTTGATATGCTCTTTGGAGAGAAAAACGGAATACTGGGTGATTGATTCCGGAGCATCTTTTCATGCTACCTCAAACAAGGAGTTTTTTGTAAACTATACGCGGGGTGATTTTGGCAGAGTATATCTCGGTAATGATCAACCGTGTGGCGTGGTCGGAAAAGGTGATGTACAGATCAAGATCAATGGATCTGTGTGGAAGCTGAAGGACGTGAGACATATTCCAGAATTGAGGAAGAACTTGATCTCCGTCAAGCAATTGTCGGGAGAAGGACATGTCACCACCTTCTCTGGTGATAACTGGAAGATCACCAAGGGCGCCATGATTATCGCTCGAGGCAAGGATACTGGCACCCTTTACACAACGACGGATGCTTGTGTGACAATTGCAGTTGCTAAAAGCAAGGAGGGCCCAAACTTGTGGCACCAGAGACTTGGGCATATGAGTCAGAAGGGACTCAAGTATATGCATGCAAAGGGGAAACTACCAGAGCTTCAGTCTACTGATATAGACTTATGCGAGAGTTGCATCTTTGGGAAGCAGACCAGGGTGAGTTTCAACACTAGTGGCAGAACTCGGAAGCAAGAGAAACTTGAGTTAGTCCATACAGACGTCTGGGGACCAACCGCAGTTTCATCTATTGGCGGAAAGTCATACTTTGTGACTTTCATTGATGACCACTCGAGAAAAGTGTGGGTTTATTTCTTGAGACACAAGTCCGAAGTATTCGATGTGTTCAAGAAGTGGAAAGCCATGGTGGAAAATGAAACAGGATTGCGAGTAAAGAAGCTGAGGTCCGACAACGGAGGAGAATATACGGATATGGCATTCAAAAAGTTCTGTTACCAGAATGGCATCAAAATGGAGAGGACGTTGCCAGGGACTCCACAGCAAAATGGAGTTGCAGAACGTATGAACCGGACATTAACGGAGAGAGCCAGAAGCATGAGGTTACATGCAGGATTGCCCAAACAGTTTTGGGCAGAAGCAGTCAACACAGCGGTGTACTTGATCAATCGAGGACCCTCGGTACCGTTGGAGTACAGGATACCGGAGGAAGTATGGAGCGGAAAAGAAATAAAACTTTCCCACGTGAAAGTTTTTGGATGTGTCGCATATGCACATATAAGTGATCAGGCAAGGGGCAAGCTAGACCCCAAATCACTAAAGTGCACATTCATTGGATATGGCGGAGATGAGTTCGGCTACCGCTTATGGGATGACCAGAACAGAAAGGTCATCAGAAGCAGGGATGTCATATTCAACGAGAAGGTTATGTACAAGGACAGAAATGCAGTGCAGTCCGATGACACAGTACATGATGATCCAACATATGTTGAGTTGGATGATGCTCCAGAAAGTAGTACGTCGCAGCAGACAGAGGAGGATCTGCAGTTACAGGAGCCTGTTCTAGAGACTGATGCATCACAGTCTCCAGTCCCTGTTCTTAGAAGGTCAACCAGACCTCATGTTCCAAATAGAAAGTACATGAGTTACATGTTACTTACTGATGCAGGTGAACCTGAATGCTATCATGAGGCATGTCAAGTCGGTGATTCTGGCAAGTGGGAGCTTGCAATGAAAGATGAGATAAAGTCTCTCATCTCTAACCAGACGTGGGAACTAGCCGAGTTACCTACAGGAAAGAGAGCTCTACACAATAAGTGGGTGTACAGAATCAAGGAGGAACATGATGGATCAAAGAGATACAAGGCGAGGTTGGTGGTCAAAGGTTTCCAGCAGAAAGAAGGAATTGACTACACGGAAATATTTTCGCCAGTTGTGAAGCTGACAACAATCAGATCAGTCTTGAGTATTGTTGCAGCAAAGGGTTTGCACTTGGAGCAGTTAGATGTAAAAACTGCTTTCCTCCATGGTGACCTTGAGGAGGAAATATATATGCAGCAGCCAGAAGGCTTCTCAGTCAAAGGAAAGGAGAAGCTCGTTTGCAAATTGAAGAAGAGCCTGTATGGCTTAAAGCAAGCCCCGAGACAGTGGTACAAGAAGTTCGACGGATTTATGCAGAAAAATGGCTACTTCAAATGTAATGCTGACCATTGTTGCTACTTCAGGAGATTCGAGTCCAGTTATATAATTTTGCTACTTTATGTCGATGATATGTTAGTAGCAGGCTCAGATATGGACGAAATCAAGAAGTTAAAGATGCAGCTGTCAGCAGAATTCGAAATGAAGGACTTGGGTACAGCGAAGCAGATTCTCGGAATGAGGATTTTCAGAGATAAGCAGAAGGGTATCTTGCAGTTATCTCAGGCCAAGTACATTAGTCAAGTTCTGCAGAGATTTAACATGTGCAGTGCGAAGGCTGTCAGCACGCCACTAGCTAATCACTTCCGTCTATCTAGTGATCAGAGTCCTAAGACAGAGGACGAGATAAACTTCATGGCTAAAATACCATATGCCTCAGCCATTGGAAGTTTAATGTATGCCATGGTTTGTACCAGACCAGATATTGCTCATGCAGTGGGAGTTGTGAGTAGGTTTATGGCAAATCCAGGAAAGCAGCATTGGGAAGCAGTAAAGTGGATATTAAGATATCTACGGGGAACTACTGATAGATGCTTATGCTTTGGACGAGGCGAGGTGACTCTACAAGGCTTTGTAGATGCAGATTTTGCTGGCGAGGTAGATCGCAGACGAAGTACTACTGGTTATGTTTTCACAGTAGGTACTACTGCAGTTAGATGGATTTCGCAGATACAGAAGATTGTTGCTCTATCCACTACAGAAGCAGAGTACGTGGCAGTAACCGAGGCTAGCAAAGAAATGATCTGGTTACAGGGTTTGTTGGCAGAATTGGGATTCAGTCAGGAGAAGAATGTTTTGCACAGTGATAGTCAGAGTGCGATACATCTGGCAAAGAATTCAGCATTTCATTCTAGAACCAAGCACATTGGACTCCGTTATCACTTCATCAGGTCTCTTCTAGAGGATGAAGTATTAACACTAGAGAAGATCCAGGGTAGCAAGAACCCAGCCGACATGATGACTAAGACGGTAACTAAAGAAAAATTGGAGCTGTGCTCAGCTTCAATTGGTTTTCTAAGGTGAAGACAGCAGATGATTCACACCATATTTCAAAAGGAGTTGCAAGGAGGAAATGTCTCAAGGGAAGCCACATTAGTCTCCAAGTGGGAGATTGTTGGTAGATGGAGACTATTAGGTGGAAGATTAGTTGGTGAAAATAATTAGGTGAATGTTGGTAGGTTTTGGTAGTAGGTAAGGATGGTGAAATTTGTTATTCCCAATTCATCCTAATTCTTCCTATAAATAGAGCTCAAGTGTTGAAGAGAAATACCACCACAACAAAGAGTGTTTGTAGAGAGCAACACAAGAGAGGCATTTCACAAAATAGTGAGAAAAGTGAGTTGGAGAGAATAGCCTTTGTATAGGCAGATAAAAATACAGTGTTGTATTTTGTTCTCCTCATTTTCGAGTTAGTGAAATATATTGGTGTGGGTCCGTGGACGTAGGCAAATTGCTGAACCACGTAAATCTTTGTGTTTCGTATTTGCATTTTATTTTTGCGTATTTATATTTTCTCAGTCCAATTTATTTGTGTCACATCGATCCTGGGCGGGATTAGTTGCGTCCTAATTCCCAACAAAAGGTTAAAGAAAAATGTAAAATGAACAACGTATTTGAACGATTTAGTAGACACGACACTCACATGAGGTGGGGGCCGTGGGGCCAAGTGGCCAACACATGTGGAGTCAACCCCCATGTGAGTGTGTTGTTCATGTAACATTTTTGAAGGTTAAATTTGATAGTTTACCTTGCCCTGACAGGCAGCGAAGAAACGGAAGTAAAATGTGTAGAGGCTGATCTGTCCCCACCAGAAAAAGTTCATCATGCTCTTGATTGTCTTCAATATGAAGAAGTTGTATCTGAAATTCCAAAACCGAGTTTCCAGCGCTGGACAGTATTGGATTACTCGAGGGCTTATAAATCAGGAGAGATTACTCCTCGAATGGTATTCAATAATTCATTTCTGCATTCATTAAGTTCAACTTTCCAGAGTCTTTTTTTTTTTTTCTCAAGTCAGGATTGTGTTCTGATGTAGGTTGCAGATCGATTTATAGCTGCTGTCCGTGAGTCGTCCAGTCCTCTTTTGCAGATGTCTTTCTTTATTAACTTCAGTGTCGAAGATATTATAAGGCAGGCTACAGAATCAACTCGTCGACATGAACAAGGTTCGTAATTGATATTCCTAGAAAATGAACAATATTTGTTTTTCCAAATTAAGTATGTGTTTTCTTAAACAAAAGTATTTATAAACAATATAGAAATGAGTGATGAAAAGGTCGGTACTACAAAGAAATGTGTGGATAAAAAGTGGTTTGACTGAACATACTTTACTTACCAGGTTTCATGAAGTCATTTTGGTGAGAAAATATGTTAAAACCAGTCCACCACTTGTTGAAGCTGTAATTAACTGAAAGAATGCGTTCCATTTTCAATCAAATTAGTTACATTTTTCCTCATTTGAATTGGACGTAGCAGCGTTTTTTGATTCTCCGTTTTATCTGCTTTCTTCCAGGAGAACCACTGTCAGTACTAGATGGAGTTCCAATTGCTATTAAAGATGAAATAGATTGCATGCCATACCCGACAACGGGTGATAGCCTATTTTCTTCTTCTCTTTGGGATTTGGTTCTTTGAATTGATCCTTTCGATTCTCGCCCTTTGCGAAATTGATTTACAGAATCTATGACATATATACTAGCCAGTGGCTTTTGTACTAAAAACTGACTCTTTGTAGGAGGTTCAAAATGGTTGCACAAAGTGAGACCCTGTACAGAGGATGCTTGCTGCGTTAAGCGCCTGCGTTTATGTGGTGCCATAATAGTGGGAAAAACAAATATGCACGAGCTTGGGGCAGGAATTAGTGGGATAAATCCTCATTACGGGTATGCATATGCTCTCTTATTGAGCGATAATTTAGCATCTCCTTGATTTACTTCATCTCGAATGACGCTCTGTCTTTTTTCCTTATTAAAATCTATAAGGTTGAAGAGTAAAATTTTTATAAAAAAAAAAAGTGTACCATATCTAATAGCTTAAGCTTTTAGATGAGGTCGTTCAATATGTATGTTACTTTTTTAATAACAAAATTGGACGGTGTACATCAAATTTGATGCTCATTTTTCCTCCTTTGGTTACTAAAGAGCCACTAGGAATCCATATAATTCAAGAAAAATTACGGGAGGATCTTCCAGTGGATCTGCTGCTGTAGTAGCTGCCGGATTGTGCCCTATTGCGCTTGGCATTGATGGGGGAGGTAACTTACATCTAACACACTATTTCATTCAATCAAAATTTAGGGACAATTAAACAATACAAGTCGACTTGTTGAATAGTTTTAGCCTGTCTTTGCCACTAAATAATTATACCAAACCATGTTCTATACTTCTTCTCTTAGATTATGAGTTTTAGCAAGTAAAGTTTAACTTAAATGAACTGTTAATGCACATCAGTCAGTTTTGAGATTCGTGTTGTCTTCGAGTAACTACAATTTTTGGCTTATTTTCTTTGCTTTATTAGGATCTGTTCGACTGCCTGCAGCCCTTTGTGGTGTCGTTGGATTGAAGCCAACTCACGGACGTGTTCCACACAATGGGTGCGCTACACTCTTTTTTTCCATAATTTTAAATCCAAATTTTATTGAAGTTCCTCATTTCCTGAAAGAAGTGGTGCTTGCAAATCTTGACAACACATTGTCTTAATTTGCTAGAGTTCTTCCCCTGAACTATACAGTTGGAATGGTTGGCGTGCTGGCAGCGACAGTCGAGGATTCGCTCATTGCGTCAGTTTCTCTATTTTCTTGTTAACTCTCAGGCTATGATTGGTAGAAGAACTCTAAAATGGACAAGATTTCAACTTATTTTCTTCCTAATATTGTTAAGTTCCAATTCTCCCTACCAAACATGCCATAGGAGAAGTTGGCAGCAACTGCTATAAGCTACTGTAAGTTAATACCAGTGTAAATTTGCAGATATGCAGCTCTCAGTGGCAACCTTTCATCGGAACCGTCCAGCATGACAAAGGTACTAGTTACATTACATGTTTATATGTGTGCTTGGTACTCGATTGGACATTTATGTTTGGATAAATTTGAATAAATATACAAGTCCTCTCTAACTAAATAAGCTTAGATGAGGTAGTTGAACATGATAACAGAGGAAGCAGAGGTCCGAAGTTTGAGTTCAATATTGCCGCATGAATTCTGTGAGAATGCTCAAAATAGTTTCTGTGTTCCATTTTATAGTTGTAGTAATCTCATATTCCTCTTGGGTTTATATGAATATACGATGCCAAAATCTTAATTACTCATGTATCGAGCGGTCTTTAACCTTATTTACAGCTTAGCATTTATAGGAAGGTTTGGAATATTATTTTAGAAAATCTCAAAATAACATGAAATATGTGATTATTTCAATATCTTTTTTTATTTTCAACGTGCGTCTCTAAACCGCATCCATGTTTTATCGAGAAAAAAAACAGCCTCAAGTATGTCTTCCACTGCTGAAATCAGCAAACTATATGTCTTTTAACATCAGAATGGCAAGATCTGGAAAGGTATGTATTCTACTAAATTTTCCATTGCCTTCCTCCATTTTAACATTAAATACCATTGAATTGCTTACTTTGGAGTATGTTATTTTCACATCTTCTCTGCTGAACTAGTGGTTTGATGACTGCACCGATGACATCAGAGTTTGCTGCTCTCGTGCTATTGCCAAACTTTCCGATAAGTATGGCTGGAAGGTATAATAAAACTTGATCTTCAACTGTTAACTTGAACTAGAGATAACTCAGTCTCATTAAAAAGCGATTTTATGTTCAAGACCGTGGAGGTGACCATACCGGAGATAGAGGTGATGCGCTTGGCACATTATCTAACAATCGGATCAGAATGTAGTAATTCAATTGCTGCCCACCAAGAGAAGTACATTGTTTCTTCCAATGCATCTCAATGTTATGTTTTTCTTTTCAAAAAAGTAAGAATTTAAATGAAACCAGATATTGACATCACAAAAGCACTAAATGGAACAGGAACCTGGCCGAAATGGGGTGGGACGTCCGGGTAGGACTTTCTGTTTACGGGGCTTTTCACAGCAAGGAGTACTTAAACGCACAGAGAGTCAGGTAAAGCTGATTATCTTGACATTTAGGCTCTTATACTCTTCATATTCGATTTCTTTTACCTTACCATTACTCATCTATAGGAACCGGCAGCTTCAGTTCCACAACAAAATATTTTCTAAAGCAGATGTTATTGTCACTCCAACAACAGGGTACTTTAAATCCCTCTCTTCTTGTGTTTAGTGCATTTCTATAAAGAATTTCTTTTACTTTATCTACTAAATTGTGATTTTTTACTCTACTCAATACAAAGTTCTTCTGGGGAAATATTGGAAAACTTTTATTCAGCATACTAATTTCAAATATTGTGTCTTTAATTCTCAATATCGACTTTGTGCAATATTTATAACAGCGTCACTGCATACACAATTATGGATGATGCAGTCAAAACTGGTGAACTCGACTACATAAATGGAGGTAAAACATATATACTGCGAAACAGCACTTCAATAAATTCTTCTGGCTGCTGCCTTTCAATAAACTCACCTGGTGAATGCTTTAAGGCATTGAATAGAGGAAGTTGATTATTTTTCTCCATATCGCAGCTGCCCTAGTACGGTACCAGATAGCAGGAAACTTCTTGGGATTGCCTGCTGTGACTGTCCCGGTACTTTCTCACAAATTGTTTGTCGACTTGTTGTTTATTTGAACATTAATTTTTAACCTAAACTCTTTGCTGATAGATTGGATATGACAAATTTGGCTTGCCTATCGGTCTTCAGTTTATCGGGAAACCGTGGTCTGAATCTTTGTTGATTCATGTGGCTTCTGCTATGCAAGTAAGAGTTTCAGCCATTTTTTTTTTTTCAAATTAACCAACAAAAAAGGTTCCGAATTCAAGTTTTGCCAACAAGTATTAGGCCCTCTTACTAGAAATGAAACATGACGGGATGTGTTAAAGACTCGATTTATTTAAATAAAAAAGCACTTTGATCTGATTTTCAGGCACTATGCACCTCAGAATGCAAAAGACCAGAGGTCTACTATGATATGCTTGCTAAGAACTAAGTTGTCACCAGACTTGAGATGTTATTATTCAAAAACAATGCTATGTGAGTTTACTTGTAATTGTACTGAAATAGTTGACAGGATATATTGTGTTTGCTCTTTTAAAGGCAAAGAAGGTTTCAGTCATGGGATAAAGATTATGTGACCTTTGCTTTGAGATTGTTGAACTCAATTGTGTCTTTTATACTCATAAATTTTCCTTGGTAATATTTGCATCTTGCTCCATAGGAATTCTTTTTACAACGTAAGAGGTCCATTCATCGGTTTATTCGGAGTTCACATTGCTTCATCTACTTCTGCAAAGGGCAATGATACTAGAACGATGCCTCAACTTTTAGCTTTGAAGCCAGATATGAAAACCAAGATTAGATATAACACAAGTTAGAACAATCTTTTGAAAGAGTACTTTCATTACTAGAAAATCTGAAGCTTATATTTGATAACACTAATAGCGGTTTATAAACTGACTCTTGTTAAAAAATAGTTTAGAGAATTGTGTGCTTATATTTATATTTACGAGATTTCTCTCTTAAAAAAAAAACTAAAAAATAAATAAAAAATATGCAAGATATGACAGTTAGGATGCAAAGCATTTCTTATCTTCTATCTACTTATCTGCGCATTTTATGGAACCCTCAATTCGTACAAGGATGAAAAATTATTTCGACGATGGAATAGGTGGAAGAAATTAGATGTTGTCATTTCCTATAAAAATGATGGTTGTCGGAAATATAAGACTCTTTTTACACAAAATGTTAAAAATTATGAATCTAAAATGAATGGATAAGAAATTTATATTAGCTTTTGTCTTTATGAATCACAAAGACAAACTATTATTTTATTTTTTTAACAAAATTATAGGTTGTAAAAAGTAACTATTGTTGAAATCAATATGAATAATTAAGGAAAAACAATTAAAACTTGGGGGTGGCGGTGCTGCGCCTAGGTCTCATAGTTGAAGAATGGTCCTAAGGTTGAGAGTTCGAACTTTGATAAGCCATAGACATTTTCATCAATTGGTTTTGTACAGTATTTGTTTTTGTTTTATTTTGTTTTGTTTTGTGGTTCAATGTGAAATCCAAACGAGTTGTTGTCCTTGTGAACTTCAATGGGTTTTGTTGTTCTTATAATTTAGAACATAGGTTTACATAATAAGGGAGCTAAAAAAAAGATTTGCATAAGGAAAAAAATATTTAAGGTTTTACTTGGAAATAATTAAAACTTTTCAATGTCATTTACTACTATTCAAGATTTTATCTTAATATTGTAACTTTTAATTATCGAAATGGGAATATATTTAACTTAAAAGGCCATCTCCAACCGGACGGCATAGTCGTCTGCAAAATAAAGTATGCTATAGTGGCGTTCTACTGTGGCAGGCGGTATTTTGTTGGAGCAACTATTTGGTTACCCCAATTTTGCCCCAAAATTTGTTTCTAATTCCAATTTTGTCCTTTTTTTATTTGCCTTTTTATTTTCTCTATTAGAAAAACATAGTTATTTGATGAATATAATTCAATTTTGCTCCTAAAGAAATTATTTAGAAACTGCATTTTAATTTATATTTTTTAAATATAAATTATGTTTATTTCATCGATATTGATTATTGAATTTGTGTTTCAAATTTTACCATTATTTTTACCACATAATTAAATTATTATAAATCAAAACATTAAAATTAAATGACAATAAAATAGATTGCTCAACAATATTAGAAATTTGGAAGCGTGATTGGTACGATGACATCGACTTTGAAAATTAAAATATGATGCAAGATAATAAAAGATAATGATCTAATAATCAGGTAAATTGGATCCAGATCCTTCAAGATCGTAAAAAAAGATCATATGGAGTTGATGAACTTTCGTGATCTCTGCATCTTCACTTCTTTTCACCATCATTATTTTTTGTTGATTTCGAAAAAAAAAAATTGTAGCTCCGAATCTGAAATGGTGTTCAAATCTATGGCTAGAGTGGCATTGTCAGAACAATATTTAACCGATTGCATTCGAGCTCTTTGAATTTCGTAGTTTTTAGCCTGTCTTCATTCACCTTGCAAATGACTTACTTGAGTTCTCGTTTCTCTTCAATGATACTTGGTAAACAACGTGGTTTTCCCGGAATGCTCAGTAGTCTTGACTGTATGCATTGAAGGTGGAAAAATTGTATAATTGCATGGGTAGGCCAATACCCAGGTAGGAGTGGATCACCAACCATTATCTTAGAGGCATTAGCGAATTATGATCTTTGGATATGGCACGCATACTTTGGTATACCAAGTTCAAACAACGACATCAATGTTTTAAAGGCCTCCCATCTACTTGTCAACCTCGCTAAAGGTGTTGCTCCCTCCGCTAATTACGTCCTACAGGGACGCGAATACATTATGAGTTACTATTTAGCTGATGATATATATTCAAAGTGAGTCATTCTTGTACAAACAATTCATGAGCCTCGTGGGCCAAAGAAAAAATATTTCACAATGAAACAAAAGGGCTGTAGAAAAGACGTTGAATGAGCATTTGGGGTTCTACAATCTAGGTTCACAATTGTTGTGGGACCGTCACGATTTTGGAAAAAATGCATCTTACATGACATCTTGACTGCATACATCATTATGTATAACATTATCATAGAGGATGAGAGTGATGTTGAAGCACCTTCGAGAGGGGGTAGAAACACCGAGCCCACAAGTTAAAAATTGTTGTAAATGAAAATACTCGTTTTCAGGAGTTCCTCACTTGTCATCGTCAGATTAAGGATAAGGACACATTGCACTTCGAAATGTTTTAATTGAACATTTATGGGAACAGTATACAAATTCTGAAAATTAAATTGTTGAACTAAATAAATTTGATGTATTTCTCCTTTTATTTTAATGATAAATAAATATTTCAAATAAAATAATAATCAAATGTATGTTAGAAAGTAAAAATTAAAAAAAAAAAAATTATTTGGTGGAAATTTGAAGTTTGGAGGTTAGAGATGAGTTATCAGGATAGAGTAAAAGAAACCATATTTTAATGTAAAATTGATTACATTTTACAGTTTTGGGTTGGAGATGGCCTAATAACATGAACTCAATGAAATTAGTTTTGTTTAAAATATGTTTATTTATTCGAGTACTCAAAGTCTCGACTTTCTAAAATAGTAGTTATTTTTCTCTAAAGCTTATTTTGAAGTTTAAGGAGTCCCCAATATGGAATTTGAAGGATTTTAGAATTCCATAACATTCCAAAAATCCTCAATTTGGAATTTTATAAAATCTGTCAAAATCCAAGGTCCTCAATATGGATTTCTATTAATTCCAATAGATTTCAGTATCATAAAAAATCTATAAATTTTAATGGATTTCTAATATAAACGGAATTGTAAGGATTTTGGTGAATTTTAAATCATAAATATGAAGATAAGATTCCTCAACAAATCCGACCATGACCCCTCGAATTTTCAATTACATGTCCCCTCCAATTTTCAATTCCTCCATTTTTTTCCAATAAAAATAGAAAATAATAGTAAGAAAGAAAATAAAACGCTACATGATCCTTATTTATTATTATTTTTTTTTACAAATGAAAGTGTTGGGTCTGTGGTCTTTATTAATTTGATAGTCATTATTCTCACAACTTTGGAAGGTGACAATTGTATGTACTGAAGGAAAAAATAATGTCTTATTCATCCACTTTTGATTAATGAAGTTTTGCTTTGTGATAATCTGTAAATGTTTTTATATAATTGAAAATTTGAGTTTAATTATTTAAATGCAATTCACTGTTTAATTGATTATTTATATAAGAAAATACTTCATGTTTTAAATGAAAGACTTGATTTTTTTTTTTAATAATTAAAACTAAACAATGTTATATATTTTATTTTTTAACGGTTCGAATATTCTTGCTTTTTTATTTTTTATTTTTTTGATGATCAAGTAAGAAATTATGTTAATTTTTTGTTCTTTTGTCTCAAATTCACGTTCAACTTGTACAACAAAAAATAATAAATAAATAAAGAAATTACCCATAAGAGGTGAAAGTGGATCAATTCTAAATTTCATTAATTTTCATATTAATGACAAGTTCAACAAATTCTACTAAAATCTATTGAAATCTACTAAAATTCATGGAATTGAATTCCATTAGAACCTGAGAGATTCCATAAAATTTTATTAAAATCCATAAAATCTATAAGAATTCATGAATTTAAAAAACTCTACTAAATTTCATGTTGAGGACACCTTCTTAAAACACCATCACAATCACAATCACAATCACAATCAGAGTCACCGACGTTCCTCTGCAAGAGTAAATGACAGCCACTTAACCTTCCTGGTCCTTGTATCATTTGACGATTCATTTTCATATAAAGTTTGGACCGCTTGCTTCACTTGGTTGAAATCAATTCCCAAAATCTACTGATGTAATTATGTCTAACCTCAACCTCTAATTTTGTTTATCCTTGTTTTTAACTAGTGAATATTATATTTTATAATTTATCATGACTTCTAATTATCCATTTAAATTATAAATGTGTGTATTTGTTGAATTAGTGAGTCTTCATTTGATGATTCTACTCTATATGTTTCATGACAAGTGTGTTTTACACACTTATTTTGCTTTTAAATCGACAATTTAATTGAGTAAGTGAGCGAATTTCTACTTATAAATTGTTTTTATCTTGTACAATTAGGTACAACCTCAATTGGAAAGAAAATAGACAAAATTGGAGAGCAATTGAGCGAAAAGAAGAGAAATTTCGATATCCAAGGACCCAATTGAAAGACATCAAAAGTTTGGGGACACAATGGCAACATCTCAGAAAGATGGAGGACCTACTTTGCAAATATTTCATGGGCATATTTGTAATAAAAGTCAAAATTCGATGACTAAATTGAAGAAGATCAGAAATTGGAGGACTCAATTGCAAATCATGGAAGGACGGAGCTGTAGGTGTACCACGCGATCGCATGGTTCAATCAAATCGCGTTCGCGAAGTCAAGCCATAGAACCAACCCTAGAGTTTTCAGCCCAACCACGCGATCGCGTGATCAAAATTTTGAGCGATAATCTGGGCCAACCCGGTGCGATCCGGTTCGTCCCAAAAGCTGAAGGGCGCGGATCTACGCGAATTTTTGGGCATTTTGATTAGGGTTTTATCATATTTTTGACAACAATTCACTCACCAAACCCTAGCCCCCTTCCCTCTTTCCTTTCTTTTTCTTTTCTTTTCTTTTCTTTGTGTTTGATTTAGTTTGTAATTTAGTTTTGTTTCTAAGTTACTAGCACCCATTGGATCAAATAAGCAAGAAGTAAGTGGAAATACAAAGTATGGTTGAAAGATTCTTGGAGCAAAAATCAAGGGAAGTGTTGTATTTCATTTTTCTTGTATTTTTATCCTTAATTTCTACATTTTGTGATGTATTTTCATAAACATTATCTTTTGTGGAATATTTATATAATGGGCTAGTTCTTTTATGTTGGGATGATTGATGTAACTTAACTTAATTTAAGTAATTTTAATGTTTGTTTATTAATTTTGAGCTTATTTCATTTGTGTTTGTTATTGAGATTATTCCATGTATTTGATTGATTACCAAATACATGTTTTGTGAAGTGGATGATAATCGAGAGATATTATGCATTTTAGACCAAATAATAAATGCTCTAAGTTCTTGTTAAGGATGGAGATATACCTTAAACCCTAGATGATCCATTGAGTAATTTTCACAAAGAGTTAATGCAATTGATTGGGCCTTAATCGACATACAGATATAGTAGGTTAAACCAATTGATTAGGGTTAATTTCACTCGAGAGAGGTAATTAACTAAGTTTGAAAAATCGGGTCTAACATTGTAAATGAGTAATTTATTAATTTGCATGTGTTGAGAAATTACTTAAGCGAGAGTTAAGTGAAATCATGAATCTCAACTATTTTATCTTCCATTTTCCTTATTTTAATTTGGTTTCAAATTAGTTTCTTTATTTTAGAGTTTTCCAAAACTATCTTATAAATTGTGTGTTTCTCTTTGTTGTTAGAATTAAATTAATTAAAGTTGTATAATCTAAAGTAAAAATTCCTCGCGGGATCGACAATCCGGACTCAAAAAGTCCACTTTATTACTTGTACGCGACCCGTGCGCTTGCGGTACACTATTTTGAGCGAACAAGTTTTTGGCACCGTTGTTGGGGAATGTTTTTACTTTGATTATTACTTTAGTTAATTTTAGTTTTAACAATTTGTAATTATATTTGTTGTATATTTTATTTTGTTACCTTTGGTTAACCACCACTATTTTAATTTTTCTTGTATTTGGTTTTCTTTCTATGCATATTTGATTCTAACATTGGCAAAATAGGAAAGCAATTGCATTGAACAATCTCAACATGGGTGATGAATACATACTTGAAGAATATTCAAGTTGTGAAATTTGTTACAAGATGCATTGTAATGGACAATGTTTGTTTTCGGGCAATAGTTTGATTATGTCGAAGCTTATTGGGTTTGGACAATATTTGAAATGCCGAAAACAAGCAATTGATACATTGGATGTGAGTTACATGCTCTTGGGAGATTGTGTACCGGATGATTGGGATGAGGACATCACTCTTGTGGGAGATGGTCCTCCACTATTGAATGAGAAGGTACTTGCAAAGTATTACAATGAGCTTGCCAAATTGGATGAAGATGATATGCATATTGGAGATGCCATGTATTGGGAAGGATTTCGAATGTGGGGGTATAATTCACTCTTGGAAATTAATAGGAAAAACTTTCCGTTGCCCATGGATTCAAATTATGGATCTATCATTCAATCCGAGGTGACATCAACTAAAGAAGATGAGTTTGAAGAGAATGATAATTTAATCACACAATAATCACATGAGGAAGTGGCAATTAATGAGGAAGAGACCAAATCAAATTCTCTCAACTTCATTGATTGTCCAATAATTGATTTTGTGATTAAGCCACTTGAGAAGGTGCAAGTCTATTTAGTTGAGTTTGAATTGGATGGAATAGGCAAGTCCTATGACTTTGGAAGGGGCAAGGTGCAAGTGTTTAGATCAAATGAAGAGTGGAGCAAAGTCAAAATAAGCAAAATGGGCAAGGCATCAAAAGTTATGTTTAGAGTGTCATGAAGTGCTTATGTGGAGAGTTGAGCTAATGACTTTAAAATAAGCGCTTAATGGGAGGCAACCCATTCTCTATCATTTACTTGCTTTATTTTTATTTTTTGCATATTATTTACTTTCTTGCATTTTATTTACTTTCTTGCAAATAAGTTGGTTAGGCCAAGTCTCTATCTTCTACATTTATTTTTCTCAAGTTGGTTAGTGTGAAATAGCTCTAATGCATTCTCATTTAATTCTAACATATACTCGTATCAAACTTTCAAAGTCAAAATTTGCTTAAAACTCATTTTTAAATCACTTGGTTCATATTGTATTTTATCTTCAAGTGTGATTTAGTATTGATGTGGATGGGCAAATTGTATTGGATTTATGAGTTAGAATTGAGATGTTGAATGTAATTTAAATTTTTGGGTCATTCACCACTTAATATCTACTCTTTTCTTGTGTTTTCATAAGATGCTCACAAGGTGTTAGATGAAATGCCTCATTGGAGAAATTTGTGTTCAATTGATTGGAGGTTTCAACACAAGTTTGGGGGGTGGATTGTTGGTGTTTGCAATGATATTTTCACATGCCCAAGACTACTTATTAGTGCCCCACCACTTCTTGGGATGTCTAGTAACTTCTTTCCTCTTACTTTGATTTTATTTTACACATTGAGGACAATGTGCATTTCAAGTTTGGGGGTGATTTCTTATTGTGTATTGACATGTCAGATAGCCTTACCGACCAGAATTACTCAGATGTTTAAAATTGTTATTGATTCATGATTTATGACCAATATGCTACTTGTGTCTACTTTTACAATGCAAGATCATATTATCTTGAGCACAATAGTCATGATTGATTGTTGGTGAAGTTTAGGAATTGTTGAAGGGTGAAGAGGTTAATGGAGTAGAAGAACTACGTTGTGAGCTTGTATTTTTAATTTTTATCAACCTATCAAATGTTTTCCAAAACTCTAAATATCTTGATCCTATTGTAAGACAAGTTTGGGGTGGTCGACCCGGTGAAGGAGACGGTCAAGACGTGTGGTGATTCCATGCATGTTGGAAATAAATTTTGTGTGGAGTGTATTTCACCAAGTATAAGCTAAGTAATGACCATATGCTAAAGTTCTAAGCCCATTTTAATTTTTGCATTGCATTGCCCTATCTCGAAACCTTTTTGACTCGAGTAATTAAGCCCGTAGGAGTATCTTAAAACTTGGTGCCTTAAGTTTGAAACTTGGGAGTCACCGGTCTAAAGCTCGCTACATGGGTCAATTAGAAAGCTTAATGAGTAGGGTACTCACACACACACTTGAAAAAAAAAAAGCACTTCATTATTGCATTTTCTTAATAAGTATACCTCACTTCGTAGCCTTTCGAGTTATTAAGTCCGTAGGGGTATTTTGAAACCTGGTACCCTTTGATCTTAAAACAATCGGGGAGTTGCCGATCTAAAGCTCGCTACATGGGTCAATTAGAAAGCTTAAGGGAGTGGGGAAGGCGCGATCATTCATCACTTTAGTTTTTAGAAATCATGCATTTGTACTTGCATAAGGGCTTTTAGATTAATAGTGTGTTTGAATTGCTTAGTATAAACTTGAATGTCGAAGCGCTCATTTAGTGGAGAGTCATTGCATTTCTAGATTGTCGAAATTTCCGGTAAAACGCACCCAAACTAGAGTGGAAAAAGAAAAGAGTGATTTGAGAGTACCCTCTAGAATTGCATCCCGAGAGAGGAAAGAAAAATATTTATTGGGGGATGAATGTCACGAGTGGGAAAGAAAAAGAATTGACCACTAATGGTGGGTAGTTTTGACTAAAATCTCTTTACTCATCAATATTCTCGAAACTTAATTGACAATTGAAAGTAACTATGCACAAACACACACCGATCGAACATCGGATAAGCTAAACTTCTTTTTGGTAGCATTAGTTGGAATCATACTTTTGAATTAATTATACAATTTTGCACTCATGAGTAATTTGCAAATTATCTAACATTGTTGATCTATATTTCACGTTACTTGATTGTACTATTAGATAATTTTGCTCGAGACGAGCAAAAGCTCAAGTTTGAGGCTGTGATAAGTGTGTTTTATACACTTATTTTGCTTTTAAATCGACAATTTAATTGAGTAATTGAGCGAATTTCTACTTATAAATTGTGTTTATCTTGTACAATTAGGTACAACCTCAATTGGAAAGAAAATAGACAAGATTGGAGCGCAATTGAGCGAAAAGAAGAGCAATTTCGATGTCTAAGGACCTAATTAAAAGAAATAAAAAGTTTGGGGACTCAATGGAAACATCTCAGAAAGATGGAGGACCTACTTTGCAAATATTTCAGGGGCATATTTGTAATAAAAGTCAAAAATAGAGGACTAAATTGAAGAAGATCAGAAGTTGGAGGACCCAATTGCAAATCATGGAAGGACGGAGCTGCAGGTGAACCACGCGATCGCATGGTTCTACCAGATCGCATTCGCGAAGTCAGGCCATAGAACCAACCCGAGAGTTTTTAGCCCAACCACGTGATCGCGACGCATTCAGCCACGCGATTGCGTGGTCAAAATTTTGAGCGATAATCTGGGCCGACCCGGTGCGACCCGGTTCGGCCTAAAAGCTGAAGGGCGCGGATCTACGTGAATTTTTGGTATTTTTGGGCATTTTGACTAGGGTTTCATCATCTTTTTTACAACAATTCACTCACCAAAACCTAGCCCCCTTCCCTCTTTTCTCTCTTTTCTTTCTTTTTCTTTTCTTTTCTTTTCTTCGTTTTTGATTTAGTTTGTAATTTAGTTTGTAGTTTAGTTCTGTTTCTAAGTTACTAGCACCCATTGGATCAAAGAAGCAAGAAGTAAGTGGAAATACAAAGCATGGTTGAAAGATTCTTGGAGCAAAAATCAAGGAAAGTGTTGTATTTCATTTTTCTTGTATTTTTATTCTTAATTTCTACACTTTGTGATGTATTTTCATAAACCTAATCTTTTGTGGAATATTTATATAATGGGGGCTAGTTCTTTTATGTTGGGATGATTGATGTAGCTTAACTTAGTTTAAGTAATTTTAATGTTTGTTTATTAATTTTGAGTTTATTTCATGTGTGTTTGTTATTGAGATTATTTCATGTGTTTGATTGATCACCAAATATATGTTTTGTGAAGTGGATGATAATCGAGATATATTATGCATTTTAGACCAAATAATAAATGCTCTAGGTTCTTGTTAAGGATAGAGATATACCTTAACCCTAGATGATCCATTGAGCAATTTTCACAAAGAGTTAATGCAATTTATTGGGCCTTAATCGACATAGAGATATAGTAGGTTAAACCAATTGATTAGAGTTAATTTCACTCGAGAGAGGTAATTAGCTAAGCTTGGAAAATCGGGTCTAACATTGTAAATGAGTAATTTATTAATTTGCATGTGTTGAGAAATTACTTAAGCGAGAGTTAAGTGAAATCATGAATCTCAATTATTTTATCTTCCATTTTTCTTATTTTAATTTGGTTTCAAATTAGTTTCTTTATTTTATAATTTTCCAAAACCATCTTATTAATTGTGTGTTTCTCTTTGTTGTTAGAATTAAATTAATTAAAGTTGTTTAATCTAAAGTAAACATTCCTCGTGGGATCGACAATCCGGACTCAAAAAGTCCACTTTATTACTTGTACGCGACACATGCGCTTGCGGTACACTATTTTGAGTGAACATTTCACTATGTCCATTTTTTGCATTATCCATTTTGGAATCTTGTGTAACGAGACAATGTTATCTGTGGATCACTCTTTATTTAGAAACTCGTTAACTTGGGCAATGTTTGGATACTATTTATAGTCAGTCAAATCACTTTTTTATCCACATACTTCGAAGGACCCAGATGTACTATTCATTTATCCACCATTCATGTTTATCTATTTATATTTTAAGTTGTCAATAAACAACTATGAAACATGCATTTATTAAAGTGTTCATTCCATTGAAGATAAAGAATAATAGTATTATATTAGAGAATGCAAGGTGTCAAATGTTGCATTAGTACAAGTTTGATGAGGAAATTGTTGAAGAAGGAAAGATTGCAACAACGGACCCAAGTGCAAAGGTGCAACATATGCCACTCGGGCAGGATTGTTGGAAGGTTTGGATTGAGAAAATGTACATGAGTAATTTGATCTTATTCAGACCTACTCATAAATTCAATCTCTTAGTGAAGCCATGGGGAGTACGTTGCTTGGCCTAAGTAATATTAGACTTATTTGATGAAGATAAGGCTTGTTTGCTCTTCTGCTTTTGATAATTTGAAATTAGGATTTATTTAAGTTTCTTTAATTATTTCTTTATTTGTGATTGTAGTTCAAATAATGAATTTCATTTTTATTTGAATTTCAACTGTTGGGAATTGAATATTGAAATGATTTGGTTGTGTTCATGTGTTGATGTGTATTGATTCCGGATTATCGTTGTTATGGACTTGAAGATGGATTTATGATTGCTTTGATTGTAGTTTGATGATAAATGAGTTGTTAGTTTAATGTTTTAAAGTATTATGGTTGTTGTTGTTGTTAACTTATTTTAAGTTATATTTATTGGCATTTTCTATTTTCCTACATGTTTGTAATTTGATAAATTTAGTTTATTACTAATTATTTTTATTTAGTAATTTATTAAGTTTAATTAAATTACTTAAATATTTCTTGGACGTAATATTTTCTTTATCTCCTATATATTGTGATAATATTTGTTGCTTATCTTATATGATAATGATCAATAAATATTGTGATAATATTTTGGAAATAATGTTTGTTGCTTATCTTATATGATAATGATCAAGAAATATTGTGATAATATTTTACTTTGCTTGAAATTCTATCTTTATCACTTATAAGTTTTTTGATTATATTTTAAGTCTTCGTAAAATATTCTAATTGGGTGAGTATAATATTGAAATCATAATCTCAAAATATTGATATTGTTATCTTGTGATTTTTGTAAATTTCGTGATAATATATTTTGTGTTTATTCTTGATACTCAAGCTTATTCAAGATATGGTAAGTATCTTCTTGATATGGTCAAGAATATTTTTAATCTTATCTTTGCATATGGTAAGTTTATAAGGTCGAAAATCTTGATTGTGAAGAATATTCATAGGGGCCGAAAATATGGTGATAAATATCAAGGTTTATCACTTGATTGATAAATGGTAAGATCTTCTATGATTTATCATTATCATTATTCATGGTAAGATTTATTTAAGGATAACTATCTTACCTTTTACTAATTATCTCTACCATGTTTTGCAGGTAGTAGAGATCTTATGCAATAAGGAAAACTTGGGAATCAAGAAAACATAATTGTACTATAAAGAGATGAAAAACGGGACGTTTTTTGGGTGTGACGTGTAGAATCAAAAATCCGTGTGGTGCTTACAAAAATACGCGTCCACTTTCGAAGTCTTGAAGCTTAATTTTTGTATGGTGCAAATATAATTAAAGCTTCAATTGTGTTGTGACTTCAATACTCCGGGAGGAGGATTCAATCACTTAGAGGAGGAAAGAATTTCAGCGTGAAGATCAAACAGGAGGTTTGGATCAAGATCGAACGGGAGTTCGTGTTGTTGAAAAGTGTTGCAGAGTCAAAGAAAACTACTAAAGAGTGGTGGGACGCCAGCTCACATTACATGCCACAGAAGGATCAGGAAGTGATCTATTTCTTGGATGTTTGATAAAGTCTATGCATAGATTTATCTTGTAGCTTAGATTGATCTGTGTAAACTCTTTCCTTATATAGTGATTTGTTTTTGTTCGCAGGATGCGAACCGTGGGTTTTCCCTGTTATGATTTTTTCTCGCGTTAAGCTCAAATTATTGTGTTCTTGTCTATTACTATTTCGCACAATTTATTCTGATTGTTTACGTTTTACTATCCAGATGAATCTGCCTGAGCAAGATTCATCTGGTACTGCGCTAAACAAACTTAACGAATTACTGTTAACTGGTTACTGTCCAGCCACATCTGGGACAGTCCATTATTAAAAGTTAGACAAACTCAAATTTTCAATTGGTATCAGAGAGGGTTCACTTCTAGAAAGTGAGATCCGGTTGTCTAAATTGAAAATTCTGCATCTCTTAGGCCACCTCTGTTAACTGGTAGTAACTATGCATATTGGAAAATCCGTATGAGAATTTTTATTCAATCTATTGATGAACGTTGTTGGACTTATGTTCTTGAAGGTTACACAGCACCCACTGTCACTGCTGGAGGTGTTGTTACAACTATAGCTAGAAGTGCTTATACTGCAGATGAATTAGCTAATGCAAATTGGAATTCTAAGGCACTTAATGCTATTGTTTCTTTGGTTGATCTAGGTCAATTCAGACTCATCTCCTCTTTAAGGACCGCGAAGGAACCATGGGATTCTTTGAGAATTGCAAACGAAGGAACCAATGCTGTCAAAACCTCCAAGCTGTAGATGATCACTTTGGAATTTGAACAACTGTCTATGGATGAGAAAGAAGACTTCAAAAGTTTCTATCCCAGATTAAGTGATCTCACCAACTCAGCTGAAGTACTTGGGAAAACCTACTCGAATGAGCAGATTGTACAAAAGATCCTTAGATCTTTACCAGACAGGTTCCATGCAAAAGTGATAGCAATTGAAGAAAGCAAGGATCTTTCAACCATGCGAGTTGAGGAACTTGTAGGGTCATTGATGACCTATGAGTTAAATGTGGCCCGAAGAAAGAAGGACAAATCACCAGGGATTGCCTTCAAGACAAACTGTACGAATCCAGACGACTTTGGCGAGACAGACGAAGATGAAAATTTCGTACTTCTCACCAGACAATTTAAAAGGTTCCTCAAGGGCAAACAAAAAGAAAGATCCACAAATCTTCAAGGCCAGAATAAAAAACAATGGAAGAAAAATAATTTCTATCCAAAGAATAATGCCAACACGTCTGAAGGGAAGCCTAGGAGTCGAATCCAATGCAGAGAATTTGAAGGATATGAACACATTGCAGCTGATTGTCCTAATACTCAAAAGAAGGCCAAAGGAAGGAAGGCCATGAATGTTACATGGAGTGATGGAGACTCAGATAAATCTGAATCAGAATCAAACAGCAGCAATTCTGAAAAACAGGTAACTACCCTTACTGCTTTACAGCTGTCTGGTACTGAATCTGGTAACTCTTCTTATACAGATAAATCCCGACCAAATACTGAAAACTTGAGGAAGGAACTTCAAGATGCAGAAGAGAAGATTCAACTGTTACAGGCCTTCGCTGAGCACAGCAGGGAACGACAACTGGACGACGTATCTGTAGTCTCAGATGATGAACAAAATGAGGTAAGCAGGTTAAGTTCAGAACTTGCTAAAGCACAAGACAAAATCAAGAAGCTGGCACATGGATCCGTCCAGCTTGATGAAATCCTGAACAGTGGCAGACCTGTCAGCCTAAAAACAGATCTTGGATATGAAGGTAAAGGTAAAAATCATGACCATAAAATACACTTTGTAAGAGAATCTGGATACAGGTACATGGAACAGAATAGAAATCATACAGATGCAGTTGGGACTCAAAACTTACATCCAACCTAGAACTATACAAGAAGACAATTTCAACCAAATTTGTACAAGACAGATGAGTCTGTCCATCAGAACGGCAGGAAATTTCAACCTCGACAGAGTCGGCAGGATACATCTGTTTTCCAGGTATTCTGTAATTTTTGTGCTAAATCTGGTCATGATGTATTTAGGTGTCATGAGTACTTGAAATTAATCAATTCACACAAAAGAAGACTTGTTTCTAGACAAGAGAAGAAAATTCGAACTAATGCTTATGTAGTTCAATTGTCTTTGAGTACCTTGATTCCTAACGCATGGTATTTTGATAGTAGATGTTCTAGACACATGACAGGTGATCTCTCTCCACTAACACATTTTGAAAAAGGCAAAACAGGTGCTGTTACATTTGGTGATGGCCAACAGGGAAAGATAGATGGATCTGGTGTCATCAACATCAAGGGACTGCCTACATTAACAAATGTCTTATATGTTATAGGACTTAAGAAAAATTTGATCAGTGTAGGAAAACTATGTGATGATAACTTGCTTGTCGTGTTTTCAAAAGAATATTGCAAGGTTTTAAATTGTGACAAGAAGTCTAACCCGTTAAAAAGTGTGTTGTTTAAGGGAGTTAGATCTAGAGACAAATGTTATACACTTGAGAGTCTCAAAACTTGCAATTCTGTTAAGACCAAAAATGAGAAACTGTGGCATAACAGGTTAGGGCATCTAAACTACCATGATCTCATGAAGCTAACCAGACTACAAGCTGTGAGAGGCTTACCCAGCATAAATAATATTCTAGATGAAATATGTGGTGATTGTCAAAAGGGTAAGCAAATCAAAAGTCAACACAAATCAGGTACATCTGTTAATACCTCTCATATACTTGAACTAATTCACATGGATTTGATGGGTCCTATCCAAAAGGAAAGTATTGGTGGAAAGAGGTATATTTATGTGTGTGTTGATGATTTCTCCAGATACACCTGGGTCATGTTTATTCGGGATAAATCTGATACCTTTGACAATTTTGTTAATCTTTTTCAGAAATTGAGCAATGAAAAGGCCGACGAACAGGTAAGAGTCAAAAGGATCAGAAGTGATCATGGAAGAGAGTTTGAAAACTCCGAGTTTGCTGATTTTTGTATCCAATATGGGATCAAGCATGAGTACTCATCCCCAAAGACTCCTCAACAGAATGGAGTGGTGGAAAAGAAAAATAGAACTCTACAAGAGATGGCTCATGTCATGCTAAATAGCAACAAATTGCCCACAAAATTTTGGGCAGAAGCCATAAACACTGCTTGTTATATTATCAATAGAGTCATGCTTAGATCTGGAACAAACCAAACTGCATATGAAATTTGGAAGGGTAGAAAACCTAGGGTTGATTACTTTCATGCCTTTGGAAGTAAATGCTACATTTTGAAAGATAGAGAACACCTAGGAAAATTTGACTCAAAATCGGATGATGGAATATTTTTGGGTTATACTGAAAATAGTAGGGCCTATAGAGTTTACAATCTAAGAACCCAAACTGTTCTTGAGTCAATTAATGTGACAGTGGATGATACTAATTGTTTAAATTTGGATTTGCAGGTAGCAGATGGTGATCAACTGGAAATTCCACCAAGCTGAAAGTCTCAATAATACTGAAGAATCCGATCAGGATGAGTCTGGACACCCAGTAATATCTGCAGATTGAGACGAATCTGATGACCCAGATACACCTGATATTGCTGAATCAGAAGCATCGAGACTACCACCTGCTGGGATCCAAAAGGCACATCCACTTGACAACATTCTCACTGATATGTTTAAGAAAAATGTGACCAGAAGAAAATTTGCTGAGATGAGGAACATCTGTCATATGTCTCAAATTGAGCCAAAAAATGTCAAGGAAGCTTTGACAGATGAACATTGGGTACAAGCTATGCAGGAGGAACTTAACAAATTTGAAAGAAACAATGCCTGGGAGCTGGTTCCACGTCCTAAAGAAGGTAATGTAATTGGAACCAAATGGATCTTCAAGAATAAGTCAAATGAACAAGGAAATGTGGTAAGAAATAAAGTCAGACTTGTTGCTCAAGGCTATACCCAGATTGGAGGGATAGACTTTGACGAGACATTTGCTCCGGTAGCCAGACTGGAATCCATCAGGCTGTTGCTAGTTGTGTCCTGCTACATCAACTTCAGACTATTTCAGATGGATGTCAAACGTGCCTTTCTGAATGGTGTGCTTAATGAGGAAGCCTATGTGGAGTAGCTTCAAGGCTTCACAGATCCATCACACCCGGATTATGTCTTTAGACTAAAAAAGGCGTTATATGGGTTGAAACAAGCCCCCGGAGCTTGGTATGAAAGGCTCACATCATTCTTGCTAAGCAACGGATACAAAAGGGGAGGAACTGATAAAACTCTTTTTATTAAGCATCTAAATCCTGGACTAACTGTAGCTCAAATATATGTTGATGACATAGTATTTGGGTCTACATCTAAGTCCAAAATTAATGAATTTATAAATACAATGAAAAGAGAATTTGAAATGAGTATGGTTGGTGAGCTAACCTTTTTCCTTGGTTTGCAGGTACAGCGGGATGAATCTGGCATATTCATATCTCAAGCAAAGTACGCTAAAAATCTGGTGAAGAAATTTGGACTTGAAGATGCAAAGACAATGAGAACTCCCATGACGACTACTCTAAAACTTTCAAAGGATGACACTGGTAAGGATGTAGATCCATCCCTTTACAGAAGCATGATTGGAAGTCTTCTGTACCTTACTGCCAGTAGGCCAGATATATCCTTCAGTGTTGGAGTTTATGTAAGATATCAAGCCAAACCTAAGGAATCTCATGTTGCTGCTGTGAAAAGAATCATCAGATATGTAAGTGGTACGTTGAATTACGAAATTTGGTTTACAAGAGATACAATTGCCAATCTTGCAAGTTTTTCAGACATAGACTGGGTTGGGAATGTGGATGATCGAAAGAGTACATCTGGAGGATGTTTCTACATTGGGAACAATTTGGTGGCAGGGCTAAGTAGAAAGCAAAATTCAGTGTCACTATCCACAGCCGAAGCTGAATATATAGCAGCTGGGAGTTGCTGTACACAACTCATGTGGATGAAACAATTGTTGGAGGACTATGGAATCTCTACAGAACAAGCCACTATGTATTGTGACAACACCAGTGCCATCAATATCTCAAAGAATCCAGTCCAGCACTCCAGAACAAAACATATTGACATCAGACACCACTTCATCAGAGAATTGGTGGAACAAAAGATTATCAATCTGGAGCACATACAGACTGATCTACAGCTGGCAGATTTGTTTACTAAGGCCCTCGATACTGTCAAATTTGAAATCCTTAGGAAACAAATTGTAGTATCACCTCCTTCTGAATAGGAACATGCATATTTCATTAAAAAAAACTCGCATTGTTTTTCTTTTTTTGCATTTTGGTTAACTTATCATATTCTTATATTAAGTAGATCATGTTTTTGCTTGCAGATATATCTGAGTACTTGTGGCTGATAACGAGACAGATACGTCTGGCTGATAGCAGTCAACATGTCTCCGAATGAATCTAACTAGCACTCAAATCTGGATAATCCTAAGGATAAGTCACTGCTGTCTATATCATATGGTTGTTACTGGATGAGATTTTATATTCTGTGTGTAGATCTATGATCTAAATCTTGCTTATTGCATTGCACGCATTTTTCTTGTTATCCAAGGGCAGGGCTAGTGGAAAAGAAGGCTGCCTATCCAAGCCAAGTTCTTACCCTTTAGCCTCAAAATACGATGAATTAATATAAATGTGGTAATATTGTAGAAGGGGAAAACCTAGTAAGATAACTTCTGGGGATTGTGTGAATCTACTAATCTAAGCCAAGTTCATACCCTTCTTCTAACCTAAAGGGGAACATACTGTAAGATAACTTCTGGGGATTGTGTGAAGCTATTTCCACCTCCAAAAGACATTTCCACAATATAGAAAAATTCGGCAAGCCGGATTTGAGAAAATGCACTTCTTATAGATTTTGATCGGCCTTATTGTGCATTACGGTGATAAATCGATAAGTCAGGACAATCATATGATTTTTGGTAGTATGTGGATGACTAAGGATTGCTCGGATCACACACGCACATTAATCAACTTATTTATGTACGTGGTATATTGTATACTGCCAGATGTATCTGACTCAACAGACGTCAACAAGTGCTTAGACGTGTCTCAGGTATTCAGAAGCATTTAGACTTTTTCTTATTCACGAATTTTAGATTTTATTCTGAAAATCTTTATTTTTAAGGCAGTATATCGTGGGCTAATATGTGCAAATCTTGCAGAACAAGTCAGTTGATTGTAGGGCCCAATTTTGGTAACTTATTTGTTTCCTAATTCTTAACATATTCCGTTTCTATATTTATCCCATTTTTAAGGAAAGGAAATTGGCATAAACTAGGATTCTCAAGAGATATCTTTCTCTACAAGGAATGGAATCAAAAATCTCTTGAATTCTACTTGTACTCAAATTCCTCAAAAATCTCTCTTCAAATCTCCTTCACTACCTCCACACCAGCCGTTCTTACTCATTCCAGAACGAGTTCAAATTCCAACTCAGCCTATAGCTGAACCAAGCCAAGGCGGCTCTACCACCAAGCCACAAGTTATGGGTGCAAATTCGACACCTATGTTTGATAATCTTCTTACCAGTCACTTTTCTCCCTTAGATATTCGAAGTGGATTGTTGCTAGAGAAATTTCGAGCAAACGGTCTGAAACAAAGGGGGAGATGCCAAAAGATGATAAAGATGTGAAAGAAGGTATATCTGAAAAATGAATTGGCAGAAGACGTAGATGGATCTGACCCGGACTCAGGTACATCAGATGAATCTGGTGATTCAAAGTCAGAGGCTGAAGAAGAGAAATCAAAGGAATCAATTGTTGGTTTATCCTTGGATTATTTCACAATTGATTCTTGATCAGGGTATTCAGATACTAGAGGATAATCTGGTGATCAATCCCAAGGTGTTAAACAAAGTCAGATGCAGGAAAACACTGGATGTGCAGACCTCTCACAGGAAACATGTTTTGGGTGACACTCCTAGTAAACAGGATTCTCCCGGCCAGGATACCAGAATTGGCCAACTAGAAGCAGAGATTATTGGGTTAAAAGCAGAGGTATCTAATCTTAGGGTTTGTGTCAAAAGACTTGAAGACACGCTAGATCAGTTGCTTGGAGGTTCTTCAAAAGAAAAACCAGATGAAACAGAGGAATCTGAGTCTGTAGTTGAAAATGAAAATTAGAGGAGCAGAATGAATCTGATAAGAGAGAAAGGCCTAAAAAAAATAATGATGTTATCATATCTGAAGAAGAAGAGATTGTTAGGCCAGACAAAAAGAACTATAAAAAAGTGAATAACACAGTGACCACAAAGAAAAATAAATTGAGTACAAGGGCAGATGAATACACTACACCAGGTGGATCCAGGTATGATCATTCATCATTGTTAGCATCCTCATGTAGACTACCAAAAAGGGGGAGTAGTATTTTTTTCTCATCTTTTCTGATTGATTGAATGTTGAAGTAACTTTTAGTTTATTTTGATTCTCCTTTATGAGCTTATTATTTTTCTCTCGTAACATGCATGAATTTGTTGAAGTGAGCTTATTATGATGCATGACTTGAGGGGTAGATTTTTGATAGGGGGAGCTTAATAATTGCATGTTACTTCTTTCTATGTTTGTGAAAAGATGATTAGGTTTTGGAAGAATAGAAAAAAGCCAAAGGGGGAGATTGTTAACTTATTTTAAGTTATATTTATTGGCATTTTCTATTTTCCTACATTTTTGTAATTTGATAAATTTAGTTTATTACTAAATATTTTTATTTAGTAATTTATTAAGTTTAATTAAATTACTTAAATATTTCTTGGACGTAATATTGTCTTTATCTCCTATATATTGTGATAATATTTGTTGCTTATCTTCTATGATAATGATCAAGAAATATTGTGATAATATTTTGGAGATAATGTTTGTTGCTTATCTTATATGATAATGATCAAGAAATATTGTGATAATATTTTACTTGGCTTGAAATTCTATCTTTATCACTTATAAGTTTTTAGATTATATTTTAAGTCTTTGTAAAATATTCTAATTGGCCGAGTAAAATATTGAAATCATAATCTCGAAATATTGATATTTTTATCTTGTGATTTTTGTAAATTTCATGAATATATATTTTGTGTTTATTCTTGATACTCAAGCTTATTCAAGATATGGTAAGTATCTTCTTGATCTGGTCAAGAATATTTTTAATCTTATCTTTGCATATGGTAAGTTTATAAGGTCGAAAATCTTGATTGTGAAGAATATTCATAGGGGCCGAAAATATGGTGATAAATATCAAGGTTTATCACTTGATTGATAAATGGTAAGATCTTCTATGATTTATCATTATCATTATTCATGGTAAGATTTATTTAAGGATAACTATCTTACCTTTTACTAATTATCTCTACCATGTTTTGCAGGTAGTAGAGATCTTATGCAATAAGAAAAACTTGGGATTCAAGAAAACCTAATTGTACTATAAAGAGAAGAAAAACGGGACGTTTTTTGGGTGTGACGTGTAGAATCAAAAATCCGTGTGGTGCTTACAAAAACACATGTCCACTTTCGAAGTCTTGAAGCTTAATTTTTGTATGGTGCAAATATAATTAAAGCTTCAATTGTGTTGTGACTTCAATACTCCGGGAGGAGGATTCAATCACTTAGAGGAGGAAAGAATTTCAGCGTGAAGATCAAACGAGAGGTTTGGATCAAGATCGAACTGGAGTTCGTGTTGCTGAAAAGTGTTGCAGAGTCAAAGAAAATTACTGAAGAGTGGTGGGACGCCAACTCACATTACATGCCACAGAAGGATCAGGGAGTGGTCTATTTCTTGGATGTTTGATAAAGTCTATGCGTAGATTTATCCTGTAGTTTAGATTGATCTGTATAAACTCTTTCCTTATTTAGTGATTTGTTTTTGTTCGCATGATGCAAACCGTGGGTTTTCCCTGTTAGGGTTTTTTCCCACATTAAGCTCAAATTATTGTGTTCTTGTCTATTTATTATTCCGCACAATTTATTCTGACTGTTTACGTTTTACTATCCAGACGAATCTGCCTGAGCAAGATTCATCTGGTATTGCGCTAAACAAACTTAACGAATTACTGTTAACTGGTTACTGTCTGACACATCTGTGACTGTCCATTATTAAAAGTTAGACAACCTCAAATTTTCAGTTGTGATGTCTCTCTACAAGTTGTTTAAATCCAATTTGTAGGGGAAAATTCTGTCAAAAATTCTGTAAAGTTTTACAGTTGAAAATGATAATTACAATATTTAGTATGATTTATTTTTACATTTTTGCTTTAGTGTAGTTGGATTCATGATGATTAGACTTTCATAATGTCTTTGCAGGTAAAAATGAATTTAGTAGCCCTTTCACAAGATGATTTTGTCATTGCACAAGTCAAACTATACTTCAGAAGTCATGGAAGTACTCATCTTCTATGATGATTCGTGTTGAAAGTTACTAATAGTAGTTTCTTTTTATATGACTGCTGGTCTACTAGAGATAGTGTTACAATTTCTAGGGATGATAAATATCATAATTTAGATGTGCAATCAAATAGGTGAAAAAACCATTGTTGTAGATTTTGTTTCAATGTAGGAGAATAAAGTACTTTAAATTTTATTTCGTGTTCTAATATGTGATTTAATTTGCTTTAAAAGGCTTGTACTTTATTTTGAATAATTCATTTATTTATAGAACACATTTTTAATATTTTACATATTACTTACATGTTTAAGAAATTTGTTGATTATGAGTGGGATTTTCTATATTTATTTGGGGACTATTGAAATGTAAAAGATCAAGTGCAACGCGAAATGAGTTTTGTCAAAAGTATCAATCGCAATGCACAATTAGTTTTAAAGTATCAACAACAACGCACAATGAACGTTGCCCAAAGTATCAACCGCATGCGCATTGAACGTTTCCAAAATATCAACCGCAACATGCAATGAAAGTTTCCAAAGGTCTACTATAACGCGTAATTCATCTTTTATAACACACAATCAATGTTGCCATATCCTTTCCCTCTACAGCAATACTAAGATTTGCAACATTCACACAAACACTGCAAAATGTCTTTTTCAGGTCAGGATCTAACTTCTTAAGGTTTGAAATTTTTCAGTCAATTCTATGTTCAAATTTGCACAAGTTTACTCCCACGTGTATCAACCATCTCCCTACACAAGTTATTGTCTGACAATAGCTTTGTGTTCAAGTTTAAATAAAGTTTCATATTGATGAATGTTAAGAAAAATGAAGTTCACATGTTGCCCAAATTTTCTAACTAAAGCACAAAAGTCAATTCAAATCATGTTATAAGTAATAAATCAGTCGACAAAAATTTTCAATTTTTATGAATTTTCTACCCCAAAATCGAATGAATGTGTAAATAAAAGCACATGAATGAGATTCTCATCCCCAAACTAGAAGCATGCATTTTACTCAACATATTCAAAGAAAATAAATAAAATGAACACAAAATAACAAAGAGGGGTTAGGTACTTTCCGGGTTGGGAGATGTAGTAATCCCATTTTGATGCTTTGATCTTCATGTAACTTGGATGATTAGACCCATTTCTAGCTTTCCTATGTTTGGCCAAAGGTGTTTTCATACCATGTCCCATGCAAAGGAGAAATAAACAACATTAGAATGCATAAATATAGCATAAAAATTGTAACAAATCAACACAACACACCCAAACTAGGACTTAGAAAAATTTTGAAATTTTGAAAAGTGGTTGACCACTAACTTTTAGCCCTTGACATCGCTTCGAAAAGTGAAAATTTCCTAAGATATGTCCAGGGCATATGAAAGTACATAACTTGTTCTATAACGTATCAAAAATTCATCACATTTGGAGTTCATTTAGGTCATGTAAATGCAAGGTGAAACAGGTGCAGCAAGCTGAAATTAGGGTTGTGGTACAGTGGTGCCTGCAATGACCTTGCAATGAGGTGCTATGTAGTGCAATGATGTTTAAGTTGAGTTTCATGCCTTAAATCAGTGTAAACAATGAATGAATGATGCACAAATAATGTATAACATGTGGTGAAGGTGATCATCCAAAAAGATTTTCAAAAACTCAACAAAAAACTCATTGTGGCATTTTATCGAGCACTTTGTATGCATATGAAGAAATCAAGGAGAATTTCATAGACTTGGTCACTTGAATTAAGCCAAAAATTTTCTCCTATAAATTCACAATACAATACCCCAATCAACTAACCTACACCCATCTCTAGCTATTCACGATTCACATTTCACAAGAAGATTGAAGAACACAAAGATTATGCATGATTTTGTGAAATTGTGCAGAAATTCATACATTTTGACTGTTTTGGATGCAATATAAGGCATGAATTGGAGTTGAGATGATGCACAAACATAGGGGAATAGTTGGGAACTCAATGTTGGGTGATTTGGAGGAAGAAAACGGGTTTCGAAGTTGTTAAAATGAAAGTTTGTGCTTTATAAAACAATCTGCCTAAACCGCCAAAATTACACCGCGCAACCGTGCGGTTTCTTTAAACGGCGGTATGAAAATTTTCATTTGTTGAGTTTTTATCTCGTTTTGGACGCCTAAATACCTTTCAATGCAGGGAACTAACTTCTAATGTAACACCCCGAATTTCCTTTTAACTTGACACTTTATGAAACATAATCTCGTTCACGTTAAAAGTTTGAAAACAATAAATTCAGGAAAAATACTTTTTAACAAACTCCTTCTTTTTTTTCAAAATCTTAAAAATTTATTTCAAATGGAATTAGAAAAACACCAAATAAACAATATGAAGAGGTTATAGAGAAATTCAACAACTTTTGCCATTTTTCCTAAGTAACGCAGTCTGTTTGTAAAAATTATTTAACATGACAAATGATGTTGAAAAATTATGAAATTTTAATACATTGTCAAAGACTCGTATGAATACAAAGTATAAAAAACTTGGGGTCTTGATGACCACGTTTGAAGTGAAAAATTATTTTTTAAACAGGCTGATCACTGTTTCCAAAATTTTCCTGTCGCAGTTTACAAAACAATTTATAATAAATTCTACGAGGCTTCAAATGATCTTTTTTCAGTTCCATATGATAGATAACACATAAAAGGTCATTTTTCATTTTGAAACATTCAGAAATTGTAAAAATACAACCTGCAGTGAATTTTCAAAGTGCAACCAAAATTTAAAATTCTCAAGGCAACAATCAAAATATACATTTTTTTCCAAAAGTAACAATTCATCAATCAAGAAATACATCCATTCAAGAAATTTTCGAGTCTTAAAAATGTATTGCAACATTAATAATAATAAGTCCAAACACAAAGGTATAAAAACTTAAATTTCATTCACTACTGCCCGCTATCACGGCATGTCCAGTCCTTCAATCTGTAAAGTTTTTAGATAATGAGCATTTCGAAGAAATACTCAGTAGTATATATACACGCTAATGAGATTTAAATATACCAATGTTTGATTATATGTCAATATCAATTTTCATCTTTGGGAAACATTTTAACATGTCCAGTTAAATAACTTTTATGTGATTACCTTCAATCATTAATCATATTCCCATCATAAATAAAGTCATAGCATGCCAAATTAATTATCATATAATAAGCTATGCATTTTATTAAACATAAGAAATTGACACAAATTTCATGCTAGCATAATATTTAACTCAAAAGCGTAACATGTATACTAAAGAGGATACTATCTTCAACTTTTCAAAAATTGTTGAGTTGAAACGCACGGAAAGTTGAAATGTACAATCATCAAAATTAATAGCTTGCTAATGTAATCCGTGCAAAGAATAAATATGTAGTGGCCGTGTGTGAAAGAAAAGGAAATGAAATTTTGCACTTGCTTGCTTTAACTTGATAATAAAGGAAAAGATTATAAATGTATATCATGATAGATATGGTTGAGTTGTAGGTAAATGAGAGAAATGAATTCAACAACCGTGTAAGTGGGAGTGAGAAAGTGGGATAATTGTGTTGATTGGAAGAAAAATGTGGGAAGTGGGTAGTGGAAATGGGAGATGGACACGTCAAACAAAAGAATTAAGAAATAGTTAACTCTATTTTGGAATTATAAATACCACATAATATTAATAAACTAATATATAAGTTTTAATATTTCTTTAAATTAAAATTACTTAGGTCGATCTCGTTAAAAATAATTTTTTCTCGACTCTGACTTACATTATTTAATGCAAGCTACACAATGACACCGTCACCAATTTTGATATACTTTTATCAAACTTTAAAATAACTTAAATATTTGACCCAATTAAAATTATCTATTTTTCAAAAAGAAGCAACGATTAAGTGAATGAATTTGTTTGAAAAAAATATCTCAACTCAACTAATAAATTCGATACTTTAAAAATAAGTATGAATTTGAAATATGCAACATCATAAAACATTTCTAATAGTTAAATTGAGCTAAAATAAATGAGTGAACAGTTAAACAAAATAATTGTTAGGCAAGTACATCTAACATCATATCATGATCAATAATTAATTTAAAACATTGGGAATTGTCGTAGCGACATGAAAACCTCATTAAAAAACTTTTGAACTCTTAACATTAAAACTCCTCGTTAAACTTAAATTTCTGGTCCCTACAACCTCCCCCACTTAAAATAATTTCGTCCTCGAAATTTAACTTACTTGATTAATTAGGTCGGGATACTTGGACAAAATGTCTTCTTCTCTTTCCCAGGTAGCCTCAACCTCACAGTGTCTACCCCATTGAACTTTGGCTAAAGGAACTTCTCTATTCTTCAAGATATGGACTCTTCTCTCTAGAAACACTGTAGGAGCTTCTTCATACGTCAAGTCACTTTGTATGCTAGAAGATCAAGCATCAACAACATGACTAGGATCGTGCATATACTTCCTCAACATAAAGACATGAAAAACATTATGCATTGTCGCTAGCTCAGGCAGTAATGCCAAACGATATGCTACATTTCCAACTTTCTCTAAAATCTCAAACATACCAATAAATCTAGGTCTTAATTTCCCTTTCTTTCCAAAACGAATTACCCCCTTCATTGGGGTCACTTTGAGAAATACTTTCTCACCAACTTCAAAATCTAACTCTTTTCTCCTTTGGTCAGCATAACTTTTCTGACGATTCTGGGCAATTTTAATTCTTGATCAGATCTTATCAATAGCTTCCACTGTCCTCTCAACTAATTCTGGACCTAAAATTTTCCTTTCGCTTACTTCATCTCAACATATTGGCAAACGACATCGACAACCATACAATGTCACATATGGAGTCATACCAATTGTAGATTGGAAACTATTGTTGTATGCAAACTCCACTAATGGAAAATGATTCTCCCACTTACCACCTAAGTATAGGACACATGCCCTCAACATATCCTCAAGAACTTGGATAGTACATTCAGATTGCCCGTTAGTCTAAGTTTGATAAGCAATACTAAAGGTTAACTTGGTACCCAAAACTCTCTGAAGGCTTGTCTAAAACTTCGAAGTAAATATTGGGTCTCTATTAGAAGTAATAGACACTGGAATTCCATGAAGTCGAACAATTTTTTTCACGTATAACTGTGCAAATTGTTCTAAGCTATAGGTCCATCCGTACTGGTAGAAAATGAGTGGACTTTGTCAGTCAGTCCACAATCACCCATATGGCATCATGACCACCTGCAGAACTAGGAAATCCAATGACAAAATCCATTGCAATCTTTTCCCATTTCCACTCAGGTATATCCATGGGATTCAATGGTCCTGATGACCATTGATATTCTGCCTTTACATTTTGACAAATCATGCATCTGGATACAAACTGCGCTATTCTCCCTTTCATGTTTCTCCACCAAAATATATTACACAATCTCCACACATTTTTGTTTCGCCCGGATGTACAACATAAGGAGTGGAATGAGCTTTCATTATAATCTCATTCCTAAGTTTCTCATCCTTAGCCACACACATTTGGCCTCTAAACATCAGAGCTTGATCTTCGGCTATTCCAAATCCTTTTCTCTTCTCAATTCCCACATCCGCTCTAATCTTTTCCAAAAAGGGATCTTCCTTTAGAGCTGTTACAATCCTGTCCCTAAGGGTCGGTTTAAATGTTAGATTCTCTAGCAAGGAAGGTGTCCCTATTGTTGGCTTTAGCACTTCAATCCTCATATTCTCAAAATCTCTGATCAGCTAATCTTGTTCAGTAAACATTGTTGACAACTAACCCATGTTCTTCCTGCTTCGAGCATCCGCGACGACATTAGCTTTACCTAGGTAGTAAAGGATAGTGCATTTGTAATCTTTCACTAACTCCAACCACCGTCGTTGTCTCATATTCAACTCCTTTTGGGTAATGCAGTACTTCAAACTCTTGTGGTCGATATAAATCTCACACTTTCCCCTGTAAAGGTAGTGATGCCAAGTCTTCAGAGCATGAACTACCGCTACAAGTTCGAGATTATGCATCGAATAATTCTTCTCATATTGTTTCAACTGTCTTGAGGCATAGGCGATCACTTTCCCATGTTGCATCAAAACGCAACCCAACCCGAGTTTTGATGCATCACCATAAATAACAAAACCCTCTTAACCATCGGGTATGGCCAATACAAGTACTGAGACCAATTTGTCTTTCAATTCCTGAAAACTCTGTTCACACTTTTCGGACCATACAAACTTAACACCCTTTCAAGTTAGCTGCATCATAGGACCAATTATCTTGGAGAATCCTTCTATGAATCATCAATAGTATCCGGCTTAGCCTAGAAAGCTTCTTATTTCACCCATGTCCAAAGGTCTCAACCAATTAGTCACTACCTTCATATTTCTCAAATGTTCTTCATGTTGATGAGCATCCTTTGAGTATATCAATATGTCATCTATAAATACAATGACGAACCTATCAAGATACTTGTGGAAAACTCGATTCATTAAATCCATGAATACTGCAGGAGCATTAGTCAAACCAAAGGGCATTACCGTAAAGAATGGGTTTTTCATCTATTGAATTGCTACAAGTTGGTCCTTGATTTTTTTATTGCACATCTTGTCTCTCAACTTTTGATTATTACAATTTAGTCCCAAAACTTCTGATTTCTTTAAATTTTGATTTCTTCATCAGTTTTTCTTCCTATTGGCCCTTTGATTCACTTCATCAACTCTTGATTTTTACACTTTGAAACTTTTATCATCCAAATGCTTGATTTTGGATTTGGTTTCATTGTTTCCTCAACTTTAGGGGTATTCCTGAAATATAAAGAAATACTAACAAAATAAATAGCAAATATTCTTAAATAAACAAATAAAATCCTACTTTTGTATACAAATAAGTGTATAAAATACACTTATCAATGACTTGAAGGTATGAATAGCATGGATAGGAATGATGTAGGTATAGTGGCAGTTTTGTGTGAACAATTTGAGAAACTGATATCTAGAATGGATAGGCATGATGAAAATATTACTCAGTTGCATAGGGAGCGAACTCATACGGGTCCTAGAGTTAGGAGAGATGATGACAGGGACCATTGGAGAGGGAATAACCATAGGTTTGGATATGGATTTGATGAAGAATGGATTGATAGTGAATGGGGAAGTGTTCATTCATCCATGGCTGGTGTGGGAAGAAGGAGTGAAAGATGCGATAAACATGAAAGGAGTCATAGGAGACGACATGGGAACAGGGATGAAGTGGATGGTAATCTAGGGAGTATCAAAATGACCATACTACCTTTCCATGGGTGGAGTGATCCGGAAGCTTATCTGGATTGGGAGAAGTAGGTAGAATTTATTGTTGAATGTCACACTATTCAGAGGAAAAGAATGTGAGGTTAGCAGTAGTGGAGTTCAATTATTATGCAATAAATTGATAAGATCAATTAGTGATGGGTAGGAGGGGGAATGTTGAGAGGTCGGTAGAACATGGGATAAGATGAAAGCTATAATGAGGAAGAGGTTTGTCCCGAACCATTATTATAGGGATATTTACTAAAGGTTGTAGGGGCTTACACAAGAGTCTAGGAATGTGGAGGAGTACCATAAGGACATGAAAGTGGCTATGATTAGGGTCAATATTGTGGAGGATAGGGAGGCTACTATGGCTAGGTTCTTGGGTGGGCTAAACTTGGAAATTGCTAATTTGGTTGAGTTGCAGCACTATGTGGAATTGGAGGACATGGTGCATATGTCAATGAAAGTGGAGAGGCAACTGAAGCGAAAATTGAAAATAAGAGGGTTGAGACCACAACCTCAAAAAAAGGAGAGCGTGAGTGCAAAGAGAAAAAGAAAAGAGAGTCTACTTACAAAATGAGATTTTTTGCACAAAGGCTAATTTACAAGGAACCAATCATTGCACTTGACCATACTAACACATTCCTCCCTAGTTTGGTTAATTCTGTTTTGCAAGTACTAAAATCAAATCATAACATTAAAGCCGAGAAGAATAGTCCAAAAGGTTGAAGGACAACCACAAATACAAGCATGTTCCAATAGCCAACAATTGCAGAAGTTACAAAAGGATTTAGAAAGTTGTAGATCCGAAGTCGAATCATTTTCAAGCGAGGGGGGATGATATGATCCAAGGTAGAAGGTCAAAGGAGAAATCAAGCTACAATCAATGCAACAACAAGCTACATGGAAAAATGAACAAGTTTCATGTTGGACCTGAATCAAGAATCAAATCGGATCAAATCACTTTAAGGAGTTGAAGAAAAAACCAACCGGGAAACCATGCGATCGCGGGAGGCAAAGTGGGTTCCTTTTTCTTTTTCTTCAAGAACATCCCAACGAACTTATCAAAGATTCTTGAATCTCTGTAACCCAGAACTTATCAAGGAATTGGACAATCCTTGTGGCGTTTCGCACCTTCAATTCATTACGTCGTGAATATTGGGTCAAGGTCCTATTGTCCGAATTTATCTTTTGTTATTTATGAATATAGATATTTCCTAGTTGCTTTCTTTGTTATTCCATGTTTTCCTCAAGTTTCCCAAAAAGAACCGCGTCAATATTATTAAACCTACAAAAAGGCATCAATTATTAAACAAGAATCGATGCCTATAATCAATAAAAGGCGTAAGAATCGACGCCTTTTATGTTACGTAGGCGTCGATTGCCTAAAAAATTACAAAACAATAAAAATCGATCTCACTCTCTGATGTGAATCATAGTGGGCTTGATGAGAAAAATCATTTAATCAAGAAAAATAAGAATTCAAGTGCATGTGCGGGGCTTCAAATATCAATATGAAATGTTCAAGAAGATTCAAGGCTAAAACAAGTGATCAAGTCAAGGAATGAGCAATTAATCAAGTTGGAATCAAAAGATCACGAAGTGACTGAATTGCAACAACGTGACTGCTCAGAGGAATTAATGAAGCCATCATGCGACGGTGAAAATAATGGGCAGATTGTTTTGAAGTCTACCATGCAATCACGGCCTTTAATATGGAGTGCGGTTATCCCGAACTAGGGTTTTCGCAGATTTTATTGTTTTTCCATTTTTTATTGATATGTTAGGGTTTGTGCCTCTATAGCAACCAGACCTAGTTTTTAGGTCGTTTTTCTTATTTATATGTTATTTTATTCAATGTAATAGAAGACTAAATTTTTAAAAAAAAATATTTTTATTGAGTGATTCAATAGTAAAGGTGAAGATTCAATTTACAAATCAAACTTAGGATAGGATTATCTTGTGGCGTTCAACCCGAACTTGTCAAAGATTAACCATCTTTGTGGTGTTCAAAATTTGAACTTATCAAAGGATCTGGACTACCTTTGTGGCATTCAAATCTCAACGGGTCTAAGGTTTGATCTACCTTAGGTTCTTGAGTCATGAGGCTCGGGTCACCATGTTACCGTCCATCCACAATCTGAATTTGGAACTTTCTGGCATTTCTTCCACGAGCAGGCCTAACAAGATCATATCATATGGTATTAGAGCTAGACTCTGAATTCAAGTTATTTCTATCCTAGTTTGATTTCGTGCTTTTATCATAGAGTTTGCTACAGAATCATCCATATCTTGTTTGTTGAGTATTTGTTTTCTGTTTTTCGTGTTCTTGTTTCTTCATATCCAAAAAAATTCAAAAGTCGTTATTATGTTCGTTTCGGGTCGAAATTAATTTTTTTCTGTTCTGCTATATTTGTAGTTGAATTTTCGAGTTAAAAATTGTTTTTTTATTATTCTTTTTAATTTCGAAAATTCCAAAAAAAAATCTGAAAATTCAAGAGCCACTTTCTTGAGTTTCCTTAAACATCTTAAAACTCCTATCAAGTTCTTCTTCTGTTTTGATGTCTATTCTTGAGATTTTTTTGAATTTTTCAATCGCAACATAAGAGATGGATTATGATCCAGGTCCTTTGTTCAAAACTAGATGTTATGTGGGTCATAAGGTGTGTAATTTGACAATTGATAGAGAGTACTTCACTAATTTTATTAATACCACCATGGTTGAAAAATTAGGATTACCTCTAATGCCGCACTATAGACCTTATATGATTACATGGATGAGGGAGTTTGGGGTGTTCCAAGTAACCAAACAAGTTCTAGTGACTATCACCAACGGAAGATATAGTGATGAAGTATGGTGTGATGTAGTGCCATTAATGTCTTGTCATATTTTGTTGGGAAAATCATGGAGATGTAGGAGGGAGGAAGTTTATGATAAGAGTATGCACATATATAGATTTCTTAAGAAATGGAAAACATTCACACTATATGTGTTGACATTAAAGGAAGCACTAGAAGATTCGAGGAAGGTAAAGAAGGATAGTGAAAGGAGGTATAATAGGAGACATCGTGAGAATATGGATATTGAGAAGAAGGAGGGGGAGTTGAAATTAGAAATAGTTTATCAAACTCCAAAATTTGAGGAAGGTGAGGAATTGGGTAGTAAAGAGGCGAATGAACAAGAAGATAAAATTATTAATGAGGGGCATGAGAAGAAAATTGATAATGTGGGAGAGATGGTTGAGTGTGAAAAGTTAGAAGGGTGGTTGAGTGTGAGAAAAAAGAGAAAGATATGATTTAGCAAGAAGTTACAAAGAAGGAAGGAGGTGAAGAGAAGAGCCTCATTTTTGGACACGATGAGGTGGTGATGATTTATCATGAATACAATGATCCATACCATGTACTTTGTGGAACTAACATTCCTCACCCTATTTTATTTTAATCTTTGTTGTAGGTTGGTTACACTTGGGAGTTTGAGCCACATCACTTAAGGCTCAGGAAGCTCATGATTTGATCCATCCATGCCACTAAAGTTACAACATACTATTGGTTGTTCCTATAGCATGGAAGCAAACGTTATCCATTTGATCCAGGAGGTGAACTGATATATGATATGTGTATATCATTTTTGAATAAATTCTATTTAATTGCTTGTTATTTGTTTATACTTCAGAAATTATCCCAAAATTATTTGAATGAGGCAACTATTGGAAAATATGAGCTTTTGGATGATAATTTGAGCTAAATTAGACAAAATAGAAGTTGATGGTGTCAACTGAGAAAGCCAAGATAAGCTAAGTACAAGAAATCAAAGTTTGAGGGCTCAATTGAAGAAGTTGATTGTTGAATCGGGTAAATTGAAAAGATTTGGAAGTATGAGGACTAAATTGATGCAATTAGAAGATGAAGGACTGAAGTGCAATTAAATTAAGGGGACCAGAATGTATGAGCTGAAAAGATGAGGAAATTACAAAAAAGGACCATTGTGCGGCCACTCACACCATAACCACGCGGCCGCACGTATCCATGTTGAATAAGAAAAGTGCATCATGGTTTAACTGTGCAACCATCGAATTGCTAACAGCGCAGCCGCGCAGCCTTTCTGGGCCCAGCTGAGGTTTTAGCCCATGCACGTTTTTCTACCTAATTCTCCCTTATTCTACTAGGGTTCTTCTCTAACTATAAATACAATTTCTCATGCACGAAAAAGGGGACCTTCGTAAGACTTTTTCCAGACTTTTTCACATACTTTCAAGAACATAATTCAGTGTTTTATCTTACAAATCTTGGGAGGAAAATTAAGGTGAAGGCGTGGGGATTGAAGATTATCAATGGGGAGCAAATTCTTGGTGCAAGACTTCCTTTCTTTGTAAATAAATAGTGCCATGCTGAAGATAATGACGAACAAGATGGCAGTCAATCTCAGTATGTTTCATCCACTCGTAGAATACAAAATTGTGAGAAATCTAAATGGCACTTTTATTATCGCAATACATGGGAGTCAAAGAGGAGAAAGTAATTCCCATGTCTGCAAGTAACCAGCGGAGCCACAAAATCTTAGTAGTAGTAGATACCATAGCATGATATTCAGCCTCAGCGGAAGAACGAGAAACGATGATATGCTTTTTATTCTTCCAAGAGATAAGAGAATCACCCAGAAATACACAAAAGCCAGTGGTGGACTTTCGATCAATAGGATCACTGGCCTAATTAGCATCAGAGTATGCTCAAAGCTCTAAAGAGGAAGTTGATGGGAACAAGAGACTATGAAAGCAAGTGCCGCGAAGCTAACGCGAGATACAAAAAACATCTGGCCAATGAACGGTAGTTGGAGTTGAAATAAACTAACTAACAATGTGAACAACATGTGCAATGTCTGGACGAGTAATGGTGATATATACCAAATAATCTGCAATAGTGCGATATAAAGTAGGATCAGTCAAAGGCTCACCATCAGAAGGAGAATATCAAGCATTGGCTTCAAGAGGAGCATCAGTAATCTTAGTATCTGTGAGACGGTGTAGCGACCGATAATTTTTTTTAAAATAATATAAAATCGCTTTTCTCAAAAAATGTGTCGCAACCCCAATTATTTTTTTAAAAATGAAAGCCATTTCGTCTAGCCATTGTAAAACAATTTTAAATCCATTCAAAAAATCAAGTCCAGTCTCGAATACTTTAAAGTATCAAATTTCTTATTATTTTATCCAAATTTTAATAATTTTGAGTCCAGTATTTATTTTATTATTTAGGGTCCAAAATTATGTTAGTCCAAATGTTGATTATTTTAAATCCAATTCATGTAAGTCCAATCACGTAATTCTTGCGGCCCAAATTTTTGGCCCACTTACCACCTAGAAAATTGTGAGCTAAACATTTACTATTCAAATCACTCTCAATCCTTAGCCCTTCTCACAACTCATACATCCAAGGTAACATTCTTCTTCCACCTCCATAATCTGACTATTGCTTGCAATCTGAAGTTTTCAGATTTCAACCATGCATACGCCAACTATTCTGTAGTATCCTCTCTCTCTCTCTCGCCACCACTCTCGACCAAGTAGCCTCCACAACCTCAACCCCACAACCTTAACACCACTGCAAAGCTACCACATCCCCAACCGAACTTACTGCCCTCCACCGCACCTCCACCAAACTATCATCATTGCCACGGCCAATCCATTGCCTCACCCAAACCCATGACAACCCATTGTACAACTCCAGAGCCAACCCAAATTAACACCATTAAGCATCACCACTGCCGAACCAAAATCAATCTTTACAGCACCACCAACCACCACTGCCCCACTCAAGCATCAAACCCAAAATCAAACCCAAACCCAAGAATAAACAAAGAAAAACCCCAAACATTTACCTACTGCCACCTGCTGACCGGAGAAAAAGTTGGAAAAAAAAAGTACCGACTTCGCAGCCCAAAATCTAACTTCGAACTTCATTTTCTTCACACATCCACACTCACCTCTTCACCGCCGCCGGATTGGCCAGAGGTTTGGATCGGAGAGGGAGGAGCTCCGCGCCTTCCCGCCCTCTATCGCCTCTCTCTGTGAGAGAGAGAGAGAGAGAGAGAGAGAGAGAGAGATGTATATATTTGATTTTTTAAGAGAGAGAGAGAGAGAGAGAGAGAGATATGTATATATTTGATTTTTTAAAAATTATTCTTTAGTCGAGATTTAAAAAAAATTATTTATTTCAGTTCATGTAGTTTCAAATATATTTTATTAGGCAGTCCCCAAATGCTTTAAACCCAATAAATCCGCCCCTAGAGTTCTTGTTGCCCCATAGTTAGCCCACTAATTTTGAAAAGTCTATTTCAGTCCCTAAAATTTAAATTTCAGTTTTAATAAATTTCCAATTGAGTCCCTAAATTTTACTTTATCATTTTAAATCTTTAAAGTTTCGAAATACTAATTCAAGACTTATTTCCTATTTTGGCTAGACAAAACGTAAAGACAATTAAGATATTGAGATTACTTCCCGCTCCACTTTTTACGTGACTCGAGGTAAATTGAGGTAGACTCGCCCCCACTAATTAATTTATATTATAATTGCATGTGTTATGTGGATTTACGTGATTTATATGCTTAATTGCATGAGACAAGACAAGAATATCTCTTATGAGATAAGAAGAGGAAATTTATGTTATACATGTCATAACTAATATGCTTTTTGCATAAGCCAAGACAAGAATATGTTCATTTGCTCTCACTATGTGATGCCTATGATTGAGAAGAGAATGTCACTGTATTATTTGCATAATTACGTGTTATCTTGTAAATTAATTATTGGCGATGAGTCTATTGAGTATTTCTTTTGAAATGCTCCCTCCGTTATTTTAACAACATTTGCTGAGTTCGGAGACGATGGCGAATGAGGGGCAGCGATGGCAAACCTTAATTTTAAGTGATTCTGAAAGTCAAGTTTATTGAATCTTGTTAATTCAACTTGTCGAGATTTGGAATTTTATGGAATGTTTTCAAGTAAATTTATTTAAATTTGAGTTACCGTTGCTGATTTCCAAATGAAAGTGATGTTTAAAATTTAGTTTATTTTCGCAATATTTTGTTGAATAGTTAGTTTTAAAGGACTACGTGGCATCCCGAGCTTTTACAGAACTCAGGGCGCTACAGACGAGCACGCTCAATGACATCGCTAGTATACGTAGAATGAGACAGAAGATATCCCCTAGGGAAGAAAGCAACCTCGATCTCCAAAAGTAACACAATGGACCTGAATCCTTCATCTCAAAGTGACGAGCTAATTCATATTTCAATTCAGCAATCCCATCAATATCATCACTGGTGATAATCATATCATTAGCATATAACAAAAACAAGATGCGACCAGCTGAGGTACAACGAAAGAACAGGGCAGAGTCATGAGGACTGGATATAAACCCAAGAGAGACAATGACAGTAGAAAACTTTTCAAACCAAGCACGAGGTGCTTGTTTGAGACCGTAAAGTGCCTTCTTAAGTTTGCATACATACCCAAAATTATGATAGACACCAGGTGGAGGGACCATATAAACATCCTCATGAAGAGTTCCATTCAAGAATGCATTCTTAACATCCATCTGAGAGAGACTCCACCGACGAACAGAGGCAACGACAATGAGAGTACGAACAGTAGTCATATTTGCAACAGGAACAAATGTCTCTTCATAATCTAGACCATACTGCTAAGCAAAACCCTTTGCAACCAATCTAGATTTGCAGCGCTCAATCGAGCCATCAAATTTGGTTTTTGATCTTGAAAAAACAACGAGAACCAATAGCACGTTTACCATGAGGTAATGGAACTAGATCCCAAATGTCTGTTTTGTACAAAGCAGACAGATCATCAGCCATAGCATGTTGCCAAAGAGGATCTAGAGTAGTTTTTTTATAGGATGAGGATTCAGAGAGTTTGTGAATAGAAGTTAAGAAACAACAAAAAGAATCGGAATAACAGGAATAAGTAAAATCAAGTATGAACAAGATGAACAAGATCAGAATTAGTCATGTTGGGGTAGGAGAGGTAGCATTATCAAAATCATCAGAGAAAGGATCAATATGAACAAGATCAGAGTTAGTCACTTCACAAGTATCATCAGAAATAGAGAAAAATGGAATTTGTTCAATAAACACAACATGACGAGAAACATATAATTTTTGACTAACTGGATCAAAACAATGATAACCCTTTTGTCCCTCCCCATATCCTAAAAATAAGCAAATAGTAGATCATGAAGTCAACTTACAACATTCTATTTTAGGACAAAGAACAAAACGAGTATAACCAAAGACCCTCAAAGAGGAATAATCAGGTGGATGTCCAAACAATACTTCAAAAGATGATAAACCAGAAGTATGGGAAGATGGAATCTTACCCTCTGTTTGTTAAAATTTTGGTGTTTAAAAACATGTTTTTTTATGTTTTCTAGGTAAGATGTGTGATTGAAAAGTGGAGAGAGAAAATATGTGTGGTTAAAAATAATTTGGGAAGTTGTGTTGTTTAAAAACTTGTTTTTTTTGTTTTTTCCAAACAGAGGCTTATTAATCAAGTGAACAGCAGTTCAAACTGCTTCTCCCCAAAAGTCACTAGGAACTTTCGTAGAAAAAAGTAAGGAACGAGTAGTTTCAACAATATGCCTATGTTTTCTTTCAGCAACACCATTTTGCTGAGGGATGTCAGCACAAGAGGTTTGGTGTATGGTGCCATCATAGACAAGCAAGGCACAAAAGTCAGTAGAAGTATATTCACCATCCAAGTCACATCTAAAACACCTAATCACAGAAGAATGTTGAGTTTTAACATAATCTCTAAAGGAACAATAAACAGAAAGAAATCAAAACGTCATTTTATAAGGAACACCCAACAATAACGACTGTAATTATCAATAAAAGGGACATAATATTGAGATCCTCCCATTATAGTAATAGAAGTTGGTCCCCACACGTCAGAATGAGCAAGGTCAAATGGTGCAACAGAACGGGAAACACTACGAGTAAAAGACAAAGCTGAGAATATAGCTAATTTGCAACCACTACAATCAGAAATATCATGAATTTGCAAATTTCCCAGTTGTCCTTTAGAAACTAAATATTCTAAACGACTAGCAGACACATGTCCAAGTCGAGAATACCACAAATAAAAACTAGAAGAAGAGGGTTTTAAACAAAAAGACGAAAGATCTACACCAGAAGCTGCAACATTTGGTGATCTTAGCTTGTCCAAAACATATAACCCTCCTTGTCTACGGCCTACCCTAATGAGTTTTTGAGACTTGAGATCCTGTACATGACAAGCAGTAGGAGAAAATTGAACTAAACATCCAGAATCATACAATTGACCGACAAAAATTACATTTAAAGTGAGAGCGGGAACACAATAGACATCTGAAAGTGGTAAGTTGTGGGTGTTGACAGAACCATAGATCAACCGTATGTTCGGCCCACATAAGAAAAAGAAAGTCAAATACTAGTCCGAACAAATTTATCATATGCCTTAAATTAATTTTAGTTACACATTTTAATGAGTTTTGAGTTGCTTGGCATAATGGTAAAATACATGGTGGTTCACACGCAACTCAGGTTCAAGCCACCATGCATCCCTTTTATTAATTGAATGTCGTATTAGATTTTAAAAGTTATAAGATTGAATTGAATATTTTTCAAATGTTTAGACTCGATGAGAGAAGTTTATCTACAGTATATAAAAAGGATGATTTAGGAAAATCTTTTAAATACCTTTTTTACCCTCATATAAATAGCTATATATTCAATATATCCTTACCCCAATTTAATAACATTTAATAATTTATCACAATAATTTATTATTTAAAAGCTTACATTGTTATAATATACAATTTTATATTATACGCTTTCATTTTTTTAGTTTTATAAATATACTATCAACATTTTGAAAATGTATAATTTCATACTATTATTCTCATATTATTATACTTTTTTATTTAGTTTTAAAAAAATACACTCACTTATCTACTCAAATTTGACAGTTCTAAATGTGTGTGTGTGTGTGTGTGTGTGTGTGTGTGTGTGTGTGTGTGTTATATGAATGTAGTAATCTCATGAACTTCAATAAAAAAAATTTACAATTCCATCAATCCGTAACTCATATTTCATAGGTTATATGAAAAATAATTTACAAATTTTAATTCACATTTACATTTCTTTTATCATTTTATTAAATGGGTGACATTTTCAATATTTTTCAAGTTTTGTGCTAATTCATTTTTATAGTTTTACTTTACATTTTTAAGAAAAATTATATTATAATTTTTACTTCATTGTTTAATAAATATTATTATTATTATAAAATATTAAGTAATAATTAAAATATCATATGCAAAATTTTTTAAAAAATGGATTATCTACTAAAAATGTCACAGTTTGTAATATATATACATATTGTGAATGTAATAACTACATGATCTTTGATAAAAAAAAAAAAAAAAATGTTACAATTTCATTGATCCATGTCGTTTATTTTCATAGGTTGCATGAAAAAAAAAATACCTATTTTACAAATTTTAACTCAAACTTACAAACAATATAATTACTCATACAATAACATTACACTATATAAATATAAATTAATTTTTGAAAATTTAATATTTCTTATTTTGTGTGTTGTGGAGGAAATTACATAAAATGTCCATTTTTACATTGTTGATTGCAAAAATGTCCCAATTTTTAGTGATGTCCATTTTCCTTTTTTTTTTGAACTAAAATGCCCTTACTACAATTTTCAAATTCCATATTGAGCACAAAGTGTTGACTATAATATTTTATTGTGAGTGAGCCAATGAGAACTTAAAACATAATCTACTCTCTATATTAAACTAGTACAAATGTCAATCAAATTGAGTACAATATATTATCCACAAGTTATTTCGAGTTTACATTTGAAATGTCAAGTGTCTAGAAAAACAGGTCTTGAATGTCAAGAATGAAATGTGAAAATATCGAGAACTGTAATGAATGTCATGAAACATTTGATAAATGTCTAGATTTTATTTCTCTTTCACATTTACTACCCAAACATTCTTAGTTGCAATATTATGTTTGATTCTTGTCTTATCCTAGATGTATCAATTGCAACTGTTCAAAACATATGGTGAAGAAAAAAATGTATACTTTAACCTTAAACCTTGGTGGTTCAATACTAGGTAATTAATTTTTAGATGACATAACAGTACAGTTCAAACAAAAAAGAGGGATTTAGGAAATCTAAAATGTAAAGTATACGTCACTTCGTACAACAATGGACGTTGTCCGATTGCCAAACCACATTCAATTGTCTTCAATGTTGAGAAAAGTTCCACCGTGCTAGACAACAAACCTCATTATATCTGTCATATCTAGATACCAGGAACAATACGATGATGAGCTAATATGAAATAAGCGGACACAAAAAAACTATCTAGAAGAAGGCATATCAAACAATTATCATTTTTGAGTTCATTAGCCACAATCTCGACATTTTAAAACTGTCTAGAACAGTATTTTAAATGTCATTCTCGATATTATAAATGTCGAGAATGACATATCGGGATTCTCTCAACACTAATTTATCTCATCTTCTTCAACTACAATTTTTAAAAATCATTTCATATCAAATATTAATGACATATTCAATACAAAACAACCATGTATTACTAACATAAATGATAAAAAAAGTGATATGATTTGAAAGTAACACAACACAATGATCGTAATATTGACAACAATACTTTGATAATCTTAAAAATTAGTTCAACTAATTATCTGGTATTTCTCCCTATTTTTTTAAGATAATGCAAAACATGTAAAGGCAAGTTTTCAATGGAAACAAAAATTTGATAATAATACGTTCTAATGAGATTCCTTGTATAGCAAATGGATTCCACAATATATTGGTAAATTTTTTCTCAAAACCTGTTCAAGCATTTCTTTCCATGTAACTCACAAAATGTGCAAAAAATTGGTAATACAAGTTCAAAATATTTGTCTCATGTAGTTATAGTGGTTATTATTCAAAGTTTAAATGGATTTAAATGGAACTAATGGATATATATATATATATATATATATATATATATATATATATATATATATATATATATATATATATATATTATGTTTCATTAAGGGTAAGATAGTCAAATTACACCCAAATTAGGACATTTTTGCAAAAACTATTAACTTTAGACACAACTTTTATGACTAGCATGGAATTGGACATTTTTGAAATTCCCCATATATATATTATGAATGTAGTAATCTCATGAACTTCAATAAAAAAAATGTTACAATTACTTTAATCCGTAACTCATAATTCATAGGTTATATGAAAAATAATTTGCAAATTTTAATTCTCATTAAATTTCTTTTATTATTTGGGTGCCCTTCTCAATATTTTTCAAGTTTTGTGCTAATTCATTTTTATAGTTTTACTTTAGATTTTTAAGAAAAATTATATTATAATTTTTACTTCATCGTTTAATAAATATTATTATGACTCTAAAATATTATATAATAATTAAAATATCATATCCAAAATTTTAAAAAAATATATTATCCAATAAAATTTCACGGTATATATATATATATATATATATATATATAGAATTTGATTCGAGCATAGCTATAGATATAGATGTGGAACTTTATCAAATAGGTAATATTTTCTCGCTGATAGAAAAAGAGAGAACACAGGCGCGCAGTGGAACTCCTATTTCGAAAATGAAGACCAGAATATGTTGCTTACACGCGCTCCCTTTTTCTTATCCCCCCCTGCCCTTGTCAAGCTGCCCCTCTTTCTTCAACCTGAAAAGAGCTAACTAAGCCTGTCTTCCTGCCTATTCTCTAATCCTTTTAGTTATAAAAACAAGTCGAACTCCTGTTATTCTCCCGGTCGTGATCCATATTTTCTCGAAGATAGTCTGATCTCTCATCTTCGAAAGAATTGAATCCGGAATCTCCTAAGGCTTATATGTAAAAAAGGGCTTATTCTAGGCAGGCTTCCAGGGGAAAATCTCTTGACCCAGACTTTTTCACTCCAAGCCTTGCTTAGTTTACCTGTCCTATTGGAGGTTACCATACTTTTCTTTCCAGGCTAAAGCTGTAAGGGATTCAAGCTTGCGAAATGCCTTTCATTCTTGAGTAAACAAGCTTTGAACACAGGTGCGAGTCTATGCGGAAAGGATAGTAAAAAAACTCGATACGAGACGCGAGTAGTTGGTGGAATAGGAGTAAGGACTTTGTTAGCCCAAGTCCCTTACTTGAAGAACTATTGCACTTTCAGTGGTACTGAGACTGTCCCTATCACTACCCTTTATCAAGCAGGTTTACAAGAGTTCTGGCTTTCCCAACTTCTGGGGCATTGAATGGATTTTGCACCCCCATATTATATGCGGTCCTTACCTTGGACAAGGAGAGAACTCAGCATCGTGCAATTCCATCAATCTGGTTAATTCATCTCCGCGAGACGCTGCTATACTCTTTTGCTTTGGCATTTCCATAGGAGGGAGATCCCTCAGTGACATGTCAAAAGATATGGAACCAGACAATTTCAGTCTATTCGTTCACGCCCCTTGAGAAGCGGTTCGCTCACATTGATAGAAGTCTGGTTTGCTGCATCCGCCGTTTCTTCTATTTCTTGAAAACAACCTATTCTTGCGCTTACTCTTATTTAAGCGGGTAAGAATTTCCTACTATCCAATAATATGGATATCAATTCCTTATCCCACAAAAGTAGGCTACTTTCATAATATTCTTTCTCTTTAGAGGCATTACTAGAAAGCTAGCGGTGCAACTAGCTAGGCCCTTAGGCTTATTTAAATAAATATTCCAACTGGGCTAGTCAGACTAAGTTAGTCAAAGAAGGAAGACAAGATCATAACCGTAACCCTGTGTCATAGGGCAGCAAAGGCACTATCGGGGAGAGGCTTTTGAGAGAGATAGGGGTGAAGCGGATACTTTAATTGACTATGCTAGGTGGCATAAAGAGTCTCTTGCCCTAAAGACTATCTTCCTCCTATTTATGGATGCTTTCTCCACAGGACCAAGAAGAGCTCCCATTATTCTTCCAGCTCAATGCTTGAAAACCTATTATTCTCTCACCTGGTTGACCGCATCACTTACTATTCTTTCTGCGGTTTCCTACCCATTCTGTCTTCCAGGATCAATGGGCTTTACTAACATCATCGCACCATCAAAGGACCACAGAAAGTGGTTCATTTTTTCCTTAGCACAAGCGCTAAGTGATAATAATTCCTCTGCTTTAGGGGTTAATCCTCTTCAAAAGAAGCTTTATGGGAAGCCATCGGGACCAGGGGACATTCTTCTCGAAGACAGTGCTTTTTTTATCTCATCCTCATTTGGCATAGCAGTTAGGAAAGCATTGTCATCTTCGGATAGCGTCGGCTCCCCGGCCCAAGCCTTCACCTCCTAAAACGGTGTCCCCAATGCCCGAGGTCAGGTTCTTGGCGGCAGTAGCTATCAATGCCGGGCCCGACTATCTTTGTAGAACATGGATCTCTTCATTCTACGTCGACGTATGCCTATCTTTAAGGCCTGGCTAATCCCTATCCCTTCAGTTTAGCTGCACTAGGCAAAGGACTAAAGGAAAACTAGAAGACAAGACGACACTGATTGTTCCATCTAAGGATAGATTCATGAGGGTCGGAAGTCCTGAAATATAAAAGGGCTCTTCGAAGCTTGGCAGACCTGGGGTAGCTGCGAGCTATCTATTTTGAGTCCTTAACCAGAACGCCGAATGAATCCTAGCTTCTTAGTAGGCATGCTACACTCGACTGACCGACGATGGCTCCATACTATGGTACAACAAATATCGAAAGGAGCTTCGGTTGTCTATTTATGCTTTGAAGTCGTTTACCTTAGCTCCCTTCTATGCTCGGTCTCCATATAAAGGAGACCTAATGCTTGAAGGCAGGGAAAGATAGGCTCTATGGGCTAGATCCTCAGGAATGCCCCACCTCACGCTTTTTGTCTCACGGTGGGGCTTCGATTCGGTCAGACTTTAAAGCTAGGAAAATAGTCCCTTAGGTTATATTTCTAGTCTTCTTTCTAACCAAGGTTAACACCTTATCACTAGTAGTCCTTACCCAAGGACTCCTAGCTTGCTTACTTGTTCTTAGTTTAACCGAGAATTCGTTACTGCTCAAACAACAAGCAACAGAGGAATCACTAGGGATCCTTACCCAAGGATCCTACGCTGACTTCATATCGCTAGGACTCCTTCCCCAAGGAGTCTACACTCCAATAGAAAAATGAAGCTGGTTTCGGTACCATAGGTGGTGAATTCAGAGGGAGAGAGAGGCAGCCCTCGCCCCGGGAGCTACAGATTTAATACATACTGTTAGTAAGTGTTAAGCTACTCTCTCTAAGGAACCAAAGGAACAATAAGAGCTATAGAACAAGTGTCATGGGCTTTAAGCTAGTCTTATTAAAGGAAGCTTTAAAGGACTTAAGGAACATATAAAGTGGTTGTTAAACCTATAGTTCAAGGAACTATAAAAGTCTAACTCAAGAACTCAATAGCTCAGTAGCCCCAAGCCGCCGGGGGGGAAAGACAAGCTACTTCAGCTACAAGAACAAGAACAAAGGTAAGCCCCTACTCTCTTTCCTACTAAAAGAGTGGGGCGGATAAGAGAAGAGGGAAAGGTAGACCCTTCTCGGTTACTCTCTTTGTTGTGAGAGAGCTAATTAAACTGGAGGCACTCAACCTTATCTTATGTTGTGCAGAAGGGCGAGTGACGAAGAAAGAAGTGGACTCCCTCGACTAGATAGCTTTAAAAGACCCTTTCTGTGTAATCAACTGGGCCATAGAAGAGATATCTTTCAAAGTGGCTTCCCTAAAATCAAATATTTTGAAGTTGGTAAAGAATCGCCCCTTGTTTCAGTCAGAATGAGTCCTTGAGACCCCAGGACATTGGCTTCTGCCAACAGTGAAGAAATCCTTTATCTCCAGATGAAACTCCATAAAGAAGGATTCTCTATGGAAGAGCCACCCACTCCCCTCTTGTCACTTAAAGGGCGAAGGTTTGGAACCTTGAGACAAAGGCCCCATGACCGACGTTGGCTCCATACTGTGGGTATAAAAAATACTAGATGGAGAATCTATTTTTTCTATTTATGGTCTTAAGTCATTTACCTTAGCCCTTCTACGCTTGCTCTCCTACCCAAGATCGCTACGCTAGAAGGGAGAAAGAGGCTCTTTGCGGGCTTGACCTTCAGGAATGCTCCCCCTCACGCTTTTTGGGAGAAAGCTAGCGTAGACTCCTTAGGTAAGGAGTCCTAGCGATAAGCAGCTATCCTTATAAGGAAAGATTTATGAAAATATAACCTAAGGGCCTATTTTCCTTGCTCTTTAGGGGCAACTCCTCCGGGTGAGACAATTTACTGAATGGTTGTTGGCTCTATCGGAGGAGTATTAAATCAACAACGTGTAACTGCTTGGGAATTGAGTTAAGATGCTATATAATCCAATCATAAAGAAGTTATATCTGATGAAGAATTGCTATTGGCATGCTTTCTTCCCTTGCATGTACCCCCGACCGACTACAATTATCATTCTTTTCAAGGCCTTCAAAAGGGAATGCAGCTATATTTCAGGTTATAGGAAGTGAAGCAACCTTTGTTCGTGGAGAATTCATTTAGATACCGAATCTACTGCCCTAGAATACATTGATCGAACGAACCCGGGTCGAGTCTTTGTGAGTTCATCCCAAACAAAGCAAACCCCTTTCAGTCGGGAAGATGCAGATAAAAGGCCAATAGCCTGATGTTCGCTTCTAGGCATATATGAGATACTCATGCTCTACTTGAACACTTTTGTGATGTCGGACTGAAAAAGGGATGGGATCATATTATCTTATAATAGGGCACGCCTGCTTTTAGCTTGTAGTTGCACTCTCGCTTTTTCCTTACCTTCTATTATATTAGTAAAGGGCGAATGAGGGGTAAATATCTATTAGAGGTGCCCACAGAAATTCCACCCCTTCCCCAATGGTGTCCAAAATCAAATGTCATTTTATGTCCAAAGTCAGACCATGTAAAGTATGATTGGTAGTTTGAAGCCACCAACTAGTAATCTTCTATCCGTCAAGCATTGGAGTCGTACCTGAATCCTTTGTTCGTTCTTCTATCATCTGCACTTGCCTTCCTCAAAGGAAGAAATAGTGAAAGTAAGTAGCTTACGGGGCAATGAACCTTTTCCGAATGAAAGGCAATAGGGGACATACCCTAAGGAAGAAGGAAGCAAGAAGGGAGTATTTTCTTTACTTTACCGCTAGAACCTTTCTTTCACGAGTGAACTCGGGCACGAGCCTACCTTGTAAGAACCAAAGAAGGGGTACCGACCTACCTATTGGAAAGTCAGCTTTCTTCATTTTATAACAGTCTGCAAGAAATAGAAAAGGTTGATAGAGTGTACAAGCTTGGCTTAATGGAATCGTTAAGGACTCTTCCAATTAGTGGGATTTTAGATATAATGAAGCCTTTAGTTGGGAATGATTCCATTTTTAAACTCATTTCATCATTTATTTCTCTCCTAATCATTGATGAATATGGAAATAATTGTATCAGTGCGCTAGCTCATTAGCATCTTCATTACGTTCATCAAGGAGGCATGCTCTAGACATACTTTAATCTGGACGGACGACCTTTCACCAACGAGACTCGCCAAAAGATTGAATGTCAAACTTTGCTGTGAGAGAGCATATCGAGAATGACCCAACCCAGGGGTCATTCCTTCTTTGATCGATTGTTCCGGTTGCTTCCCCATACCATATTCCCCTAGAACGGATTCAGGATTCCTTGAGTATGAACCATGCCGCTAGGGGGCAAGACCATCAGAATGGCTTCTTAGGTCAAGCATTACGTGGATTCGACTTTGGATGTCAACGCTGGCATATCTAGAAAAGAAGAATTCGAAGGTGGGCCGTGAGTGGGCTTGGGGGTGCTTCTGTTCCTTATCTTCCTTCTTCTACTATGGATCTTGTCGTCTAGAATAGAGCTAGCCGGTAGAAGCCATCCATGAGAAAGAGAAGAACCAACAAGGGCAGGAGTGGTTGGTCACCTAGGAAATAAAGATAATATATATATTATTACCTCGAAACAAATATCCAATATCTACCTTTAGCGCATATTTCCTTTCAGTGAGGCAAGAGAGGCAATGAGTGTAGTTTTAGGACCACATAACCTATTTGATTGAGACCCCGAGGGAGAAGCGAAAGCTGGATAGACTCTAAAGTAGAGTAGTTGTACTTGCCTTTTTCTTAGAGTAGATTGAGGAAGAAGTGGAACTCCGATGAGAACGTTTTGATCTACTAAGCACCATGCTTAGTTTTATTTTAAGCACTATGCTTAGGTGGCAATAAGTGGTGTATGCCATGTAATTGCCACCTAATTAAGCATGGTCCTTAGGATAAGCTAAGCACTGTGTTTAGGAGATCAGTACTGTACACACACACATATTGCGAATGTAATAACTACATGTTCTTCGATCCAAAATGTTAAAATTTCATTAATCCATGACAATCATTTTCATAGGTTGCATGAAAAAACTATTTTACAAATTTTAACTCACACTTACAAACAATACAATTACATTACACTACATAAATATAAATTAATTTTTGAACTAATAATTACATGAGATTTTTTAATGTTTTATTGGCTTCCATATTAAATCAATACACAAAAATGAGAATCATTACCTTAAAACCTTACCTAATAACATATTGATGAGAATACCTCAAAAAACTCTCAAAGTTGTACTAGATTATTAAGATGCAGGAAAAGGAATATTATTCAATAAAATCATTTTGCCTCTAAAAATAGTATTAATTCTTAAAAAAACGTTATGCATTACATTCATCATATACATAAGACGTGTAATACATGTGCTTACTACTAGTACTTTTAAAATAAATTTCTAAAGGGCTATGTTGCACAATTATTTTATAGAAGGACCAATTGCATCTTCCAAAAGTACAAAAAAGGGGGAACTAGTAAACTTTATTTCGATTTAGTCTTGCAAATAGCTTATTGTGTTTTATTGAAAGTCTGGAACCAAATGTGCAAAAACCTTAGACTATAAACTCATTTCACTCCTTCCATGTATGCAAAACATACAAATACCAATGAAAATTTCTAAATTAACAACTGTAGTGAACAATCATTTGGACAACCCACTCACTTGGGTGGTGGGGCCCACACCTATAATGAACAACCATGTGGACAATGTTTAAAAAATTGAATCGGACCGGACCGGCTGGTTCAACCTAAAAAATTGTGAACAGGTCCAAAAATCGATTTGATTGAGCCAAAAAAGCCGCATAATAAAAAATCGAAATGGCAACCTGATTTTTTAACGATTAACCCCCGACCCTTCAAACCAATCCGGTTTTTGAAATCGATTATATTTACTTTAATTTTTAAATTTTTTTTTTTAAAAAAAATTAATACTTAAGGGTGGCAGCATCTATTAAAGATGCCACCAACCCATTATGCAAAATGGAAGTCAATAGCCATTATTATAAGGGTTTTTGGCTTCCAAATTCCCATCTCACTTCCGATGTGGGATAGGAGATTTTTTTTTTTTTTTTCATTTTTCTTCTTTTGTTTTGGTCATTTTAATTTCCTTTTCTTTTGTTTTGATCCTTTTTCTTTTGTTTTCTTTTTTTTTATTCCATTTTTTTTCTTTTTAAATTGTTTTGTTCTTTTTTTAACTATTTATTTGTCATTAATTTATTTGTAAAATAATTTATGTTTTAGAATATTTTGTGATTTTTGGAACAATCATTTAATTATTTAATTGAAACCGGTTCGACCCCCCCCGTTAGACCTTTTGATCCTTGACGTATTGTCTTTTCCGAGTTGAATCGATTTTCGATTTACTAAACCCTCGTTGTAAATAATTATAAATATTTTCTTCATGCTTTCTTTACTCTCCCTTGTATTCTTCCACTATAAAAAGGCTCCCCTCCTTCAAAGCATTCTTGAAGTTCTCAAGCTTACAAAATATACATAGGGTATGTAACGACCCGGTTTATACTATTAAAAAAGTCAAGGAATTATTTAGTCAAAGTCAAATGGTCAAGTTAAATAAGGATTAAAGTTGAACAAATGATAATTCATGGGGTTTATTTTGTTATTACATATACTTGAAGATTAGAGATAATATAATAAGGAATTTAATGACTTATTTTCTATTATTGAGATTTTAAGGACTAAATCTTATATTATGTGCAAGTTTGGGGACTTGACTTGTTATTACACTTATAAATTGCCAATTAAATAGCCATTAGAACCCATTTCTCATGGTTTTGGGTGGAGAGGAATAGAGAGCTTACGAGAAGGACCGAGAAGCAGCAAAAATTCATCGGAAAAAAAACGAATAAAAGGGAAAGAAAGAAGAAAGGAAAAAGGAGAAAAGGAAGAGGAAGGGTTGATCTCGTGGCCAACTTCAATTTTAAGAGATAAGTAAGAATTACCCATTTTAGATTGAGATTGAATTTGGGATTTTTGGATTATTGGATTAAATTTGAAGTTTGGCTAGTATTAAGATTGACGTGTATTTGAGATACTAAACTAAAAGAATGCCAAGAAGTTGTGTATGTAGATTTTGATGGTTAAGTTGATTTATTTATGACATGGGTTTTTTAATTGGTACCTTGATATTTGATTTTGGTATGATTTTGTAATTCTAAATACCTTATTTGTGGTATATATAAGTGTAGATTAAGGGATTAAAATTAAATAAGAAAAGGGAAGTGAAAGGAAATGGGTATTATATGATAATTGTGCAAATTTTATGCTTTTGGTTATGAGAATGGGTCATTAATATATTGAAACAAATGAGTGCATTTTCAAATGATAGAATCTTTTATACACGCCAAACGTGAAGTATGTTGGGAATTTAATAAGTAAGGGCATGTGATTGGATGAAAAATGAGGAATAAGGACTAAAATAGAGCTTGGTTGGATTTTATAATTATTATTTGGGAATTATGGATTTTGATAGAAAAGAAAGCATAAAGTATATACTTCCTTAATTCTAGCAAAGAGAAGAATGTAAAATAATTAAGTTATTATTAGTTGATTTTTAAATGGTTAGATATGATTGGTTTTCATACAAGAGATTTATATTGTTATTTTAGGAGATGTTGTGTAGATTGGATCAGGCCTATGGTCCAGCTAGATTCCAATTGGTAGCTCTGTGAGTGGAAAAATCATTCTTTTAAAAACTTAAAAGAATTTACGTTATGCAAGTTTTCTATTAAATTGATTTTCTTTAAGTTACAAATGATTTTGAAATCAATGGCTTTTAGCATGATTATCGAAATGAATGTTTTATAATTAAGCTTGTTTATCATGATGGCTCTTTTTACCATGTTTTACGAGCATGATTAGTCAAGTTGATGTATGATTTGAAAACCACCATAAGTACCCGATGTGGTTATCTGTTTTTGTGCTAGTGCATACTAGTGGATATTATTTGAGATCTTAAGACTCTGTCACGAAGGGGGCCTATGGCCCATATTCAGATGATCTTAAGATCCACTCTTATGCACAGAGGGGGCCTATGGCCCGTGTGTAAGGGTGCATATGTGAGGTCTTTGGTACCCAGAGGGACTTTGGGCCGGCTACGGAGGTGCTTAGCAGTCTATGCGCGTATGACTAGATACAGATTACAGTTTTAGCAGATGATTAAGTTGTGTACCTTTTGATGTGGTTTCTTATATATTACTGTTTTTCAGTTATGAAACAGACAATTATTCTACGATCCTTGTGAACAATTATTTTCAGTAATTATATTTTGAATTCAAGTTGCAAAAGCATTATAAAATAAATTATGTTTTCAAAAATGGTTTACAAAAATACGTTTATTTCAAAAATTCCACTCACTGAGTCACAAGCTCGTGTTTTTTCCCACATTTACAGCATAGGAAGGAAATAAGATTTTGAGCAACATAGAAGGAGCTTCTGTAGCTCCCGAGGAGCTTTGAAACAGTCATTTTCTAGAGTTACTTTGGTAAACTCTTAGAAGTTACATTCTAGGAAGGTACATTGGGTTATGCAGTTATCCTATATAAGTTATATACTTTGTCAGGAATGTGTTTAGTAATGATATATTTTGGATTGTATATATGTAAAGAAGTGGATTTAAGAATTGTAGTTATTTTATTATGTCAAATATCTTGCTTGGAAGATTTGGAAAATGATATAATTAATTATGACTGCATGTTTGAAGATTTGTCATTGTTTTACAGGTTGGTTAAGTCAAAATTATAAAGGAGAATCTGTCAAAATTTTATAAATTCCTATGGGATCAAAATTATTAAAAAGGAAATATTGAAAGTCAAAGAAAAGTCAAGATTGCCGTGGTGGTGGGTCCAACATCTGGCGCACATCACGTTTGAGATCCAGTAGGATGATTTGGGATGGGTCGTGACACGGTATATTTACATTAAGAAAGCAAATCTTAAGTTTTAAAGTCAAGAATGGTGCTTGGAATTTACAATCCGAGTGGCCGTCAAAAAATACCCTTCACCGTCCATCTTTCTACATTCGAAAACTGTGAATTAAAGTAGGAACCGTGAAGTGGTTGTTCCGTTTCGATAATGTCTAAAAAATCTTATTTGCTAACTAGTTCCATATGTCAAAAGATAAGAAATTTTATGCTTGTCCAACCGACAATCAGTAGTTATGATATGAGACTGTTGGGCCCGTTCCTTGCCGAGTAAAATTCTATAGTTATGATATAAAGCTTGATTTTTAGTCGGGCATAATGAATTTTAATGTTGATTGTTTCAAAATGCACGTAAAGAAGATCCTATTGAGTATTTCCAATACTTACCCCTATTTCTTTACCCCATAGGATGATTCGCAAGCCGTGGATGGAGGCTTAGCGATGGAGGCATGTGATGGTGTTAAGTGCCAGAGTTTTCATTTAAAGAAAATAAAATGAGTAAAATGAATTTGGAACTTCATATTGTCATGCATTAAGTTTTAAATTTTTCTCATGATATCAAATATTAAATTTGTCATATTGAAGACCTATATTTTATGTAGAATGTTTGTTTAACTTAAAATTGAAATCATGGGTAAAGGAAAACAAGCAACAGTGATGAAACCAATATGTCTAGCAAACTTGGCAAATTACTATTCATAGTACAGGCTTAGAAATGAAATTCCGAAAACATGGTGACACTCGTCACTGAATTGTCTTTCTATGAGCACAAAATCACTTAATTCCAAGTTATATAAAGGTCATGATGGATTTTTTCAAAAGAGGTTATGTGATTCAAGGTAGGAAATCAAAGGAAAAACCAAGATACGGGAGATGCCACGACAATCTATATGGGAAAACGAGTAAGTTTCGTGTTAAGCCCAAACCAAGAATAAAGACAGATCAAATCACTTCAAGGAGTCAAAGATGGAGCAAGTTAGATGACAACGCAATTGGCGAGATTACCTCGAGCGGAATCGAGTGATGACAAAAAAAGGCACTAGAGTTTAAGGGGTAACCACACGATTGCGCGGAATAAGTCCACGCGATCGCGCGGTTGTGACAGAATCAAAATTTCGTACATTTTATTTTAATTTCCATTTTAATTATTTTATTTCATAATTTTCAAACCCTAATACGGCTATGGCTAGTTTTAAGCGTGTTTTACTTTATATTGTTTGTTTTTCATTATGAACATTATACAACTTTGATATTGAATTAAAATTGGAGAGTGTTTTCTCTTTGAAAGGTGAGTTACTCCATTATTCTTATTCTTCAAGAACAAATTGAACTTATCAAATATTTGTGAAATATTTGAGGCGTTTCAACCAGAACTTATCAAAGATCGATTCTTTGTAGCGTTCATCCAACGAACTTATCAAGGAAGTGACATCTCTTGTGGCGTTAACCAATCTTGATTTTTATTCCCCATTGTTTCTTACGTCGTGAATATTGGGTCAAGATTTTATTGTCAAATCTATCTTTTATTATTGTTCTTATTTTCATGGGTCTTATTATTGTTACTCTCACTGAATTTAGATCTTTTCTGCCGTTTGTTTATTATACCGCATTCTTTGTCACGTTTCCCAAGTGAGATCGCATCAGGCGATATCAGAGCCAGGTTCTAAATTCTGTTCTTGGTATTTCTTGACTTTTTCTTGTTTTCTTGACTTTTCTTGTTTTTCTTGTTGTTCGTGCTTGTCAAGTTTTTCTTATTTTGATCCATTAAAAATCCTACAAAAAATTCAAACTTGTTTATTTTAGTCAAACAAAGAGGATATAGGAGAAGAAGGTGGAGAAAATGAAGGAGCAGCCTGCGAGTTGATATGTGAAGAGGGCCAAACGTCCCAAGAGGTAGATTATGAAGAAGAAGATGACGGCATGACAGACATCGAGGAAGAAATCGATTTGGAGTTAGAAGGTAGGAAAAGAGGGGTGTCGCGCAATGTGTTGCTAAAGCAGTTGTATCAAGAAGTTGTGTGCGAAGTGGATCTATTGGGCAAGCCCTCTGGGCGAGTGTTCGATTTTTACGTACTGTACGGAACGCCCAAAAGGAAAACGAGAGTGTCACAGGTTGAGAAGTATGGGTCCCCTCCTAGGATCCTTCCTCCTTCTACTGGATGGTTCACACATGGAGAGTTGAGAGATCAGAGTGGGAGGCAAGAAGTATTGCAAGCCGAAGCAACGAAAAGGGTCGAAATAAAGGAAGACGGCCAAGAGGTAGAGATCGATGCAGCGGAAAAAGTTATCTTTAGGAAACCCTCCACCAAACTAACTCGGCATCTTAGGCCACTGTATGTGAAAGCCCAGATTAATGGAATTCCAGTGTCAAAGGTTCTTATAGACAATGGGGCCGCTATAAATACCATCCCGTCCAAAATGATGAGAAGACTTGCGAAAAAGGAGGACGATATGATCCCTACAAAATTTATCCTCACAAGCTTCAACGGGGGGTGACATCATCCAAAAGAGTGATGCCGCTGGACGTCAATGTGGGGACTACCACTAGAACCATAGTTTTCTTCGTGATAGATGGTCCTACCAACTATAACGTACTTTTAGGAAGAGATTGGATCCATGGGAGCCGTTGCATACCTTCATCGCTCCTCCAATGTTTAGTATTCTGGAATGATAAAGGAGAAGCAGAAATGATACAGGAAATTCATCAACCGTTCATGGCGGAAGCGAACTCTATAGAAAGATTCATGTACGAGAGGAATTATGGGCATGTCAGAGTAGTGCAAGAGGGGAAAGAAACTCAAGTCGTCGCGCTAAGCGAAGAACCATTCTCGGTTGGCGCCCTAACAGAGATGTTCAACCAGATGAGGCCAAATATAGTGGACCTTGAGAAGCCAGTCATTAACATAAAAGTGATCGAGGAATCATGACAAGCAATCATCAAAAAGGAAATGTGGCCGATATTCGGGCCTCAAAAGCCAAACCAATGGCTTTCAATAATAAGTTTGAAGAAAACGCAAAAAAGACTAAAGAGGCAACAGCATTGGCAACGTTCAGGTGCAAGTTGGCCATTTTTTAGTTGGAGCAGAATGTTGATGGAAAGATCTACAAGGTGGATTGTTTGGAGGAAGAGTTGCTCACAAAAAGCCTGGACGATGGAGCAATAGGGATATCTAAATACAGGCATGCTCAAGCGCAAGACCCTCTCGTAAAAGTGAACATTGGCGACAAAGGGGAAGAACGCCCAACATTCATCAGCCGAACGCTCAGTAGAGAGGTAAGTGATGAATTGATCACTTTATTAAAAGAATACAGAGATTAGTTTGCTTGGGAATATGAACACATGCCTGGTTTAGATAGGAATTTGGTGGAACACAGATTGCTAACTAAGCATAATTTTAAGCCACATAAGCAGCCACCTAGGCGCTTTGCCCCTAATGTATTACCTGAAGTAAAAAAGGAAATATAACGTCTTTTAAAGGCCGGTTTCATTAGGACGGCCAAGTATGTAGAATGGTTATCTAATATTGTGCCCGTGTCTAAAAAGAACGGTAGCATTAGGGTGTGCATAGATTTTAGGAATCTAAATTTAGCCACGCCTAAAGATGAGTATCATATGCCAACGGTGGATTCCTTGGTAGATTCAACTACAGGACATGTCGTGTATTCTTTCATGGATGGGTATTCTGGATACAACCAAATTTACATAGCTAACGAAGACATGCATAAAACGGTCTTTAGATGCCCAGGGGTCTTGGGATGTTTTGAGTGAGTAGTCATGCCCTTCGGCCTAAAAAATACTGGGGCCACTTATCAAAGGGCATTAAATTTAATATTTCATGACATGATTGGAGAATTTATTGAAGTATATGTAGATGATATCGTAGTAAAGTTAATGAAAGAAAAAGACCATTTTCGAGGTTCATTTTAACGAATGAGCCAGTACAAGCTGAAGCTAAACCCTTTGAAATGTGCGTTTGGTGTTAATTCAGGAAACTTCCTTGGTTTTCTGGTACACCAAAGGGGGATCGAACTTGACAAAAATAAAGCGAGGGCCATTATAGAAGCAAAACCGCCTGCCAATAAAAAGGAATTGCAAAGGTTCCTAGGTCAAGTAAATTTCTTAAGGCGTTTTATTTCTAATTGTGTAGGGCGAACGAAAGTTTTTTCGCCTCATTTGAAGTTGAAAAATCAAGACGAATTTGTCTGACGGGAGGAACACCAAAAGGCTTTCGACAGCCTAAAGATATACTTATCAAATCCACCTGTGCTGGTGTCACCAATTCATGGGAAGCCAATGAAAGTCTATATATCGGCTGAGCAAGAATCTATAGCCGGAATGGTCGCGCAAGAAGACCAATTGGGCGAGGAGAGAGCGATTTACTACTTAAGTAGACAGTTGACGAATCGTGAATGTAATTATTCAGTTATAGAAAAACTTTGTCTCGTTCTATATTTCACATGTACTAAACTAAGGGCCTATTTACGGCCTGTAACCGCGTATTTGATATCCAAAGTAAATATAGTCAGGTACTTGTTTTCTCGCCCTGTTTTACATCAGAGAATTGGCCTTTGGACATTGGCCCTTTCTGAATTTGAAATACAACACATACCTCAAAAGGTAGTTAAAAATCAAGCTTTAGCCAACTTCTTGGCTGATCATCCATGTTTGGACATGCCTAAGGAGGTTAATTTAGAAATGGATTCGCTCGAAACAAAGCCTTGGGTTTTATATTTTGATGGATCAAAAACTTCCCAGGGCGCGGGGGTTGGTATAGTTTTAATAAATCCTCTAAGAGTATGTTACAAGTATGCTCTCAACTTGAAAAGAGCATGTACTAACAATCAAGCCGAGTATGAAGCATTGATCATGGGGCTAGAACTGTTAGTAGAGCTTAAAGTGAAGAATGTGATTATCCAGGGAGATTCTCAGTTGGTAATATACCAATTAACGGGCGATTTCAAGTGCCAGAGCGATTCTGTGGTAAAGCAACACGAGCTCGCCCAAGAGCTTTTGGAGGAATTTGATCAAGTGGAGCTTCAGTACATAAGCAGGATTTACAACAATGTAGCGAACGAAATAGCCCAAGTTGCCGCGGGTTATTCAAAAGTGGTAAATCCAACAACAACTTGTGAGTACGGAATAATCCTCCCCGCCGTACAAAGGAGGATAAAGGGAAGCAGTATTCATTGTATACAAACCGGGGATGCGATGGATTGGAGAGAAGAACTAAAGAAATTTTTGGAAGAACCTGGTGGAAGAAACGACAGAAAAATGAAACTACGTGCATTGAATTACGTCCTCATAGACGAACAAGTATACAAGAAGCGCTCAGATGGGGTGTTATTAAAATACATAAGTTTGAGCAAAGCTAAGACCATTATGACAGAAATCCATGAAGGGATATGTGGGGCCCATCAAGCCGGCCAAAAAATGAGATGGCTGATTATTAGGAGTGGATACTTTTGGCCCAAAATGGGAGAATCGTGCATACAATATGCAAAAAGTAGCTTAGCATGTCAGAGGCACGGACCAATCCAAAGAGCGACAGCCAGGGAAATGGTGCCTATTATTAAACCTTCGTCGTTTAAAGGTTGGGCTATTGATTTAATAGGGAAGATTTATCCCCCATCATCCAAACAACACACGTTCATCATTGTAGCAACAGATATCTTTACTAAATGGGTAGAGGCTGTCCCTTTGAAAGAGATTTCCCAAAAGAACGTCATAGAATTCATTCGCAACCACATTATTTATAGGTTCGGGGTGCCACAAACCATAATGGTAGATCATGGAACCTCGTTGAATGGAAATCTAGTAAAGGAGTTCTTGGACGAATTTGGCATCAAGCTAGTTAACTCTACACCTTATTACGCTCAATCTAACGGGCAAGCAGAGTCGTCCAACAAAACCCTAAAGAGCATTGTACAAAAAATGTTGGGCGAAAATGCCAGGAATTGGCACGAATGTTTGAACAATGCCTTGTGGGCTTACAAGACGTCTCCACGAACGAGTACAGGTATAACACTGTTTCAGCTAACTTATGGACAAGAAGTAGTACTACCTATGGAGATCAACGTACAATCAATTCGAATAAGTTTATAGAACTATCTATGCGAAAGCGATTATGCAGAATTGATGGTTCAGAATCTTTTAGAATTTGACGAATTGAAATTGGACGTCCTTGATAGATTGCAAGTTCAGAAGCAAAAAGTGGCTAAATATTACAACAACAGAGTGATAGCCAAATTATTTAGTGCGGGCGATTTGGTCTGGAAAACCATACTCCCGTTAGAAAGTTAAAATCTCAAATATAGGAAATGGTCGCCTAATTGGGAAGGACCAGTGTGTTGTCCAACGGAGCTTATCATTTGGAAGATCTAGCTAATACGAAACACATAAGATCCATCAATGAAAAATACTTGAAAAAATATGTCCCTTCCATATGGAAGGACGAACAAATATAAGCGCATTGTATTTCGCCAGGAAAGGCACGCTATTATCGCACAAGCAAGAAAAGGGAGAAATGAAAATGAGTTGCGCCTATAATAAAAAATGTTTCTTTTATTCAAAAAAGTTATATACATTTTGCAATACAAGAGGAGCCAGCAGGACCTCACTCAGCAACAATAGGGAAACGAATACTGCCTAGCAACTACTACAGAATGAAGACTGCCTACCGACTATTATAGAGGACGTCCCTATTACAGATCGATCTTCGTCACCCCAACAATGGCGACATGCTTGTGAACAAGGGTGACCCGCCTTGTAGGTCTTCCCCCTTCCTCCATCTCAACCTTTGTGAAGCTTCCATCCTTGTCTTCTCGGATGCAACCGTTGGAAGCAATCACAACAGGTGAACGGCCTGAGAAGAACTCTCAGCAAGCCATTGGCCGATCATGGAGTGAGAGATGGCCGGAGAGCCCTCCCTACGGGCAGTTACTCTACATTTGATGACCCTATAAAGGGATCACAAGGGAGAGAGATGTCGAAAGGAGCCTCCGTGGCCAAGAAACAATTTCCTATATCTCCCATACCAAAGGTATGTTTAGAGCAGATCGTGGGAAAGGAGAGTTAGATGGTTCATATCTGGGAAAAATAGGAACAAAAGATCTGTCAAATATGAGAGAATATACATAATAGCAGTGGCGTGCAAGACTGGAAGAAAGGGATAAGAAGACGTATCTGCGACCAAATCCTCTTTTTATAGGAAAATGATCCACCTCTTTAATTGAGAAAAAGAAGGCAGAAAGGTAGAATCTGAACAGACTATGTTGGAAAAGACGGAAGAAGATTGGAATGCTGAGAGTTTCTAGAAAAAGGGACACATCGAAATAATTAATATGGCATAAAATTAATGGATGAACATTAATTCCGCCATATTGGGGAGTAATTTGTTGACGCCCAAAAAGTACCCAAAAATACAAAAGGCCTAAACCTTGGCCCAAACCAAAAGAGGCCCAACATTAAAGACTCATTATAGGCAAGAAGTTGGACGACTGGGCGATTGTGCGGTAACTAGGATATTTAGGAGACAGGGTGAGCGATGAAGCAGTTGGGCGACTAAAGCAAGTAGAAGCAGTTTTGACACTTGTCTCTTGATCACGCAGCTAGTTGTTAATGAAGGTGGGAGTTGAAATGACAAATTGTGAAGAGCGGCGTGGCAAGCGGATGTTACAAGGATGCCTGTGATAGTGATAAATTGAAAAATATTGCAGTAGGTGAATCACTTATTAGTAGGCGGTCTTGTAACATTTTTCGTACTAGATGCTTCGTAAATGATAAGGTTTGTAGTATGGTGATTGATGGAGGAAATTGAACCAACGTGGCTAGTACTACCTTAGTGGAGGAACTGGGATTACCTTTACTAAAACATCCAGAGCCATATAAATTGCAGTGGTCGACTAAGTCAGTGGAAATTAAGGTAAATAAACAGGTTTTGGTGACTTTTTCTCTTGGTAGATATATTCTAACGAGCTAGTTTGTGACATTGTGCCTACGCATGTTGGTCATTTATTGTTGGGGAGACCATGGAAATATGAAAGGACGGTGCTACATGATAGGTATACCAATAGATACAGTCTTGTGAAAGGTGGGAAGAAGTTTACTTTAGTTCCATTGTCCTCAACGCAGGCCCTGGAAGACCAATTGAAATTGAAAAGTGAGTTTGAGGAGAAAAATAAGAGAGTTGAGGCCACGATCTCAAAAAGAAAAGAGGGAGTGAAAATTAGAGAAAAGAGGGTTAAGGTCCAAACCTCAGAAAAAGGAGAGATTAAGTGCATAAAGCAAAAGAATAGAAAGTCTACTACAAAAATGAGTTTTTTTGCACGACAGATGATGTACAAAGATCATTGCTTGAACTTAACCAATATAACAAACCCCTCCCTAGTTTGGCTAATTCTGTTTTGCGGTTACCAAAATCAAATCACAAATTTAAGGCCAAGGGGAACATTATTTGTGAGAAAGAACAGTCCCAAAAGATGATGGAGAGCACAAAACATAAACAAGTCCCTCAAACAAACAAAAGCAAGAGTTACATAAAGAAAATGCCATATATAGATTCGATGTCGAATCCATTTCAAGAGAGGGGGGATGATGTGATCAAAGGTAGGAGATTAAAAGAGAAATGAAGATAGGGGCGATGCCACGATAATCGACATGAGAAAACGAGCAAGTTTAGTATTGGGCCCGGACCAAGAATCAAGACGAATCAAATCACTTCAAGGAGTCAAAGGGGGAGTAGGCTGGAAGACCACGCGATCGCGCGAAATTACCTCGAGCACAATCGTGCAACGACACAAAAACGACACCTAAGAATTTAAGGAGTAACCACGCTATCGTGCGAAATAAGTTAACGTGATCGCTTGGTTGTGACAGAATCAGAATTTTGCAAATTTTATTTTAATTTCTGTTTTAATTATTTTATTTAGTAATCTTCAAACCATAATGCGGCTAGGGATAGTTTTAGGCATATTTTACTTCATATTGTTCGTTTTTCACTATGAACATTACACAACTTTGATATTGAATTAATATTGGAGAGTGTTTTCTCTTTGAAATGTGAGTTTTTCCCTTTTTCTTCTACTTCAAGAACAAATTGAACTTATCAAATATTTGTGAAGTATTTATGGCGTTCCAACCAGAATTTATCAAATATCGATTCTTTGTGACGTTCATCCAAAGAACTTATCAAGGAATTGACATCCCTTGTAGTGTTCACCAATCTTGGTTCATATTCCGCGTTGTTTCTTGCGTTGTAAATATTGGGTCAAGGTTTTATCGTCAAAACTATCTTTTATTATTGTTCTTATTTTCTTGGGTCTTGTTATTGTTATTCTCACTAAATTTAGATATGTCCTATCGTTTGTTATTATTCTGCATTCTTTGTTGTGTTTCCCAAGTGGGATCGCATCAAGAGGTGTGCGTAGCAATTTCTTTCCTGTGTTAGCATGGTTATTTCAAAAAATATTTTGGTACCTCATATGATACTACGCCCCCAAAATTATCCTTAATTTTTTTTTCGACAGGGGGCTTCTCTTAGCATTCTATTGACCTGAAAACACAGCTACTAGTAGCCTATAGCAGTAGCCTGAAAGTTATTCTTTATTTGGAAACTTTTCATTTGTAAATCATTTTTAATTCATATAAATCATTCTAAAAATCACTCTATACAGATACATTTAAAATGGAGCATTCTGCATCCTTTGCTGTTCGTTAAAAAATGGCTACTCGAATAGATTTTTATACTTAACCAAATTTTTAGGATTTAAGCATTTTTACCATTTCATGTATGCAACTTTGACTTAACTTTCAAGGCAATTCTCAATCTTAAATATACTCAAGTTTGATACCAATACACACATCTTAATGTGAACTATAAGGTAGTATAACATGCAAAGACATATGATTACCATATTATTCGTATGATCCTCTCAAGTATGGATACTCGACCACCACTTTATACTTACTAAATTTTTTGATTAATTTCACCTTCTTATATTATTTCAACTACGCCACTTTGGCTTGATTCTCTCAGTACATCCAGACTCGAAAACATGCAATCAAGATATTGACTTGATCATCTTGCTACAAACTTCGGGTTGGTATAATATGCCTTGACTGTAGATCAACACACCTCGCACACATGGGTCGTAAAGCTAGGCTCAACCCAATAGCAAAACTGCAGATAAACTGAAGTTTCCTAAAATTTCCAACTTACTCCCCGTTTATGAAATTTAGTTTGATTGAGTTCAAACATTATTCATAACTTTTTTTAGGCCAATTTAGTTTTTAAAATTATAAATAATTCCAATTTCTTCCTTTTTCTTATAAAATTCATTACTATCTTATCATGCAAAATGCAAAAATGGTTATTTTTAAGAAAACACCAAAATCCAACTTTCTAAATAAATCAACTAATGTACAAAATTTATGAGTTGTTATATGAAGCCAGCGGAAGCCAATTTTTGGATATGTTGTAATTTAGATATCCTCTTACATACAATTTAAACTTAATTGAAAAATAAAGTGTATTGATCATCCATTTAGATATATATATATATATATATATATATATATATATATATATATATATATATATATATATATATGCAGAAAATAGTGTTTGGAAACTTGAATCTCTAGTTTAGGAAGTAAAACTCTTGCCACTTAGACTGTGCCTTCTTTCGATATTGGTTCAAAATTAGACCGTAAGTTACTTTCTTTTACATGAATCAAGATTGTTGAAACTATTTAATTTAAAAACAAAAATCCCTAAATTCATGGGAAGATCCAGCTAAGGCCCATCATGGGCTATAGTTCGATCCATTAAAGGTCCAGATAATCAAAAAAAAAAAAAGGAAGTAGCTCGGCCCAAAATATAAAATAGCTCAGCCAAATTTGTCCAACCCTGAAGAATGTCCATTCTGATTTCCCTAATGAGATTCTGCTTGCAACCCAAATCTTTAACTTATAACCCAATAAAAAACCCCATTCTCCCCCAAAATAGCTCAGGTCCTTCGTAGGCAACCCTCAGATTGTAAATCTTTCTCCAGATTTCTATTCTCTTCTTCGAATATTTTAGGCTCTTCAATGAGTCACTGACCCTCTCATAGGCTTTGCTATCTCAGCGGCAATTGAGGATAGGTGTAGATACTAACCTTCAAGCATCTGACAGTCCACTCTTAACCTTGATTAGACGACGAGACCAGTAGCTTAGAGCCACTCCAGCATCCACGTAGCTGCATCTTGCGAAACGGGTGAACCCCCCATTGCTTCACAGTCCATGACCAATCGACTAAGCTCGGTTTGTCTTTTGAGAAGTTAGTTTGGCTGCCTAAGTCCTAATTAATTTTCGATATTTTGAATGTGATTTGTGAAGTTTTTCAAATGTTCTATGTTCAGGTTTTCATTGATTTTGACTTTTGATAATTGATTTTGACCTGAGAGAATATGAAATAGAAATTGTATTGCATTTTTTTATTTTGAGTATTGATTTTGAGAATGTGATTTTTAGAAATTCAAGTGCATTTTCTGACTTTTTAAAAGTAATTTATAAATTAAAATGCATTAGAATGTGATTTAGAATGCTTTACAACGTGTTTGAAGGTATGAGAGAATGCGATTAGGTTTTGCTCTCTAGAATAAGGATGCGTCTAGATTATTGCTTTATAATGTGATTTAGAATGTGTTTAGTGGTTTTTTTGTGAATTGTGGAGATAATTGGCTAGATATATAGGTAAATACATTATGATCTTAGAATGCAATTCTGCATTAGATTATTGAAATTAGGCTTTAATTTTGCTTTAGAATTTAGATTTTAAGATTGATGAAGTTCGACCCATGCCCTGAAAATCACAAGACCGGCATTATCACCCCCAACCATTTTAAAATCCAGCTCGGTCCAACAAAAAATCCTGGATCCGCCCCTGCGTAAATTCATATTAGTATATTTTCCAAAATCTAATAAGTTTATTAGTTTATTCTCACATCAATTGACTTCTAAGCTTATGGACTATGATATAAATGTTCTAGTGACGTTTTGGCCCGTGCAGGTCGGGACGTTACAGCGTGGCATCAGAGCACAGTTTAGTCGATTATGTAGACTCAATTTTTTTTTAAAAAAAAAAAAGAAAAATATAATATTATATTCAAGTTGTCTACTTTCTCCATGTTAAGTGTACATGTATGCATGTTTCATTATTTTTGAAATTTAAGAAATTGTGGAATGTATATGATATGATTATTTTTAGAAATCTTTTGAATAAACAAAAAAAAAAAAGTTAATTAGAGTACAAAGTGGAGAATTAAAATGAAAAAGAAAAATAATAATTATGGCACTCCATGGCACCTCGCATTCATTGTCGACCTCA